>MNCI01014916.1:103889-192742 GCA_015680685.1 Gnetum montanum | reverse complement strand
TGCAGCAACACAAATTCAGCAGGACAGGAATATTGCAATTCATATTTTGATGGAAAGGGTTCTAGAGTCTTTGTTAAACCTTACTTTCAGATTTTAAATTTATCATTTAAATTTTTGAAGGCAACATCAACTATTCCAATTTCCAAAAAAAAATATAATTATTCATACGTGAAAAAATCCTGCGGAATTACAAACAACAGAACATGAACAAAATCATGGTGTTCCAGAAAATCACATTTTTCTTGGGCCATAGGAATGACGAAAATAGAGCCACACGGTGTTCATCGTGGTGCAGACAGGCACAAAAAAAAACGACATCAACCTCTGATGAATATTCCGCCCAGATGAAGTTTTATTTTGCTACTAAGCGTTGCGTCGTGTGACCCTAGGGAAGCACTTCGTGCCACTTGTTTTGCTAGTTCCAGACAAAAAAAAAGGGGGTAGACATCAGCATTTCATTTTTTTTGGTGTCAACGGAAAAATAGCAAACCATAAGCAATGTTGGCTGCCTTAGTGCCAGGACAAATAGAGCCACAAAGAACTCTGTGTGGCCTTGCACGTTACCAAACCCTATTGGTTTCTGCGCCGCTATTCTACACATGAACAAACCCTCATTGTTATATTAAAAAATTAAAAAAAATGTAGGAAGCCCTAAGCCAATTTGGGGCAAAACAAAAATCCTAGATGCAACGGCAGAGCCTTCTCCCATGGTGGCAGTTGGTTATGATTTTGCAGGGCCTTATTGTGCGGTGGCAGTTCAAACATACGGTTTTGGTTGATACAACACTTTGGATCTTGGTTAGAACATGTGTTGGTTCTTACAGATTTTGTGTAGAGATAAGAGAAAGGAGAAAAAAAACCAGCCGATTATGCCTGCTATTCTAGAACTGTTTCTAATTATTTGCGTGATTTTCCAGGGAAGACGAAGAAGAATTATTTTTAAGCCATTAACTCTACCGCTTTCACCAAGATGTATGTAAAATTATTTTATTACTACCACTCGTTTATAACTTAAGCATCAGGTGGTTAAAATATCTAAAAAATTAATCAACATCTATACATATATATAGATATAATAACCATTAATGAAGTAGCTATAGTGTGAAGCCCTGGTTTAAAAACTTGACTTTAATTATCCCAAGTCGTAAAATATTATTTTAAAACATTATATATAAGTTACTACCCATAAAAATATTTGCAATATTGATGTTAAAATATTTAAAATATTTATTTGTAATATCACATTACATTTAATATAAATATTAATGTTAGCATAAATTTCTCCTAATTCTATGTATAACTTCCTAACTCCCTAACTACATAACTTCCTCCTAACTTGTTGGGCAAGTAATCTTCTAATTGGTTGGCCAAGTTACTTGGGAGAGAAGTTAGGTGAGATATTTTTGAATATGTAACTTCCCTACCTACCTTTGAACCCTATAAAAAGGATTCAGGGGTCAAGGAGGAGAGGTCTAAATTTTGGGGGGTATGACTTTTTGGAGGTCTCATACATCACACTTTTGAGAAGACATTGGGATCACACTTGGGCTCTCACTTGGAGACACACTTGGGGTCTTGAGAAGAGCTTTGTAAAGAAGAAATTGTGAACGATTGCTTGTAAGATGGCTTGCTAAAGAAAATATTTCAGCCTCTTTGTCATGGTCCTGTGAGTTATGCATTTCATTTTTTATTTTGTTTAAATTGTTTAGCTAATGGTTTAGATAGTATCATCCTTGGTAAGTAATTTTGGGATTTTTAGATTGCTCTTACTGTTCTTGTTGCCCGATAGAAATTTCTATTAAAATTTTAAGTGCTTGTGTTTAAAAGCCTTAAGAGCATTTTAGTAGTAATTTTTTTTATTGTGCAACGTGTGGGAACTGCTATTGGGATTGTTGTAAGAGAGCCTATGCTTGTAGTCATGCTGTTGAACAATTCAGTAGTCGAGAGGGTTCAGAAAATATTTGGTATTTTGATGGGACCAGAATAGCTTCTTTTTATCTTTAAAGTGAATTTCCATGGTATTTCAATCAGAAATTGTCAAGTCTTTCAAAGGTTCTGTTTGAATGCAATTGTTGACATCTATTATCTAGTCAAAATGGAGTCTCGTACGGGGTAGTTTACGCAGCAATTTTTGGTAGCATAGTAGGATTGTCTTGAAGAAATTGCTTGTTTGAGCCTTGGAAGTTTGAACAATTCATAGATATTGAATTTAGAATAGCTTTATTGCAAAGTGTTTACTCGTGTTTGTTTTACCTTGTTTAAATATTTGAGGTCTACACAAATCTGCTTTCCTTTCTTTTCTATCTATTTCCATCGAATCTTGCTCTATTTCTAGTTTTCTTGTGGAACTATCTCTTTCTCTGGGGAAAATTAGGAGTAGATTTGCGGAGTTGTGCTCAAATTTTTTTGCAAAATTTTATTTGTTACAAGTAGGTATTATAAGGATCGCATAAACTAGGCAGTTGAACAAAATAGGAAACTTTCAACAACTCACAGTACTTGGCAAAGTTGGCTGAATCTCTTTAAAGTAAGTCATTTGTAGTTTACACACAATGCAATCGTTACATTTCACACAACCGAACGCCACAATAGAACACATACATACTCACATTAACTACTGAGTTTATTTGGAGGTATCTGGGCCTTGGTGTTGCTAGAGACCAATAGGAACCTAAATCCTGTTTGAGGACACTCGTTGGCGATCGCATCCCAAACGGTCGCCAATAGAAACATTAGTCAAGATGTTGACCTCTATTTGTCTTAGAAAGGATATCCTTGCAAGTGAAGAGTTCATCCACATAGTGATGGTACCTCTACCAAAAGAAGAAACAAAGTCAACAATGCTAGTGTTTCATGATAGTGAAGTCAAGACCAGCTCCTAAGATGGTGAGATAACCAAAGCTCCCCTATTCATAACCATAATGGTATGATGTTACAAAGTTCATAGAGTGCATGTTGATGATGGATCTACAATAAACAAGTACCTTATACCATCATAGAACATCTAGGCCTAACCAAACATATGCAACATACTGTTAAAACCACTCTCAAATCCTTCAATGGATCTCAGGTAGTTGTAAAAGACTCAGTTTCTATATATTTTGTGGTAGGGAAATAATTCTCCATAATTATCAATTTCTTTTTGGTGGAGGAAATACTAGGGTTCAACGTTATCTTGGAGAGGCCTTGGTTAGCTTAGCTATGAGCAGTTTCCTCATCAATCCACCAAGAAATTCACCTAACTTACAAGGAAGGTGAAATAATCATCCACGATAATAGTGGAGCTCCCTTAGTGGTCAACAATGCTAACATTAAACAAGGATCCAAAGTGGATTTTTATGAAGAAACTTTACTACTATCAACCACAAAGTCAAGAAACTCAAGAGAGCAGAAGAGCCCAAAACCAAATATGATAGACCCATGGATGCACCATGGGATGAGATCCCCTTTAATGTTATAAGTGAAGGAAATGGAAAATACAAAACTATGAAAAATAGAACATACACATTTTCTAATTTTTTCAAGATTAGAAAACACTTGCATGCTTGAAGTCTGCTTTGATGTGCTCAATCTTACACTTGTGATCATATGAGCTTCTTTCTTTTATAGCCTTCATAGCCTACTTTACACTTGTATTTACCATTTTGTTTTTTGTTTTACTTTGTGTCAACATTTACTTTGCACATAGTCTAAGTTTTACTTTTCGTTACAATTTACTTTTTCAAGCACTTTATTTTAGAACATAAACTACAAAAAATATCACAAAAAATTAAAAGCCAAAAAGAAACTTATAAAAATCTCAAAAACATAAAAAGATAAAAAGTTTAGTTTTAATGTAGGGCCTACCATGGCCTAAAAATGGCAAAAACATATGGCCCACCATGTCCTAAAATTGGCAAAACATCATGGTAGATCCACCATGGCCTAAAACTAGCAAAAATGTATGGTTCATCATGGCCTAAAATTGGCAAATTGCATGGCCCACCATGGCCTAAAACTGGCAAGTAACTCCATGGCCTACCATGCCCTAAAATTGGAAAATTTCTTTGTCCATCAAGGCCTAAAACTTTCACAATTTTTATCACCATTTATGACCTAGTCCATACTTTATTAGCCAATTTTACCTTTTATAACCAATCACAATTGCATAAGTTAACCAATATGCCCCATGAAATAAACAGAAATGTAAACATTAAACATATATAAAATGTAAAACATTAGAACATATAAACAAAAATTAAAACTTTAAAATAATAATAGTTTAAATGCATGTTACATAACATGACATAAGTTTGAACAATACATGAAACAATAAACCATCTATGACCTAATCAAATGGCTAACATTAGCCAATACATCACAATGTCAATAATATCATCAACCATAACACATAAAAGAGCCATAGGCCATGCCCAATAGATGGTACTAAGGGGCTACTAGAGGGGTATTGAGAAGCACTTCCACCTTCTCTAGTAGGGTCATTGGGGTCACTTAGTATCTGTACCACAATAAAACATAAGTTAATTGATAATCAACAAAGTATAAAAGTAAACCAGAAACTATAAATCAAATCAAATTAAACTAAAATATGCTAAAACAAACAAATTAAGAAAACCTAAGAGGGCTTAGAAGGAACATATTTTAGTGGGAGATTTTGAAGACCAACCTCTAAATGATGGAGGATTTGTTCCTTAGTAATGAGGGGCTAGGCCACCTTCTTGAGATTGATGCCTATCAAGATGCTTCTTTCATCGATTTTTTCCATGTTGATGGCTTCCTTGAAAATTTCCTCATAGTCACCTCCCTAGAAGTAGTAGAGACCTAAGGAGATGAAGATTCAACTATAGTTAGGATGCCTTGAAATAGTTTGAAGACATCCTTGGCTTGAATCCCCTCATGAATACCTCTAACTTGTGCTGTTTTGTGGACTATTCCTTTAACCAGTTAAGGTAAGCTTCATAGTCTACCATATATTTCTTCTTGTGGTCCTTCTATGATTGGTTCCACTCAAGAACCTATGAATAGTAGTCTCTTCACTGTTTAGTCTTGCACACTAGCAAGTCCATCTACAACTTCTATTTTTCAACCTCTCTAGTAATGGCAACCTTGTCATGAATCACATTCCAGTATCATGCCCACTCGATTTCTTTGGTTCACATGGAAATCCTATTAGCCACATGGGCCTCCATGAATTCCTTATGATCCTTGAGATCCCTGTTAGTGTTAACCAACATCTTGTTTTTCTTTTCCAATGCTACAACACATTCCCATAGGAACTCATATTAATGCTAAATTTCCCATGAAGTTTTGATCCATGAAAATGCACAATAAGTGAAAATTTCATACAACTTATGTGGTACATTCTCTACGTTAGATGGTAGGTTGGGTAAGGCCTCGATGTCAATGGGGCGGTTGGGTTCCCAACTAAGCTTAGGTGCTAAAAAAACAACATAACAAAACACATGCAAAAATAAGTAACCAAATAGCCAAGAAACAACAAGTAAAAAAATGACTAAATCTATATAGCTATAAAAAATATAAAAATTCTAGATGATCCAAGTTCTTACCAATATTGGGAGAAACTTGCTACAATTGATCAATCATGTCCTTAGCTATTCCCTACATGAACTCCCTCTTGTATAGAGTGTCAACGCATGGCTTCATGTGAAATGTGGAGGCTAAGGCTTAGTAGCTAAGGCAAGCATAAAAATCAACAAACCATTAAAGATCAAGGTTAAACTAAGAAAAAATAACTTAAACACATGAAACAAATGCATAGGTACCTAAAGCACCATCTTGAATGATGACAGGGGACTCACCTAGCTTTAAGGGATAAACGATAGATTTAAAGTCATCCAATGGAACATTGGATAATCCCTCCTCCTTGTGAAACTATAGGAGCTCCTCCTCTAGGTGCTTTTTCTCTACCTCTATTGTTTTTTCTTGGGCAACTAACTCTTGTTTTTAGCCTACAAGAACAACAAGAGCAAAACATGATATAACTTAACATATTTTCTTATAGCATAAAAGGTAGCAATGAAAAATAACCAAGAAATAAAAAAAATAAAGCATACCTATAAACACATTGCATGCTCAGCCAAGTCTAACAATGAACCTTCTCTTGGAGGACTATTTGGTCATTGGTGCTTCCTCCTCAATCATGGGCCTCTTCAATTTTTCTCTAGTTGGACCTTCAATTTCATCCTACAATGTATTGGGTTGATCAACATCTCCATGCTCAACATGGGGCTTAATTCCCATGCTATTAGAGGAAATACAATTCCTATCACGAAGTCCCTTGATGGTAATAGACAATGACTCCTTGATGTCTTCTAGCTAGTTCTAAGCTTATATAGTGGGATAAGCATGTTTAACCCATGGCTTGGAAATTTGGGATGGATCTTGGATTACTCATTTTCCATCCTTTCTCACCACCAGGAATTCTCAAAACCACCTCAAATATGCTACAAAGAATGCATAATGCATGTGCATTTTGTTGTAAGGTTTTCATAGAGTTTGAGGATTTCATTACGTAGCCTATAAACCAAGTGGCCCATACAATTGAATTGAGAATCATTGAAAAGGATCTTCTTCATTGTTCATGCTTGCTCAACCCCCATGACCTTGCCCAATGATAGTAGCTTGGGGAACCCCTACGACTAGAACAAGGGATATGCCTCTCTAGCCTCTTCAACCTTGAATTTGCTAGGAGACAATCCCTTGTGTCCACAATGAGCACCCAACCACTCCTTCACCTCCTCTTAATGTTCCACCTCTTTACTTGTCTTAGTGACAAACTTTAGGCCTTCACAAGGAATTATAAAGAGGTTACTAAAGGTGGATTCATTAATGAACAGGGTGACAGACACACAATGAACCTAGGTGATGAACTTCTTTACTCCTTAGTCAAAGGAGTTTATGATGTTCACCATATCGAGGATATGGATAGTGGGCTAGGGGCCATGAATAGATCAAGGAAACCTACATTAGTGATGTTTTCTTGGATTTGTCTAGGTGCCCTACTAGCCAACCACTATTGCATCAAATCCACCTAATCATAATTAAGGATCAAAGTCTCCTTGGAGCATCTTGAAATGACAAGTGTGATGGTGAAGGAGGTGCTAGCACCTATAATACAAGGTCAATTAGCTTAGGCATAAGCACGTAAAATCAAAATACAAAAAATATAACTAATTAAAACAAATTATAATCAAATTAAAGTCAATAAAACATTTTAGATAGTTAAAGCCTAAGTAACCTACAACCATACAACCATGAAAACATTAACGTGAAAATAAAGATAAAAACAAAATAATAACTCTTACCTCCTTTCTTGCTGGATGAGGGTCATAAGGGGCCTTCATGGGTATGTGGGTAAGATTTGATTTGTCCCACCAAAAATACACTATCCCATTATCTACACATCATTGATAGGCTTTGGAGTAATATGTGGTGTACCTACCTACATCACCTCTTAGTTTCTCCACCACTACAAGCCTTACTATGGAGCTTTTGGTAAAAACCTCCCATGCTATTTCGGCCAAGGGTAGGAGTTGGTCATTATTGATGAACCCCTTTTCATGCACCATGTACCTATAAGAACACCAATTTAAGAAAGTACGAGAACATTAAAATCAAATAGTCTAGTAAAACCAATAATTACTGTAGCCAAAAATGAAGATGTAAAACCATGCTTATCCTTCCACAAGGTAAATAGTACTAGGAGGGTTCTAAAATAGCATGTGGGCCTAGTGACCAATAAGTAAAGTGTTGTTAGCATTATATAAGTTAAACTCTAGCATGTTCCAAATCTTGGATAGCTTACGAGTTTTTCTTGTGTGAATGTTATCAAGCACCTTTGCCTCCATGTGTGTTTTAAGATCATCTTCTAAGAACTCGATGAACAAGCTCGATGATCGGGGCAATAAGGTCTCAATGATGATAGTAGTTGTATTGGATGATAAGTGTGACCATATCATCATATTAAAGTTCTATAGCAAAAATACTAAGAACTCTTATGCCCCTAGCCTAAACCATAAGGAGCCACACTCCAAAGTTATGTGGGTAGGTGGGGTGTTAGGCCCTAGGTTGTGGATGCAATATAGTAATTTTAGCAGCTTGATCACCACCAATATGGGCGTGAGGAAGCCCTTGCACACAGCAATAACAACTATTAAAGTCATAAACAATCATAAATAAATAGCAAAAACAACTACAAACTTAATATCAAAGTTTTCATGTAAAGTAAACAACCAAAGTTTCAACCCTTAAAACCAAAACCAAAACTAGGACCAACTTGCAACTAAAAACCATGTACAGTCAAGTGGCCTAATAAGAACCAATGGTAGTTTTCATGATAAGATGTGGATAAACGTTGTGGAAATGGTTATGTAGAAACCTCAAAAAAACATGAAAACTAGATTTTACTTACTACAATAGTCAAAACACCAATTTGAATTTTGCAAAATATTACTAAGCATCCTAGTTAATGGTGAAATTAGCCATTGTAAAAACTTTAGGAGGCCTAGTCAAAATTTTTAAAAAATTTAAAATGACTATTTAGAAGTAAAAATAAAACATGTAGACAACTTTTAAAACTTTTGAAAATATCCATAAAAACACAACACCAACATCAATGTTGCCTATATAGACAAGGATGTTTTTAGTTTTCATGGCCAGAACTACAATTGTACAAGGTAGTTCACACTTCATTTAAAAATGATAAATTGGAGCTAAATTTTTTTTCAAAGGAAAGAAATTGTGTAGGCACAAAATTCAGTGGGATTTGACATTGATGCTAAATTTTCAAGCTTAGGAGAAATCTAAAACACAACCAAAACCTTAAACAACATTCAACCCAAAATTACATAAATAACACTAAAGCTACAGAAAAAAACTACACTAGATTACTAAGGAAAAGTATTAAAATTTTTTTAATTTAGTTGAAACCATTTCAAAACCCTCCTTAACACCTCAAAGCATCCCCAAGACCCTAGGACATTAGCTAGAGAAATTTTCTAAAGTGGCAACACTACCCATCTTCAAAGGGTTAAACCATTGGAATTGATAAAAAATAATATATAATCCAAAAACTAGAATCAATAAAAATTTCTAGCCATTTTTGTATAAAAAGATGCAAAATTTACATGAACCAAATCATAATAGCAAAACCCCACTTCATGCAAGTTTAGACAAAAATTTGCCAAAAATGAACTACACATCAGAATATAGTGATTTCATAGGCATTGGAATCTTTAAAAGAAACTATAAAAAATCTCAACAACAATAAAACCAAAATATTATTAACTAATATTTACATAGAAAATTTCAAAGTACCATGAAAATTTGACCAAAATTGAAAACCCACTATACATTGTCATACAAAAAAAATTCTTATAGAATTAGTTGTAAGTTAGATTCATGTGGTTCAAAAATCCATTTGGCCATTAAACAAAGTACTACAATCCTATGACCATGAAAAAAAAAATTCATAATCGTTTAAACACAAAAAATACAAAAGTGGTGTTGCTTTTTTGCCCAAAACACATAAAAACACCTAGAAATAGTGGAAATAATTTTTTAATTCAATGTAGGCTAGTTGCACAAACTAAGTAACATCAAAAACCCATAAGAATAGCCTATATGTAACATATTATTTTTATGAAATTCAGGAAAAACCAACACACAAAACCCTACAAGAAAAAATGACTAGGTTTCAAAGGAGATTTCACACAAAAAGTCTAGAATTTGCATACCTAGGCATCATGGTGTTGGAGTTATTAGCAATTATAGGCTATGGAAGACTATAGAGGCATTGATTAGTAGTAGCAACCTTTTCTAGGGCTAGATTCTTGGTAGTGGAAGCCCTCCTCTTCAACATGATGACCACTGATGTAGCAACAACCAAAATCTTGGAGCTTCTAAAGCATGCTATAGTAACTATGCTATCCTCTTCATCAAGAAAGCTTGTGACTACACTAGCAATAGGGGTAGTAGAAGCTAGGATGGATGTAGAGCCTTGATATAAGGAGTTGAAGCTTGGAAGTGGAGGAGAGGATGATTTGTGCAAATTTGTTCCTTGAAAGTCACCCCCAAACTTATGCACCTACTTGAAAACTCTAATTTCCCCAAAATGTCCACCCAAGTATCACTAAACTTAATGATAAAAATTTGAAACTGTGACTAGGTTGGGTGAGTGGGAAATTTATGCATGAAAAAAATACAAATTTTAGCTAGGCCCCACTAGGTTCCTAGGTAGTAAGCCAATGGAATTCCTAACAAACTTGGATTTTCAACTTCTTACAGTGACTATGCTAAGGTTCAAGCATCCAAAAGCTTGGAATGAATTCCAAAAACTAATTCCTATCAAAACCAACCTCCCAACTACCCATCCATGTCATGAAACCTTATTCCCAAAAGGAAACACTAGGTGTTGACATTTATGAAAACCAAACATGAGGTAGGTAAAATCCCAAACCAAAACTTATCATTTGTGGCAACTACACTAACCAGTAGCCTACCTACACTAGCTAGCATAGTCACAAGTGGGGTAAGGCCTCTCACAATTAACCAAACTCCAAATTGACTTCAAAATTGTAACTATAGTCACCAAAACCTAATAAAAACCTCCAGTAGCTTCAAATTTGCATGAAATTTTTCAAAGATCATAAAAACCAAATTTTCTTACATAGACTACACTAGGGGAGGCTTCAATTACACTATCAAGCATATTCATAGCATAGTTGAGCTAGAAATGATTGTTAAGTACCTAAAATTGCCTTCAAATTGACATATTTTGAGCTTTACATCACCTAAGAACCTCCAATGGCCTTGAAACATCAAACAACTAATCCAAAACAAGTCAAATTCCATCTCACACTATAGACTATACTAGAAGTTATCCTAACTATGCTAGCTAGTATAGTCATAGCATAGTTGGATCTAGGTGAATTACCAAAAATAAATAAAAACCTCTAAATTATCACATTTTGACTTGAGCACTCCTTTGAGACCTCTAGTGACTTTGTACTAATGAATTGTGAAATAGAAGAAGAGCAATATCCATTGTAATTTTAGGACTACATTGGGAAGGCTTGGGAATATGAAGGCCAACATAGTCCCATTGTAGACCATCCTTCAAAACATCAAAATAGGCCAAGGAAACTTTTCAATACATCCTATCAACCCCAAAACCATGCTAGAGAACCTAGAGGCCTTTGAACCTTGCAACCTCAATCACAAGTGACTAGAACTCATCATACACCCTACATTTACACTATGACTACATTGGCTAGCATAGTCCCATGGTGTGTGATCATTGTGACATTAAAAAATCATAAAAATTGACAATTTTAGGTTTAAAACTTTAGTTTTGAACACTAGTGATCCTATAACTTAAAAATCTAGTCAGTCAATCATAGAATTGCACCACAATCGAAATTCCATGTTGTGACTATGTTGGCTAGTGTAGTTTGGGCATAATAATGGTATAAGATTGATTCAACTAGTGAGTTAACATCCAAAATAGCCCAAAACCTAACTTGGAACCCCAAAACCTTGGCTAGCCTTAGTGAAATGCAAATTCACTCCATTTTTATCCTTAAAATACTAAATTCATCCCATCTACACTAAGGCTAGGCTCAACTATGTTGTCCAATGTACTCTTAATGGAACACGATCATTTCAAAGCCTAAATAACCACTTGAATTAGCCATCTCAAGCTAAAACCCTAGCCAAGAACACTAGTAATCTTGAGAATTTAAGAACCATGTTAATTGAGCACAGAAACCCACCAAAGCTATATTTTGCACATGACTATGCTAGAACACATCATGACTATACTTGCTAATGTAATTCCATTATAGTCATGATTTGGAATTCATGAAATTAGTGTTTTAACATTCTGAATGACCAAAAATTTGACTTAAGATATATAGAACCATAATTGACATTGCCTAGTGATTTTTTCATCTTGTTTTAACCATGAGATAGTAGATTTTGATTACACTAAGGCAGATATGGGACTACGCTTACTAGTGTAGTCCTAGTGTAGTCCATGCTCCAAGGTATTTTGACCATCACAATAGCACTCAATGTAACCAAGAAACTTGATCCTAGAAGCCTAGAATCATAAAACCCTAAAGCCAACTATAGTTTAACCTTTCATGATCATGAAAAACCTAGATTTTAGTACTCCAATGCTAAAACAACCCTCAACTATACTAGCTAGAGTAGTCATGTGATTTTGATGCTAAAAATCCATCCTCTAAAGCCTATTTTTACCTCCAAATATCTTATTCTACTCTTCAAAGACCCTACACTACCCTAGGAAATTGATGGAACACTAATCGTAATTACGGAACCTCATGAACCCATGCAAATATGTTGGCAATGACCTTGACTATGCTAGTCATTGTAGTCACTAGTTTTGACTTCATTTCTAGCTTTTGGAGGATGAAAAAAGAGTCAAAATTTACAAATCTTCAATCCTAGCCCAGAGTGTTGGTCATGCAAATCATCAAGAACTTAAAACTAATCATGATGAACCTAGGAAATCATCCCCTACAACAAACTATGTTGGGGTCTAGTATGACTACACTGCCCAATGTAGTCACTAGTGGAGCCTAGCATAGTCACATCAAAAAGTATCATTTTGACTTCAAAAAACCTCCAAATGACTCCATCATGCACCCAAGCCTACTTGTTAGCCCTGTAGACCTCTAGCATTATCTGTTAAAGTCTAAAAGTATCAAAATATAAGTTTTTTTGGACCAATGTTAATATTTTTTTATCACATGTTTTTCTCCTTGGATGATTTGACCTAGTTTCGCTATGTTTTGATTTATTGTGACCTTGCTATGCATCGTTGACCTTATTATCATTAGTTGACCTCATTCAACTTCTACTTGGCTTAAATTTCAACATATATTCCTTATTCTTTCAATCTTGTAACCTTCATTAACCTTGTTTGGCCTCTAATTAGTGTTAGGTGATGGGCTTTAATCATCCTTGATCATTGTTTGATATCATGTTGTCATCATATGGCCCGCCAAGGTCTTGAATTGGCAACATGGCCCACTACGGCCTAACAATGCTAAAACTATAATCATAGTTAATCTTATGTTTTCTATCATAATTGGTTTAGTATTGTTTCAACTTTTTTAGACCTTATTTTCCATTATCAATCTTTATTATCATTAGAGCATCACTTGGTCCCATTTGACCAAATGTTCCCATTATTTGGACTTTATGTGACCTTGTGTAGCTGTGTTTCATCTTATTTGTATTTACCTACCTCTTATAGATTTTTTTTACCTTGTTTACACTTTGTTTGACCATGAAATAACATGGTTTTACATAGTTGCGATGGTATTTTATATTATTTTGACATTATTTACTCATTTTTACCTAGGTGCGACTTAATGAGCTTATGTTTGATATGTAGGATTTGAGTATGAGTATTTGGATGCAAATAAATTTACCATTGAACCTAAGTGAACCTCATGGTGATGTTGAATGATGTATTAACCTTAATTGCATAGATCTTGAGCCTAAGGGTCCAATTGAGCACATAGCATAAATAGAAAAACCTCTAGAATGACTTGAAAACCTAGTTAAAACCCTTGACCTAGAGGCTAGAGACATTACCAAGGATGCTCTAGTTGAACTTCATCTCATGACACATGGTGGTGAGGAGAAAACCCTAAAATTAAATTCCTCACTAGAACCTTAGTAGGCTCAAGACATTACCAAGGTCCTCCAAGACAAAATTAATGCCTTTTCTTGTTCATATGAAGATATTCTACGACTTGACCATGCTCAGTGCAACATAACATCATACATGATCCTAGTATCATATGAATTAACCAAAAAGTTTACAAGATTAGGTTGGACTTAGGCTTGGTAGTTTGCGATGAAATCACAAAATTATACCAAGTTTATTTTATTAGATCTATCAACTACACAAAATGGGTATCCAATATATTAGTAGTTTCTAATAAAAATGGGAGTATACATATTTGCATAGATTTTTGAGACATAAATGAGGTAACCATCAAAGATGATTTCCCTTTGCCAAGTATTAACTAACTTATCGATACTATGGCTAGGCATGCCTTATTATCCTTCATGGATGGGTTCTCAAGATAAAACCAAATTAGGATTAACCTAGAACATCAACTTAGTACAACCTTCATGACTCTTTGGGGTACCTTTTACTATACCATGATGCCCTTTGACCTAAAGAATGTAGGAGCAACCTACAAAAGAGCTATGGCATACATCTTTAGTGACTATATGCTAGGACTTCTCAATGACTATGTAGATGATATAGCCATTAAATTCAAAGTGGCCAACAACCATGTGCATGACCTTGACCTTGTGCTTAAATTATTTCTCAAATATGAGCTTATTCTTAATCCTAAGAAGTATGTTTTTGGCATTAAAAATGGTAAGATGCTTAGCTTTGTAGTATCTAAAGTAGGAATATGTATTGACCTTGATAAGTTTAAATTCATACCCAATTTGGCAACACCAATTAACCTTAAGGAGCTTCAAGGATTACAAGGTAGATTACAATTTATCCGTAGGTTTATTTCTAGGCTTACAAATAAGTTACAACCCATGCAACACTTGTTGAAGAAATGAGTTCACTATGAGTGAATGACTCAATGCTATGAAGTATTTGAAAACCTTAAGTAAGAGTTGGCACAATTACCAATAGTTTATCTAACATAAGAGGATATGCCTTTTCGCATTTACCTTACTATCTCTAACACATCTATTATCTCTTTACTCTAATAGAATCAAGATGATGGAGTAGAGTTACTTATGTACTACTTAAGCCATGCATTAGTTACCCTTGAGACTTGATACACTGAAGTGGAGAAGTGTTGTCTAGCCCTAGTCTTCTCATTAAAGAAGTGATAGCACTACCTCTTTAGGAGCCAGGTCAACATTTATGACCAACATTTACTTAGAGCCATCATGACCAAAATATACAAAATTAGTTGTATAGCCCATTGAAAAGCCATAATAGTTGAGTTCGATTGTTTTTATTTTTCTCAAGCATTAATGAAAGGTCAAACTATAGCCACATAACTTACTAGTTTACTAGTAGAAGATCATGTAGACATAGACCTCAAATTCTAAGATGAATACATCAACATTGTTAGTAATGTACTTGAGGGCTCTGAGGTAGTCATGTACTTTGATGGAGCTTTGATTGCCCATGGGGCCAATGTTTCTACCATCATAACAATCCCATCTAGTGAAATCTAGCCCTTTGCTTATTTTTTTAATTTTCATGTACCAACAATATAGTAGAGTATGAAGGATTAATCAAGGGGATGATGATAGTTCATGACCTAGGAATCAAACCTCTAATGATCAAAGGTGATTTACAATTGGTGGTCAACCAAGTAACCAAGTTTTAGGCATGTAAAGATAAACATTTACAACCTTATTATGACCTAGGAAAGAAATTTATGCAATGATTTATAGACACTAACATCCAATGTATACCATAAACCAAGAACATGTTAGCTAATGCCATTGCAACCTTAGCTCTCAGTGTGACACTTGATTTGTTTAGATAATTTCCTTTCTTAATCATGGAATATGTTATTCCCATCATGCATAATACTAAGAATAACTTTGTGGCCTTTATTAATACCACCACTCTAAGGGAATGGTATGATGATATCAAGTTTTACCTTATGCATGCTAAATCTTCATAGGCCCTGACTACTTCTCAGAAGGATACTCTATGCAAATGATCAAAGCAATATGTCATCATCGGTGTTAACACATTATGTCAATAGTCTTATGATGGAATATTGTTAGTATGCCTAGGAAAAATTGAAGCTACAGAGTCCTTAAGTAAGTTCATGAGGGTGTATGTGGGGAACATGTAGGACCTAGAGCCATGGCCAATAAAATTAGGCATCTAAACTATTATTGGCCTTATATGGAAAATGTCTACCTTCAAAAGGTTAAAACTTATGACACTTGTTAATAGCATAATAACCTCATACACATGTTGCCAACTAAGTTACATAATACTAAGATCACCTAGTCATTCCAATGGTGGAGGTTGGATATCATTATACTTATAATGTGTAAGTCTTCCATGGGACATGGCTTCATCATCACTACAACTAAATATTTCATGAAGTGGGTTGAAGCTATTCCCCTAAGGAAGATGATGTCTCAACAATTGTATAGATTTATACTTGATAACATAGTAGTCCATTCTGGCATACCTATGATCATAGTAATAGATAATAGACCACAATTTAGTATCCAATAAATGAAAAATGTTTTTCATGACATAGGAATTAAGCATTTTTTTTCATTGCCATACTACCCTCAAGCCAATGTACAAGTTGAAGCTAGTAACAAGACCATCATAATCTTGCTTTAAAAGATGCTAAACAATAGTAGACACAATTGGCATGAGTAGCTTGTTTGTGCACTTTGGCCGTATTAAACAACTTGCTGAACAACAACTAGTGTAACTCCATATAGCCTAGTTTATGACTTGAACATTATTTTACCTCTTGAATTACAAGTCTCATTATTTTGGGTGGCCCTATCAAACTTCATCAATGATAAATAGAACAAGGAGCCACATATCATGGACCTAGACTTCGTAATGCTTACTCACATTGAGTGAAACTAGAAGAGGTAGAAATAATAGCATCACCATGACCTAAGCAAATGAAAGATCAAGAAGGGGGAGCTAGTACTTAAGGCTATCCATGAGCATGTAGACAAATCATCAGCCAATTGGAAAGGTCCTTTTTTGATTACCAAGGCATATGGTAATGGACCCTTCCAAATAGCAGACATGGATGGGAATGAATTGGCCAATCTAATCAATCATTCCTATCTAAAACCATATTACATTTAACACATCTTCTTGGCAGGTATCAACATCAACATCCATGACCTTAGTGATGAATAACAAGCTATCCCACATTCTTTTCTCTAGCTCTATCTATAAAAAAAATGGACTAAAAAACTTTGTAACATATGCAAATCCCTTTTGGGTGTAATAATTATGATCTTCGGTGGCCTAGTTTGCTAATTCTGTCATGTAACCCTATGCATTATATTGTAACAACATGATTTATTTTATCTTGTTTTGTTGTTCTTTTAGAGTTGTGCTTGTAGGATGAAGTATTTAGTCATCACGAAAGTACAACTCTTTATCGTAGTAGTTCATCAATGTGACCTTGATGCATGAGATTTGGTGAGTTTGTCCTACCATATCAAGAGTGCTTGTTTGACATCATTATCATTACCTCTACTTGAGCCCAACCCCATAGCTTAATTATAACCTTCCTTGCCCTAAATAATGATAGTGACCTATGTTTGACACTCATGCATTATGGCCATTTGACATCTCCTTTGTCATGCTCTATCTATACCTTCATTGAATGTAACACATCTAATTCAATGGAAAAACCATAAAGTCCATTAAGTGTAACGCATCTCAGTTAACGGGAAAACCAAATCAAACCAAGCCTTGGTAATAAAACCCAATAAAGGTTTCACTTGAAAAAAAATGGGGAAGAAAATTTCTAGGAAGCCTAACAGCCAAAGAAACCTTGGAGCTAGATGTTGGTTCCTCAAACACATTACCAAGTGAACAACATTTCAAAGCATGAAGTGAAAAACCTTAATTAATTATTCAAAATGTCAGTGCCATATCATAGCCATGATGTCAACCTATAGAACTCATTATTAGACATTGTGATCAAATATGACCTACAAAGTTTACCATCTCATCATAACCTTATTCCATTATCATGAGCACTCTTTGGCATGGTTCAACACTATAGGATCAAGTATGGAGATGAGATGTTGGTGATGGGCTTGCAATGGTGTTGTATATTCTTTGTCAATATCTCTTTGGTAAATCCTCCAAACATCAACAAAGAGGGACAAATGAAACACCACCAAAAAAATACATGTTGTAACCTGTAATCTTCACCATTCAACTTGAGGCAAGATTTCATTGTAAATATACGGTTAGTAGTTCAAGAGCTATAATCTTACATAGTTTAACTTGTTGGAGCTGAAAAATGCCTCATAAGTTGTTACTGCCTTACTTTCCAAGTGGAAAAGTGTTGTTATGTCTATATATGGGGTTTTCATGGGTTTTTGTAGAGGTATAGCTTCAACTATGCTGGAACAACCTACCACAAATGTATATGATGTTGAGTTTTCATTTTTCCCATCAACACCTAGTGTAGTCACCACAAAGCCTAGCGTAGCTACAAGAGAAATGTTGATGTTGTTAGGTTTTTCATTTTTTGATTAATTACCAGTGTATCCATAACATTTTTCAATGGTGGAAGCATGGCCAAGATAGTCATCATGAATTTACAAAAGATGTAGTTTGGCTAGTGTAGTCATCTTGATTTTAATAGATTCCAATAGATCCCAGTGTAGTTCATGAAACACCACCAAATTTGGGCTATAGCTTCTCAACTATGAGTTTGTCTAGGTGTCAACACAAGGAAAATTTTTTCTAAGTGCTAGGACTATACTCTCCACTATCCCAAAGCATAGTCAACCAGTGGGAGAGTGTAGTTAGTTCCAAAGACTGATAGATTTTCTTGCAATTTTGCCTAAGTATTATTATGAAGCAAGAAGCTACAAATTTCTCTAATTTTTGGGACATGCTTTCCATTGCACTGGAGCATAGCCAACTCAGTAGAGAGTGTAGTCAATACTAAAGGAAAATTTTTCAAATTTTTCTAAGTGTTAAGCTAGCAGTTGCAGAGTTTTCTAAGTGCTAAGACTATGTTGTCCACTACACTAGAGCATAGTCAAGCATAGTTGGCATGGAGGAAATAGTTTGGTAGAAATTTTTCTAAGTGTTGAGACTAGAACATAATCAAGCATAGTCAAATGGAGTTGATATTTTGCAAGAATTTCCCAAGTGCTGAGATTGTGCTTGATCCTAGTTGGGAGTGTAGTCATCCTTCCATGAAGAGCGTAGTCAACATAGAGCCTTCTAAGTGTTGGACTACACTCTTCCCCAAACTAGGATGTAGTCAAGCATAGTTAGCTAGAATAGTGTCCAAAGGCCTCCACAATGTAGCACCCACATTTAGCTTAGCTCCAACACACCTCTAGAAAGCGTAGTTAGCAAAAATGCATCTTTCTTGTACCCCTTTTTATCCCAAAATTGTAACTATGCTCAACCCCCTTGAGATAATGGATAATGTAGTCTTGGAGCGTAGTCTCCAAAGTCATATTTTTTAGGTACATTGAAATCTTTTTAGCACATGCACATGTAGTTGGTAGCGTAGTTGTAATTTGGTAGTCTAGTAGAGTAGATTGGAGCACACCAGAGCATAACAACAATCCCATTGCCATGTGGTGATTGATCTACATTTTGTGAGAAACCTAGCCCTATAAATACCCTTGCCCTCTACATTATAGGGGTTGGCAAACATGAAATTTGGCATTCCTGGCATTTCACATTTTTGGAGTGCATTTAGCATTTTGGAGAGGCAAAGTTGCACACCACTATATCCCACTACAAGATTTTGTAGACCATCATAGTCCACTACACATGATGGCAACCAACCCAGTAGGCACAAACACCATGATAGACATTATTTTTTGCAACCTAGACACCCTAAGATTGTGACTATACTATCCACTATACTTATTGTACATTGCATACCTTCTCACCCCTTTTGAGGTTAACTATGCTCAATCCTATTTGAAGTGATGCTGCTTTCTCTCTCACTCTCTTCCCTATGCATTTTTTTAGAATTTTTACTCACATTTTGGCATTTTACTTGTATTTTTGGTTATTTCCACACATAACCATGCATTGAAACCCATGTTTTGCACCAAAAACCTAGACTACGCTCACCCCTGCTTACACTATGAACATTGTGCAAACACTTAGCAAAGTTTGGCATTGTATTATATAAGTCCCCATTCGATCAATAAGATTATTCTAGGCACCTTGTCTCTACCTCCAGTAGGTCCTCACATGGATTCAAGATTAAAGCTATGCATCTACAAACCTCTTGATGTTTCATTCCAACTATCAACATTTTCAGTCATTATAGTTTTTTGGTGTTAGAAGGAAGGCCAATCCATTTCCTTCTTCTAACTCTATTGGTAGTTTTCTCATGTGCTCTCTACATCACCATTGCTAACCTCAGGCTAGCATAGACCCAACACCCCTATGGACCTGTACATTTAGTGATAGCTAGATCTTAGGCTAGTGTAGGCACTATCTACAAATCAGTTGGTGTAGACTGTTGGTTCCCCTAGAACCTCACATAGCAACCCTAAAACACACATTCCTATACTTAGCTAAATTATATGCTCTTAGTAGAGAGCATAGTTAGCTCTCAGTGTAGAGAGTGTAGTCTCCAAACTTAGCTATTTTTTTGCAATTTCCAAACTTAGCCATTTTCTCTAGAGTTAGTCATTTTTCTAGAGTCTTCAGACATAGCCATTTTTCTGTAATTTCTAGATTTATTTGTTTCTTATATAAATTTTAATTAGCAACATGAATTCAAAAAAACCTTTGGCATCCATTTTGAGCACACTAACTATTCTGCCTACTCAATAAGAAAACAAGGTTGACCACCCTACCAGTCCTACCATGGCGAAGCCTAGGCAAATCCTTTGGTTGCACAACCAGGATCCTAAGTACACGACACTCAATGATGAGTAGTATAATTTCATCTACATGAAGCTTCAAGTGGACCTATTCATAGACCACACAGAGATGAAAGCTAAGTAGGGGTATGATCTCATCCATCGAAATGGATGAGAGTACTTCCCTTCCTCCATTAACTTCATCTTGCTTATTGAACCCTACTAGTGGATCCTAGCCCAGCTCATCCGAACGAGTGAGCGTGAAGTAGGGACAAATTATGAGGAGCCTTTGCAAGAAGATTAGGATGTTATCAAAGCTCATTTAGAGGATGAGGACTCCTTCCATACCTCCTTCCAATGGACAACCCCTGGTTTGGTCTTCCCATAGTCCCATCCACCTTTCTTCCTTAAGAGAGTTATAGCCCCAGTGTCATCTCGCAAGTCAAATCCTGTGGTGGCAACCCATCAAACATAGTACACACACCAAAATGTAGTACCTCCAGTTAGCTTACCTTTCTAGCATTTTCATATCCCACTCAATCATCCCTACTAGTAACCATCATGTCCACACAATCCTATGTGCACATTATGCATATCTCTTAGCCACAAACAACTGAAGTGTCTTATGCCCTACTTGTCTCATTAGAACCCTCCATGGTTGTCCAACCCACACATGCTTGATGGGCCCTAGCCATTGTGCCTATGTTACAACCAATGCAATAAGCATCGCATGTGGCCCCACAACTTGCAACCAAGTCATAGACCATCCAACTAGCATAGTGGGTAGCAAAATTGATGCAGCCCACTACTACATCTCAAGGCTTGGATCAGGCATTCTAGCTAATCCAAACCTTAATAGAAGAGGTCAAGAATCTTAAGGTTGCCTACTTTGAAATGGTTCATGTGATGGAATTTTACTAGGATGATCCCATAAGTCCTATTGTTCCACCACTGACTCTCCCAATGGGGATCCTGCTTCCTCACTTCACCAAGTACAACAGTGAAGGGAATCCAAACACACATTTGGTGACCTTCTGATCCGAATGTTTACTAATGTAAGCATGAACACACACCATCATATGTGTCTTCACCATGTCACTTACTTGCAAGACACTCAACTAGTACCAAGCATTACCTAGAGCCTCTTCTTTGGAGGATCTATTAAGTAAATTCATCATGCACTTCAAGTACAACTAGAAGCTAGAAACCATCATTGACTAGCTCATGAAAATCAAGTAGGAACATCTAGAGCCCATGAAGAAATTTATTCAATGCTAGAGCACATCACTAAATGAAATTTTCAACCCTATAGTAGTGATGCACTTGTTGGCCATCTTCAAGGGTGTAGTTAATGACTTTAGCAAGTCAAAGTTTTACTATCTAGCCTTGTAGTCCCTAAGCTAGGCCTTTGCCTAAATAAAGATCATACAAGACATGGAAAAATATAGTAAGGACTTGACCTATATGGCCTATAAGAACTTGCATGCTAAGAAGGATAAGGACAAGGGATAACAAACTACAATTGTGGAAACTATGGCCAAAATCCAAAGTTAATAGCTAGGCCACCCAAGGCCTCTGCCAACAATAAAACTACCAGCTCTAGCACAACAACCAACCATCCTACATCATTGGTGGCAACAATGAAAGTGGCTCTAAGGCCTAGCTTTGGGTGCAAAGACTGCACAAAATATACGCTATTACCTGTTAAACCTTCAGAACTCCTAGACCAACTACTCAAGGCTGGATGCATTTAGTACAAGTAGATGTTCAAGGATGCTTGCAAGAGACATCATAGATACTATGAGATCTTGAGAAACCTTGTGCTAGTAGCCTTGAATGAGCCACTGACGCCAAAACAGTTTAAGCTAGATAGGTTTTGTTACTATGACTAGTTGCCTAGGCACAACATTGACTTTTGCATGGCCCTGTAGGATGATCTACAATGGATGATTGACAGAGGTGAGTTGGTGCTTGATGCTACCAACCTAGTGAGGTATCAAAAAGAATCAATGAGAGTATACAAAAACCCTCTAAATGTAGATGATGTAGGGTACATCATCAATGCCATCAATGTTGATGACAACCTAGAGTCAGTGTAGTGGCCATTCAAGGTCCATGTACCCTTTGGCAACATAGGGGCCCCCTCTGAAATACCATATAATTTTGAGGTCCTCTTGCTTCACCAGGGTTTTGGAATTTAGGAAAGGACTTCCACAAGTGTAGCGTCATGATAGTTTGATAGGAAAATGTAAGCATTGAGGTTAGACTATCTAGTCCGGCAAGTTTTCTATCTCCAAAGCTGACAGGCCTGATGGACTCTCTAGCCTGCCCACTTGGACAATTCACCTGGCTGATAGTCTACTCAGAAACCATGCTAGGAGTTCCCAAGAGTGTTTGGGATGAGAAAAACACTTTGATAAGTTCTCTAGTAGAGAATTCTGCTATGTTGCGCAGCATAGCAAGCCTTCAAAAAATTAATCAAGCATCCAAATACAAGTTTTGGCAAGATGTTCATGCAAGGCAAAGTCAGAATTCGGCCAACATAGGGAGCTATACTATGCTATGCTAGATAGCATAGCAATGGAAAAACATGCAAATACTCCTTTGCCAAGCCATTTTGGCAAAAGGACTACATCTAATAGCATTTTGGCTTCCAAAACTGCCCTGTGTCAATTAGCCCTTGAACTACAAGAAAATTTTTCTTGTGAAATCCCACAATTTTGACAGAAATGCATGTTACATTGGCTACTATGCTATGCTATGCTATGTAGCGTAGCATAGCGTAGCAAAGATGCAAATCAATAAAATGCTCCAAAGATGAACCTGGTGTGTGCCAAGGCTTCCAGCAAATGCTATTGACTCCAACACAAGTTTCCTATTTAAACTGGTGGCTACGCTATGTCAATGTGGTAGGTAGTGTAAATGATGCAAAGTTGATAGAGGCATCAAGACATCTTCAGCTAGCTCTACATCTTGTTAGAAATAACTAAGCTCACCGTGATCACTGACTTTGTTCCACTTTGACAGACCCCTTAGTCCATCCCTCAAAATTTGTCGCTACACTTGATCTTGTTCATAAGGATAGGGAAGACGTAGCCCTGGGATGGAGAATCCATTTTTCCTTGCATTGTTAGCACACTGGATTCCAACATGTGCAATTTTGACAGCATGGTTACAGCATAGCAAAGTTCACAATCGGCATAGCACACCCACATGGTGCATGCACGTTAGCATCTTGTGGGTTCTAGGACACGTGGCATCTAGGCCTCATATTTTTCTTGCTCCTAGCCCTATAAATACCCTGATGAACAACGCTCAAAGGGTTGGCATTTTTGGCATTGGCATTTTCAGGTTTGCTTTTCTAGTTGGCATTTTTCATCTAAAGAGTTGGCATTTCACATTGAGAAGAGTAGTTGGCTTGTTGGCATTTTGCATTGACTGGTTAGCTCCTTGATTGAGCCCTCAGCAAATAGAGTTGGCTTTTTGCTGTAGTTGGCCTTTAAGTTGGCTCCTAGAAGACATAGTTGGCATTTTCCCTAGAGTATTCTAGTTACTTTTGAATTCTCTATGCACCTCCGACATTGTATAACTTGTTATACATCTTTCAAAACAAGGCAAAGAATCAAACCCATGATCTTGGGGTTGTGCATTTTCTTACTTGAGTTTATTCTATTATCTCTTTATTATTATTTCTATTTGGAATTATTTCCTTCATTCCTACATTTATTGATTATCGATTTTACCTCACGTATTTAACATTCAAAATAATGTTCATGTAAGGTTAAGTTACACCGATTAATTCTTTGTCTAATCGATCAGACTGTTCAGGGTGCCCTGCTTCCATTTTATCTAGCATGGCCCTTGCGCAAATCTGGGTTTTAAACTATTTCACCTGAAGACCTTTTGATGTTTCCAGCCACCAATGTTTTCTATCGCAATAGTTTTTGGAGCTAGAAGGAGGGCCTTTTGGTGCCTTTTTTTGCATCTCTAGGTAGTCCTACACGCTCTCTATACCATGGCACTCATCAGCATAAACATCACATCCTTGCAGTTGTTTACGCACTGTGTGGTATAGGCTGGTCGCAATGATGGTTCCTTTGGAACCCTGCAAGATGAAAAGCCTTTGATCTCCTCTTGATTTTCATGTTTCCTAGTTTGCGATTTTCCCTTTTTCACTACACAACATGGTTCCAACAATGACCATTGTTTCCACCATGAGCTTTGAGGCTCCTTTCTCAGCCCAAACCACCATGGGTGTTGAGCAGCCACCTAGCCTGGTGATGGCACCATGCCAGTCCCTTAGGATTTGACATTTGTCACCCGAGTCCTTGGCACAAGTCGTAGAGCATTACGACTTTATCTGCACAAAGATCTAGGCAGATCTGCCCCTGGATCATCAAGAACTCAAGCAAAAATGTAGTTTTGAGTTTCTTTACTGGAACGGGAGAGAGTTTGTTCCCAACCCCAACGTTGTTGTCCCCCTGATGGAGACATATTAGTGGATCTTTGATCAACTGCTACAAGTTAGTAAGCCTAGGGAGTGGAACATACTATCCCATTATGATGAAGCATTCTAGGACAGGCAGGAAGATATGGACTCCCAGTTCGAGGGGGATGGTCAAACTTACCCTGTGACTATCCCTTTTGCCATGGCCTTCAAGTCAAACCCCCTTTCCATGATGACTCCCTTTACGATCACCACAAACCTACCTCAATCCATGCTTTCATCAATAATGGGGGGACATCCCGCATCCTTAGTGTATCAATAAGCACCTCCCTCAGTTTCATACCTAGGCACTTTCCCCCCCATTCTGTCCCATCCTCATACCAAATGCCAGTTATGCCCATGATTCCCTACATATACACTACGTCTACTTCACAGTTGCATGGAGCCTCTACCCCTATCTCATCATTTTCATCTATTCCATCATTAGTGGTAGGTCTAGCCCTAACCACATGATGGACCCCAACTCTCGTAGCCCCACCAGATGTCATAGCACCCTCACCAGCAAACATACCAAGTCCCATAGGTATCATGACCAAGCATGAGATTGTGGCCCATTCCATCGATCATGCAAATAACCAAGCCCACAGCACCACTGGTAGCCATTGCCCTAGCAGCACCACCCATTGGGTGGTGGACCACACAAGCAACACCTGTTGCAATGGTAGCCCCAAGGGCCCCTCCTATGACCCAAGCCATAGCCTTTATTGCGCCACAAACGATGTTTTCCCCTGCAACCTTACAACCATATGCTTCATCCCCAGGTCTAGACCAAGCATTCCAACTTATCCAGACCCTTACTAAGGAAATTAAGTGCCTGAAAGCTGCCAGTTCTGACATAGTACAAGTTATGGATTTCTACCATGATGATCCCATCAGCTTGGCAGTCCCCATGCTCACATTACCTCCCAGGATGCCACTCCCCCACTTTACAAAATACAATGGGGAGGGTGACCCCAATGCGCATCTTGTGACATTTAGATCTGAGTCCCTTCTACTACAACAATGGCCATACACCATCATCCATGTCTTTGCTATGTCTCTAACAGGAAAAGCTTTAGACTGGTACTGTGCACTCCCACACTCTTATATCTCAACACTAGAGGAGCTGCTAACTCAATTCGTAACTCGTTTCAAGTACAACTTGAAACCAGAGGTTACACTAGATCAGTTAATGAGCATTAGCAAGATCTAGTGGAATCAGTCCAAAAATTTATATAGTGGTGGAGCACTACCTTGAATGAGATCCGTGAACCTATCGCAGAGGCCCATCTACTAGCCATATTTAAGGTTGTAGCAAATGAATTTATTAAGTCCAAACTTTACTACCTAGCTCCACGAACTCTTAGTTAAGCTTTTGCCTAGGTCAAGAGCATTCAAGATGCACTCGAGGCAAGTAAAGATTTAGCCTATGTTGCATGTAAAAACATGTATATAAAGAAGGATAAAGGGAAAGGCAAGGCTGCAATAGCCACAGTGGCCATTGTGGAAAATGAATCCAAGCCCAACAACAATAACAACAAAAAGGTGGCCACTACACCAACTAACCCTGCACCTAACCCAAGTAACAGTACTCAACCCTTAACGTCGGCACCCAAAGCACCCACCTCGCTTAAGTCCAGCTTCGAGTGTAAAGATTGCTCCAAGTACACCTTGCTACTAGTCAAGCCTTCAGAACTTCTAAAAAAATTGCTAGGGGTGGGGTACATTCAGCACAAATGGATGTTAAAGGAGGAAACCAAAAGGCATCAACGGTACTGTGAGCTCCTTAGGAATCCCTCTTTGGCTATGCCTAGTGATCCGCCAGTTCCTAAGAATTTTAGGCTAGAGAAGTTCTATGACTACCACCAACTCTGTGGTCACAACATGGATTACTCTTTGGCCCTAAAAGATGACATTCAAAGAATGATTGATCAGGGGAAGCTGGTTCTAGATGAAAGAAACCCTGTGTGCCTCAAGAATCAATCTATGCACATTTACATAGACCCACTTAATGCCAACAATGTCAGCTACATCATTAACACCATTGACATAGACAATAATCCCAAACTACCTTAGCAACTATTTTTGGCTTGTGTGCCTCAGCGTAATGCACTGACACTAGCAACGGCCAAAAGGCACTATAGCAACTGCTTGTTCTCAAGGTCCCTCCTTGGACATCCACCTCTGCACCTTCTGTAATCAAGACTGCACCATCACCTGCACTACCGCATCAAATACCATTCATCATTAGGGGGCCAAACCACTCAACCACCCCCATTCCACAAAACCAACATAACATGGCATCACAGCCTTATCGTTCAAGGAAACGGAAAGAGCGTTTGATAGGTGAAACAGATACATAACGTACCGCCCTAGGTCCTTCCAAGCCTACTCCCTTGACCTCTACATCTATGCCCACCTCATCACCAAAAGTTAACACCGCTACGCATGTACGATGATCACCACCTCACCTGAAAGGGTCCAACCCCAAACCTGAAACTACCCCTCCTTGGGAAATTCATCTTCTAGGATGAATGGAAAAAGAGAAGGGCAGTAAAAAATAGGAAGGTGGACATGACCTCCTAAGCACTCTTACTTAGGTAAAAAAGGCTCTAAAACAAAAAAATATAATGTTGAGCCTGTACGACCTAGTAATGACTTCCATCACACACCATGAGGCTCTAGTTCACATGCTAACATCCATACCAGTTGACAAGAACATGCTGGTAGAGGAGAAAGAAATCCATTTAGTTATGATTCCTTCTACACCTAGAGAACCACAACCATCCCAATTAACATTCTATGATGAGTCCATTAGGAAAGACCCTGGAAAGGGTCAAGTGACAACAAAACCCCTATTCATCAAAATTTGGGTTGGCCAACATAAGATCTGAAGAGTACACGTTGATGAGGAAGCTGCTATGAATGTCATCCCATACCACATAGTGGACAAACTAGGTTTGGTAGACCAAATCAAACCCATGACAACATCATGTCTAAAGTCATTTATCAGGGTGTGGGTAGTGGTGAAAGGAACCATTCATGTTGACTTTGTGGTAGGGGACTAGTTTACCATAAACGCAATGTTTATCGTGGTGGAAGAGATGTCTGGGTTTAACCTAATCTTGGGAAGGTCATGGTTAGCCCAACTCAAGGCTATCTCTTCACCCATACATTAGGAAATTCATCTACCTTATGCAGGTAGGCAAGTAGTGATCCATGGTGACAAGGTGACCATAGAGGCAATAAATAACATAGATATGGAGCAGGGATCAAAGTTCATAACCTCTAAGAAGAGACACCTATTTTCATCGATACTAAGTGTTTGACAAAAGATCTAGCCCAAGATGCTGGCTCAGAAAATGAAACTGCATGGGCCGAGTTACCTTTTCAAGTGGTAGATGATGATGTAGAAGAATACCACAATAAAACCTCTCAGCCTTACGTGTCGCCAAACCCACGATGGGTTAGAAAGCAGCTGTGAGGATGATTGTTACTCATGTAGCATAGCAACTCCATTGCTCTTTACCTAATTAACACCATTATACATTTATTCCTTGTTTTCTTCACATTCATTCAACTACGCTAAGCGTCTAACGTTTTTTAAAAACTGATCACATGTCCTCCATTTGCATGACGTTATGGCCCGCTAAGGCGTAAAACTGGCAAAATTTTCTGTTTACATTACACAATGGCCCACTAAGGCCTAAAATTGACAAAATTATTTACCCCACATCTCCGCAATGGCCCGAAATGGCCTAAAACTAATGATGGCCCGGAATGGCCTTAAACTACCACTACGGCCTGCTAAGCCTAAAACTGGCTATTCAAAAGACAAAATAAAAAAGATAAAAATAGATAACATAGATAAACATGAGCCAAAATAAAGGGAATATCGTCATATTTCATCTTCCATTTAAAGTCACAATGAAATAATGGTTACAATATTCTTTCAAAATTCAAATAAAATCCCTCATTGCCATGCAATCTTCCTCTACACCATCGTTCCCTCCCTCATAAGGCCTTGTATCTTCATCTGGATTTTGTATCATAGAAATTAAAGTAGTCAGCTAGAGTCACAATAAAAACTAGAATAAAATAAGTCGTTGCATCGTAAAAAAGTGACTAACACGAGATGGCCCTATGTCTATGTCAGGGGGTATGCGATCTAGGCTAGCCCCGAGGTGCTACAAGACCTCATCTTTAGTAATGTCCACCCAGTGCCTATCTCCCAAGTTAGTGTTTGCTGCAACTTTCTCCTTTTCAATAGCTTTCCATCTCGGTGGCCCTGGAGAAAAGGAGGCAGTGGAAGTCCCCCCCATGAGGAAACTCACTTCCCATTCAGGGGATTCACTGAATTTCACTTGTTGGATGAACTTATTGTAAGCCCCAGAAGTGCTAATGACATCAAGGAACACTTCATGCATATACAACTTAACAGAAGCATCTTGGTAGTGTTTATAGTAGGTGGCACATTCCAGTTTATACATATGCTTATGGTTTTCCTATGACTACATCCACTCATAAACTCTTGCACTATAGTCTTTCCAATCTTGGTTCTTCTGGGCCAACAAGTCCATTTGCATACGCTACTCTATTATTTCACGTGTGGCCTTGTTTTTGCACCACAAAATTGTCCAATACCTTGCATAATCAGTGATGGCCATGCACCAAATACCATCATTGGTATCTCTGGCCAAAATAAATTCATTCCTAGAGCGGAGGTCTCACACCTCGATGGTTAGATTTTCCTTCTCCTTCTCAAGCCTTTGGACCCATTTCCACAGGTCTTCATTTACATGCCTGCACTCCCACAAGGAGCATGCCGAGTATAGTGCACATTCATTAGCCTTGTCATATATGTGATGAGGTCCTTTGGTCACTTCCTGTGGGAATGCAGGCACGATGTCAACCTTCACTGCTTGCTTAGGATCCCACTTGAGGTGAGAGGCTATCAACCACATACAAAAGGAAATTAGTCACAACGGCGTAGTAAAGTTTAGCAATTTAAAAAGCCAAGTGTAGCTACTTCACTCACCCACTTGTAGATCGATCTACTTTAGATGGTCGATCATGTCATTGACCACCCCCTCCATGAAGGAAAACTTATCAAGGGTCTCAGCCCATGGTTGCAAGCAGATTGAAAAATGACCTGTAGTATTAATAGTGGTATCTACTACATATCAAAACATGTTAGTTATGACTGAGAGGACTACAATAAAGCTGATGAGCAACTCAAATGATAGTGTAAAGCTCCTACCCAGCAAACACTCAGGGCTGATAACAGGGGGGGCCGTCCATCGACATACTATTAAACATGTGGTCAAACTCACCAGCATCAAGTTGTAGTTCACCTCCTTCTAGCTAACTCAATAGCATGGCATCACCCTCTGCATTCATCTGCTCTTTTGATGCTGAACAACATTTAGCGAAGGGATCATTGGTAGAGACCTCTTTTTGGTTTATAAGGGCCTCTTCTTTATTCACTAGGGCCCTTCTTTCTATGGCACCCACCTCTTCCTCATCGATAGGAGCATCCTCCTCATCATCAAGAGCATTCTCCTCATCGATGGAAGCCCTTTCCTTTGTGGTAGGAGCTCCTTCTTCCTTGACTGAGGCCCTTTCCTCTATGACTGGGGCCCCTACATCTTTATTAGTCACCCGTATTTTGGGGGCCATCACCTCTGCTTCACCTTATTCTTCTTCTTCTTCCTCTACTAATAAAGCATGATCACATTGGACAAAAGCAACTAACTTGAAACAAATGCTAAGCTGTGCTACGCTACTTATCGTAGCACAGCATAGAAAGCATTAACCAAACAAACAAGGTAGCAAATAAAAAGAGGAAGCATTTACCAATGGGAGGCTACATCCTGCAAAGCTTGAACTGTAGTTTTTGCCCCCCTTCTTCATCCATATGGGGAGGCTCCTCAGCCAGGAGAGACCTTTTGTGCTACAACTTAGTCGCCACCGTCTTCACAATGAGGTGTTTTCCCTATGACATGATGTCTGTAGTAGCAGGGGGAACCTCTCCTATGCTTTCTTGGCCATGGAAGTTGTGCATCACCCGATCCCTAGTCATCATTGAAAATAATTCCCCAATAGCTTCTAGGGAATCCTGGGATCAGGTGGTATGGAAGACTTGGTAAATCCATGGTTTGGAAATCTGGTTATGATTTTGTATCACCCAGACTCCATTCTCACAGACTACCAAGAATTTCACAGAATGTCATAGGCAGGCTACAAAGAAGGCATGATGCACATTGAAACGAGATTCAGGCTTCTTACAAAGCTTCACCATTTTAGCCTATAGACCTTTGCAAAGATTCTTGGCCTAATTGTAATGCGCCCCTTCTTCCATGAATTCTCTCATTATCCAAGATTGCTTGATCCCAATGATTTTCCCTTGGGATAGTAGCTTGGAAAAAGCATGGGCACGGAATACAAGGTAAATCGTTTTGGCCACTTTTAGTGTAGCCTTTTCAATATGGATCCCCTTTTAGTCCTTCATCACCCCTAGCCACTCCTCAATGTCCCCCTAATGGTTTGTCTCCTTTTTGGTCTTTTCTCCCATGGGTAGGCCATCAGAAGGGACATCGAAGAGATCCACAAATAGTTGATCATTAATCTCAAGCACCACTAGCACACCATGGACACATGTGTGGAAGCGGTCTACTCTTTCGGAAAAGGAGTTAGCTAGGGCAAGCATTTCGGTAGCAGGGATGCTTGGGTTGATAGCCAAGAACAACTCCATGAGCCCAGCATCCTAAAGGTTGTTGACGAGTGAGTCCAAGGCCTCATTGCAGAGCTAGCATTAGGTCTCCTACACCTCCCCATACTTGAAATAGATATTGACCTCATTATGCCTAGAGGTGATCACGGTGACCTCCTAGGATTTCTTCACCATTGTAGTAGTTTGCAAAAAAGTTTAAACAAAAAAAAACAAAAAAATAGAAAAAAATAGAAAAAAATGAAACAACACTTGAACATGCAAACCCAAATTCATGGTCTAGTGTACTAGGTTTAAATGACGACGGAAACGGTGAGAGATCCACCAATACATCTTCAATGGTGATCAGCCTAAGGGATGCCCAATCCCTATCCAACCAACTAGCCTCCTTACACTTCCTATAAAATGGAAAGTACTGGGTTGGATAGGTTTTGTACTCATCCTTGCATTAGCCTATCACACTGGCGCACACATTCCCAATGGAGGAAAACTCCTGCAGGGCCATCTATGCCAAAGCAAAGGCATCAGTATCATCGTGAAGCCCATTCTTGTCTATGTAAAACTGGGTAACACACAAAAAAAAATCACATACACTATTAACATTGTTACCTAGCATAGCATGCATTGCATAAAGTGACAGAATATGCTTATAGAACTCACCCGTCGACAAAATAAATGGTTCCTGATGGGTTTTGAAAATAGGTGCCCATGTGATGGATAATGAATAACATGTTTTACAGGTGATAGAAGTTATACTTAGGCATTTCCAAATCCAACTCAAAAGCCTCAAGCTTTTTGGGTGTTGATTGGAACCTTTTGCCTAGTCACCCCTAATTGCCCCATTAGTCAAAAATTTTAGAATGCCCTGATTAACCCCGGGCAACAGTGTTTCTGTGATTGTGGCTGTTGTCTCCACTGACAAGTGTGATCAAACGATCACACTAAAGTGTTGGAGGAGGAATTCTAGCAAGTCCCGTGCACCTTCCTAGAACTAGACCACCTGTTGCTCCACATGTGCATGAGGTGGAGGAACATTGACCACCGGTTCACTTAGGTAGTAGAAGACTCCTACAATTTCTAGGATAATCAAAATGGGTTTTAACATAACCCTGCACAACGGAATGGCAAACATTAGCATTATGTTCGAATGGATTTCACACGTAGCGTAGCATGATTATCTAGTTGCAAATAGCATAATGTAACCCTTTCTTTGCATGTAGCATAGCAAAACCACAGGATCAATAGTTTAGCAACACGATATTATCGATGCATTGGTCTAAAGGTCTCACAACATGATGACCTAGAGTAACAAAAAATTAAATATGAATTTCAAATAAAAAAAGAATTTAATATGCTATGCTATTTTAACCAATCTTTTTCTATATAAAACGATTCACATTATGCTATTATAAACATGTGTTACGTTGTCAAATCTCATGCTTGGCCAAACCCTCCTCAAGGCCATACACTACGCTATTCCTATGCTAGGTTTCTAGGATTACCTACACCTCTACGACGAGGTAGTGACAAAAATGGTGGTCTGGGAAATACTACATGCAACCTTAGCGTAGCGTCTGTACACTCGTCATAGCCAAATCAGCAACAATGGTAGTGTAATGGCCAAAAATGGCAATCAAAATGGTGATAGAAGATGTGGATTTTGTTGTGAAAAAAAATAAAAAAACTAAGAGACAACAACAACAACTTAGAAAATAAAGATAGCGTAGCAACTTACTGATTCGATAGAGTCTCCTCTCGTACTACAACGTGTGCTTGTGATAGATGCCCCAGGGTGTCTTTGACCTCGTCCACCTTGGCAAGCACCTGATGTTTACGTTCTCCTTTAGGTGCCATCATCTTGGTTGCAAATTTTCTACACTAAATTGCCTTGCTCTTTATCAGTACAACCGCTCTACGCTTTGAATATGGGCTTTATGCTCTTATGATGAAAATGAAGAGTTTACCAGGGGTAAACCCCTATTTATAGCCAACGCAATGAAAATAACTTTCCATTTTCACATCTTGATTAATGTGGCATGCTTCATACAACATAACACTCACACCATAGCATAGCATCACTGTTTGCATCATAGTAGGTGGGCCCAACCAAAAATTTCATCCCAACTCAAACTAGCAACTTACCTTTGCAAGAATAACCTGTTAGCGGTCCGCAAAGACCTTAAACTAATAGTTTTGACTTACAAACCTAACCCATTAATGATCCGCAAAGACCTTAGACTAATAGTTTTGAATTACAAACCTAATCTGTTAATGGTCTGCAAAGACCTTAAACTAATAGTTTTGACTCACAATCTGACCAAGTTAATGGTCCACAAAGACCATAAACTAGCAGTTTTAAACTACAACTCTGCATTTAGGTGGTCCTCTATGACCTTAAATTGGTAGTTTGCGAACTTTATATCACAGTTGACAATTATTTCAACCATTTCATATCTCATTGTTGCTTTGCAAATGTTTACTATGCACTGTTGCTACAAATAGGTATCACTTGACTTGGCTTTTATCTTATTGTGGTCGGTTGAGCCAGAATGGCCATGCATCATGATCTATCTTCACTTCTAGCCTTGACCAGCCCACATGGCAAGCTCACAAGACAATTAAACCTAGAATCAATAGACTCGATATCATCCACCGATAGCACTATGGTGTCCTTAGAAGCATCCCCAGACTAGCCCAAACATCTGGTCTAAGCCTTAGTTTTAGAGGTCGAGGATGTAACTAAGGACCCTCTCACTGAAATTCCTATGACTACATCTAGGGGAAAAATAAATACGTTAAAACTTACCTCCCTTCTAGATTCACAAACGCATAAAGATATATCCAAGAACCTTCAAGACAACATTGAGGTATTCATGTGGTCCTATAACAACATGTCGGGCTTAGATCCAAGGCTTATACAACATAACATTATCTTAGACCTGCATATGAAGGCAGTTAAACAAAATTCTTGCAAAATTAAACCAGAGATCGCACTAGCTGTACCTGATGAAATCACTAAGCTATATCAGGTTAGTTTCATCCAGGCAGTTGATTACTCAGAATGGGTTTCAAACATCGTTGTAGTTTCTAAGAAAATAGGAGGAATACAAATCTGTATAGACTTCGAAGATCTGAATAAGGCAATAATCAAAGATGACTTCCCACTGCCAAGTATTGATCAACTTATCAACACTACAGCTAGTCACACTCTACTATCCTTCATGGATGGTTTCTTTGGCTACAACCAAATTTGTATCAACCCAAATCATTAGTTAAAAACCACTTTCATGACCCCATGGGGTACCTTCTATTACACTATGATGCGCTTTGGGCTCAAAAATGCCGAAGCAACCTACCAAAGAGCCATGACATAGATCTTTAGTGACTACATCCTAGAAACACTAAATGACTATGTGGATGACATAGCAGTCAAATCTAAAGAGGCTACTGACCATCCCAACGATCTAGGTGTAGTCCTCAAATGCTTCCATATGCATGACTTATGCCTCAATCCAAAGAAGTGTGTCTTCGGGGTAAAAATTGGACTCATGCTGGGGTTTGTAGTATCAGAGGCTGGAATATGAGTGGACCCTAACAAAGTTAAGGCCATCTCTAATCTAGCATCCCCTACCAACCTTAAAGAATTACATGGGTTGTATGGTAGGGTATAGTTCATTAGAAGGTTTATAGCAAAGTTGACTGACAAGTTACACCCCATGCAACACTTACTAAAGAAAGGGGTTAACTTTGAATGGACAACACAATGCCAGCAAGCCTTCAATGACTTGAAGAAAGAGCTTTTACACCTTCCAACTGTGTACCCACCATAGAGGGATAAGCCTTTCTACATCTACCTTGCAATCTTGGACACATCTATTGCAGTGATGTTATGCCAAAAAAGAGAGGACGACTCTAAGGCCCCAGTCTATTACTTAAGCCATGCATTGATAACATATGAAGCCAAATATAACAAAGTGGAAAGGAATTGCCTCACTTTAGTGTTCACACTAAAATAGTGGAAACACTAACTATTCCATAGTCAAGTGATCATATGCAAAAGTAACATACTTCGGGCTATCATAAACAACTTGTATTAAAGTAGCAGGATAGCTCAATGGAAAGAAATAACAGTGGAGTTCGATTTACATTATGTGATCCAATCATCAACAAAAGGTCAAGAAATAGCTACACAGCTTGCAACCTTGCCTATCGACAATTGAGCAACCATAGAACCTGAATTCCCTGATGAACACGTTAGCACTGTCAATCTTGTACCATCGCATTTTGAGGCAACTTTACATTTCAATGGCACCTCAACCATGTGAGGTGGTAGTGTAGCTTTCGTCATTACACTTCCCTCTAGGGACATTCAACTGTTTACTTATCGTTTCCTGTTCCTTTGTACGAACAACGTGGAAAAGTACGAAGGACTCCTTAGGGGACTCTTAGCAACCTGAGGGTTAAAAATTCAACACTTGATAATTCGAGGTGATTCACAGCTTGTCATCAATCAAATCACTAAGGTCTATGCCTACAAAGCTACTCATCTATAACCCTATTGTGACATAGCCAAATGTTTGCTCAAACAGTTTGCCACAATAGATGTTCAACATGTGCCACACAATGAGAACACAGTAGTTGATGCCTTAGCTATGCTAGTATTAAACATGGCATTACATCTGTTTGCAATGCTACCTGCTTTGATAATAGAGTGTACAGGCCCTATCACCCAAGAAGTGCACATGGCCTCTATGAGCAATGCCAACACCCAAGAGTGGTACATCAACATTAAAGCTTATCTACAACATGGTGAACCCCCACATGGTTTGACATCCGCCCAAAGGGATGCAATCCGAACGCGAGCACAGAAGTATGTCCTGGTAGGAGATAATACCTTATGTAAATGCTCTTTTGATGAAATACTATTAACTTGCCTTGGTGGGGAGGAGGCACAAAAAATAATTAGCAAAGTCTATGAAGGACTATGTGGAGGACATAGCTCCCAAAGCCAGGGCAGGTAATATTAGATGCCTAGGGTATTACTGGCCATGCATGGAATGCGATTTTTTTGCTAAAGTTAAGGGGTGTGAGACATGCGAACATCATGCAAACCTTATACACATGTCACCTACCGAGTTGCATCCTACGCAAATCACGTGGCCATTCCAACTATGGGAACTAGATATCATAGGACCCATAACACCTAAGTCTTACACAAGGCATAGCTTCATTATTACTACCACTGAGTACTTCATGAAGTGGGCAGAAGCTATACCCCTTAGGAAGACCACATCTTAGTAGGTTTTCCACTTCATCTTGGACAACACTGTAATAAGGTTTGGTCTTCCCATGACTATTATGATAGATAACGGGCCACAGTTTAGTAGTGTGGAAACCAAAACCTTCTATAGCAACCTTGGCATTAGGCAATCTTTCTCGTTGCCATATTACCCATAGGCTAATGGTTAGGTAGAAGCTACAAACAAAGCCATCATCAACTTGCTCAAAAGAATGCTTAGCAATAGCAAAAGACGATGGCATGAGCAAATCCTCTATGTGCTTTGGGCCTACAGTACAACATGTAGGACAGCTACAGGTAAGACCCCCTACAGCCTAGTCTATAGCTTTGAAACAGTGTTGCCTCTTGAATTGCAGGTACCATCACTACAGATGATCCTTTCAAGCATCGTAAATGAGGCATAGAACAATGAGTCAAGGATCATTAATCTCAACTTCATAAAGGAGGAGTGTGCACAAACACTTGACTGCATCAAGAAATATCAAGATAAGCAACAAAAAAAGCAGCATGCAAACCCACATAAATGACCTATAAAAAAGGGGGACCTCATTCTCAAGGCTGTCCATGAACATATGAATAAGTTCTCAATAAACTGGGAAGGTCCATTTCTGATCACAAAAGCCTACGAGAATGGAGCCTTCAAACTGCAAGACATGGATGGCAAAGAGTTTGCGAATCCTATGAATCACTTCTATCTTAAGCCATACTACATCTGATGCATGAGGAAGGTAAGAAAATTGTCCGCTATGATGTGAAACTGGCAAAGATAGTCCACTATGACTATAAACTGACACAGACAATCTGCTACAAATTTAAACTGGCATAGATAGTCTGCTATGACTATAGACTAGCAAAGATCATTTGCCATGACGTAAAACTGACAAAGCACGTCTGCTATGAAGTTAAACTGGCACAGACAGTCCACTATGACTTTAAACTGGCCCATCCACCATCTGTTATGATGATAAACTAGCACAGTGGTCTGCTAGGACCTTAAACTAGAATAGCGGTCTGCTAGGACCTTAAACTAGCACAACTGTCTACTACGATGGTAAACTAGCACAACAGTCTGCTAGGACCTTAAACTAGCACACTGGTCTTCTAGGACCTTAAACTAGCACACCACGGTCTACTGGGACCTTAAACCAGTACATCTGATGGTCTACCAGGATCTTAAACTGGGTTCATAGCACAATGTCCTCAGCCTGCATCCACGACCCTACAAGTAAGCAAGCATGCACAGTGCCAACACGGGGTGGGATGTTGTAGTTCCAGAATGCAGTTCACGATGCCAAGAAAACACCCTCTAGAATATGTGCAATGCCACTACCCCTGATGTCTTACTGATCCTCTAAAGATGTCATCTAACATCTTGTTGACCTTCTGGAGCTACCGCTACTACGGCCCATCACCGTGGTAGTAGCTTCCAAAGTCAGCACCTGCTACTGGAGTTCTAGCACTATTGTGGCCTAGCCACAAGGTTGCTATCCTCTAGCCCCACCATCATTTGAGCTTAAGAGACATTTAGTTGTTTTGCCTCACACCATACAGCTGAACTGCATAATGTTTACCTTGGACAGGGATTCCTGAGGACTTGTATCAATGCAACTCCTAGCCCCCTCAGTGCCAACCCTTTCAGCTTACCGCTACTAGAGCTACTGCTGGCCTTCCTACTTTGGACATCGCATGCATCAGTAACAATGCTTGTCACTTTGACAATGTCTAAAGCAAGTAAGACCTTTGCCAAACTGCGCTTCATGGTTACATTTCTTTGGTATTCTTTCTGTTGCGCTTGTAGGGTACGAGCTAAGACTACATTGGTCAGAGATGAATTTCACTAGGAGAATAGGGCACCACATCATTTCAAGGTGACCACTCTGACTAGCTTAGCTACTTGAGAGTGCACATCATGCCCCTCCCCTTTAACCTTTTTCATCTCATTTCTCAAACCCATAGTCTCCCTTTTTACACCCATTTTTACAAGCTTTCTCAAAGCATGTAAAGCCCTCCCATATGCTCGACCACAAAGTCCATGATGCGTGTAATGCAAATCATCGCATGGGAAGCATCTGTAGGCAGGTCAAAGCCCCACATGGATGTAATGAAACTCATCCCAGGGAGGAAACACCTATCCTGCAACAACAAGGTTGTTTGCAAATGAACATGGCAAAACAGCAAAAGAAAAATGTAAAAGAGAAAAAGCTCAAAAAAGGTGCCCAAAACAAATGGCACATCAGTTGTTTCACAATGACCACCTCTAAGCATTTTGATGAGAGGTCAGAGGTTAGAGGCCTGCAAAAGAAAGATGCCCATGCATATCGACTCCTTCACAAGCACTCCGATGAGGGACCACACTATGCTACATCTTTACCTTTTCCTAAACCTATCCCCTCAAGTTTACCTCTTCTCCTTTCCCTACACAACTATCCTATTACTCCCAAGCATGGAAAAGTGACTTCTAAGTAGCCACCAAAGAGCAATGTTGGTGACTTATCCTTTGTGGTTTTTTGTATTCTTTGTTGACATCTATCGAGCGGACCCTCCAAACGTCGACAAAGAGGGGCCAGTGAAACACCATAAAAATTCAAGGCCCTCTTGCTTCACTGGGGTCTTGGAATTTAGGCAAGCAATTCCACAAGTGTAGCCTCATGACAGTTTTGTAGAAAAATGTAAGCACTAAGGTTAGACTATCCAGTTCGGCAAGTTTTCTATCTTTGAAGCTGATAGGCCCAATGGACTCTCTGGCTTGCCCACCTAGACAATTCACCTAGCTGATAGTCTACTTAGAAACCATGCTAGGAGTTATCGAGAGTGTTTGGAATGAGAAAAATAGTTCAACAAGTTTTCTAGTAGAGAATTCTGCTATGCTACACTATGTTGTGCAGTGTAGCAAGCCTTCAAAAAATCAATCAAACATCCAAATACAAGTTTTGGCAAGATGTTCGCGCAAGGGAAAGTCAGAATTTGGCCAACATAGGGAGCTATGCTATGCTACATAGCGTAGCAAGGAAAAAACATGCAAAGACTCCTCTGCCAAGCCATTTTGGCAAAAGGACTGCATCTAACAACATTTTGGATTCCAAAATTGCCCTGTCTTAGTTAGCCCTTCAACCACAAGCAAATTTTTCTTGTGAAAACCCACAATTTTGATAGAAATTCATGTTACATTGGCTGTTATGCTATGCTATGCTACATAGTGTAGCAAATATGCAAATCAATAAAATTCTCCAAAGATTAACCTAGCGTGCGCCAAGGCTTCTAGCAAATGCTGTTGACTCTAATGCAAGTTTCCTATTTAAAATGATGGCTATGCTGTGCTACACTGCATACCGTAGCACAACGTAGCAAGAAGCTACGCTATGTCAATGTGGTAGGTAGCGTAAATGATGCAAATTTGATAGAGGCATTAGGACATCTTCAGCTAGCTCTACAGCTTATTAGCAATAACTAAGCTCATCGTGATTAGCAACTTTTTTCCACTTCAAGATACCCCTTATTCCATCCCTCAAAATTTTTCACTACGCTTGATCCTATTAATAAGGATAGGGAAGATGTAGTCCTGAGATGGAGACTACATTTCTACTTGCATTGTTAGCACACTGGATTCCAACATGTGCAGTTTCGACAACATGGTTATAGCGTAGCAAAGTTAGCAATCGGCATAGCACACCCACATGGTATGGGCATGTCAGCATCTTGTGGGGTCTAGAACATGTGGTGTCTAAGCCTCATTTTTTGCTTGCTCCTAGCCCTATAAATACCCTAGGAAACAATGCTTAAATGGTTGGAATTTTTGGCATTGGCATTTTTGAGTTGGATTTTTTGGTTGGCATTTTTCATCTGAAGAGTTGGCATTTCACATTGAGAAGAGTAGTTGGCTTGTTGGCATTTTGCATTGACTAGTTAGCTCCTTGATTGACACCTCAGCAAATAGAGTTGGCTTCTTGCTACAGTGGACCTTTAAGTTGGCTCCTAGAAGACATATTTGGCATTTTCCCTTGAGTATTCTAGTTAGTCTTGAATTCTCTGTGCACCTCCAGCATTGTATAACTTGTTATACATCTTTCAAAACAAGGAAAAGAATAAAACCCATGACCTTGGGGTGGTGCATTTTCTTACTCGAGTTTATTCTATTATCTCTTTATTGTTATTGCTATTTGGAATTATTTCCTTTATTCCTGCATTTATTGATTATTGGCTTTACCTCGTGTATTTTGCATTCAAAATAATGTTCATGTAAGGTTAAGTTACACCGATTAAGTTCCTATCTGATTGACCAGACCGTTTAGGGCACCCTGCTTTTGTTTTATCCAGCATGGGCCTCACACGGATCCAAGGTTTAAACTATTTCACCCAAGGACCTCTCGATGTTTCCGGCCACCAACATTTTCTGTTGCAACACCCTCGAGCTCCACCATTTTGAGATCCCCTTTTGTCATCAGAGTGCTACCTTGGGCACCCACAACACCCTTTTTAGTCAAGGTTCCCTAGCATGTCAAGGTAGTAACAATTTAGCCACCCTTTTTTGTTAGGGTGCCACAACATGCTGATCCCTCACCTACCCAAAATTCAGTGGTGGGTAATGCATTAGCCACTTCCTGCCTAGGAGCCAATCCTACTTGCCACACCAACAAAACATCTAGGTGGTAGCTCGGGAGGCCTAATGAATGCCTTCTTGATAAGATGGTTGACAACATTAGGAGTAAAAAGCCAGTCTCCCTTTCTATAGTCCCCATGGCCAAGACAACTAGAAAGGCCACCACTAGCAAGCCACAACCAAGCATTAAGGCCCCCAAACATGCCAAACAAGCCAAGCCCAAATCTCCTCTGTGAGAGATCCATCTCTTAGGTCATATGGAGGAGGTCAAGGCCAAAAAAATTATAGACACTGGCAAGGACTTCCTAGATGCACTAGCCTAGGTGAAGTAAGCCTTAAAGAGAAAGAACATGACACTGAGCCTATACAACCTAATTTTGACCTCCTTTGCCCACTATGAGGTGCTAGTCCAAATGTTGACCTCCATTCCTATCACAGAGGACATCCTAGTAGATGAACACTCCATCCATGTTGTGATGTTACCTCCTGCACTATAGGAATCAAGCTCAAAACCCCTAGCATTCTACAATCAAGTAATTAAGGTTGATCCTAAGAAGGGTCAGGTCATCAGCATCCATGTTCATCACAATATGTGTTGGGTAGTGCAAAATCTATAAGGTGCATGTTGACAATAGGGTGACAACAACTGTCATCCCATACATCATCTTCGATAAATTAGGCCTTGCTAAGTAGATCAAAACAACAAAGACAATGTGTCTAAAGTCTATCAACGGGTCATGCATCATTATTAGAGGGTTTGTCATGATAGTGTTTTTGGCAAGGAAAGAATTCCCCACAATTGTTGAGTTCATTATTGTAGAGGAGATGCCAAGCTTCAACCTAATATTGGGTAGGCCTTGGTTGGCCCAACTATGGGTCATTTCCTCTCCCATTCACCAAGAAATCCATCTTTCATATGAAGGTGGTGAGGTCATTATCCATGGTGATAATGTAGCCCCTCTGACCATTAACAACATTGACACAGAATAAGGGTCAGAGGTGGAGTTCCCTGATGACACATTCATAGTAAAGGACAAGGATGAAATGTCTGATGCAAACCCACCTGAATAAGTGGAAGAAGCCAATGACCTCCTAGAGGATGCTTTATGGGTAAAATTACCCTTTGACATAGTAGATGAAGGTCAAGGGAACTAACAAATAATACCATCTAGGCCCTATGAACCTCTTAACCCACACTGGGTTAGGAAGCAACTATGTGACTGAGGTATCTCCTTAGTCCAACATGCACTAGGTGCTTTCCTACCCTTTACTTTTACATTTAGCCATGCATTTCATCTTTTTCTTACATTGCATTTGTTTATGCATTTACTTTTAGCCATATTATTTACATTATCCATTATTTTTCTTTGTTTATGTATTTATTTTCTTTATTTATGCATTTTTTTTAGTTTATGCATTCTCTCATTTAGTTTAACCTTTAGTAGTTATTAGCTTACACATGAAAAACATAAAAATGCATAAAAATTAGAAAAGCCAAAATTGAAAAAAACATAATTAGCATTATGTAGTCCACCATGGCCTTAAACTGGCAATGTGTAGCTCACCATGGCTTTAAACTAACAATGCTTTGGCTCAAAACAATTTTAAACTACTACTATGGCATAGAATGGCCTTAAACTACCACTTGTAATTATACCCCTATGGCCTGAAATGGCCTTAAACTAGCAATGCACGTAGCCCAAAATGTTCTTAAACTAGCATTGGCCCTTTTTCTATGGCCTTAAACTAGCATGGGGCTTGTAATGGCCTAGTTACATTATCACCACATAATCTAGCTTAGCACATTAATCCATCACATTACAAGCATAGTAAGCACAAAATAAAGAAAATAAACAAAAATTCTTACACGTTGCACATTACACATATAGTGAATACATGTATTACATATCACATGATAGCAATAAATAGCATGAGGCATGAGCAGCAAAATACATAGTGCAAAAAATAGCAAAAAATGCCTAAAAGTAGGGCTACATTAGAACATACTCAACTAATGGCACTAGGTTGATGTGGAGGTCCTTCCTCCCTTGTTGCATCACTAGGGCCTGCAACATCTCCTGGTACTTACTGCCCCAACCACAAAAAACATTAGTTAATAAGCAAACTTGTAATACAGAAGATAATCCAAAACATGAAAAAGCATAAAACTTAACAACTAACCTAAGAGGATCCCGCATTGGTGTCTTCTAGAGGTAACTTGTCAAGGCCATCCTCCAAGTGTCGGAGGATCTTGGCCTCAAAAAGTTACATCTAGTCCTCTTGGCCAAAGTCAATCCCCACAAGGGTCTTGGCTTTGTCCATAGAGGTCCATGTGGGTGAATCCATGGAAAACATAGCAAAAATAAGCCTCTCATGAAAGGGTGGCAATCTATTTCTTGGGAGAGCCACTCACCATTGTATGCTAAGTGAACAACTCATAAGCCTATCTCCCACCAATTGCCTTAAGAAACATCTTGAGGCAATGGCGTTCAATAGACTCCTACTTGTACCATCAAAGGTACACATGATTCTCATGCTTGTATTAGTGTTTGCGTTTCTTTTGAGCCTACTCGAATTAGTACACCTTAGTGCTGTAATTATTCTAGGTGAGTAGGTCCATCTGCAATTGTTGCTCTATCACCTCTTGGGTAGCCTCATTCTTGCCTCTGAGAGCTTATCAATATTGAGCATATTCTATCTTAGAGGTCCTCCAGGTGCTATCTCCCTATGATTGAGTCACTAGAAAGTCATATTAGGATTAAATATCTCTAATCTTTGTATCTTGACTAGTCACTATCTCCTAAAGCTCATGCACATGTTTTCATAGGTGCTCATTTGAGCACTTGCAAACTCATAATGCCTTTGCATAGGAAAGCATACACTTTCTCGCTATCTCATACATGTGATGAGATACTTAATCAACTTGAAGAGGGAGGTCAAGAAGGGCATCCATCTTTCCCACCCTGCTTGGATCCCATCGAAGCTTGGAACCTATTATCATGCAACAAGTGATTAATCTTAGCAACAAACTAAGAATTTAATCAATAAATCAGCATAAAACAAAGCAACATAGAAAACATATTGATCTTGGGATCTACTTATTATAAATGGTCCATCATGTCCTTCATGATGTCTTCCATGAAGGAAAATTTATTAGGCATGTCTATCCATGACTCCATGTGGTAGGTAGGGGTGGGACTATTAGTAAGCACATCTAAGGCTATAACACAATGATGCAATCAGCATATAACCAAGAAACCAAAGATACTAGAGCAAAAAGGAAATAGTAGATGGAAATCCAAATTAGATACTTAGCAAGCCATCATGTGTGAGGATAGGGGGGTCACCCAACTACACACCATCAAACATGCAATCAAAATCACCCCCATTGGGGTGGAGCAACCCCTCCACCAATTGCTGGAGGATCTCTACTACCCCTAGCAATCCATCTTCATGAGCCTCTCCATACTCAACTTGAGGAGGTGCTTCTTCTACTGCTACCTCAGTTGCTAGTATGGTAGTCCTCTCTTTGGTCTCTACAATTAACACATACACATAGCAAATTAGTACTAGTTAATAGCATGGCATAAATGAAAACATAAAAATATAAACAAAAATTAATACAATAAATACATCTAACAAGTTATGCGTACTAACCTGAAATATCTATGCACAAGCTTTAAAACTTAATATGAATCTTCTTGCTATTGGGCCTTCCAACCTCAAGAGAAATCTCCTCCATGGAACATGACATCTTAATCTTTGCTTTAAATAGTTCCACCATCTCTACAATGTAGCAATCTACCTTGTCCACATCCCTAGTGCCAATCAGAGGACCCTCATCCACGCTATCCCATGAATAGTGTGACTACCCCATGAGACCTTTAGTTGTAATAGATAATGAGTCATCAATCTCCTCTGGGAAGTCCTATGCCTATGTGGTATTAAATAGGTTCTTGATCCATGGTTTGGATAGTTGCTCATGGTCCCACACCATCCAATGCCCACTATCATGCATGATCAGAAGCTCCATGAATCTTCGTAGGTACCCTGTGAAGAACACAAAGTGAACATGGGACAATGCCTAAATGTTAAATCGTAGCCTGGAGATCTCCACATGCAAGCCATTGCAATCTAGGTAGCCTAGTTGAACCTTGTGTCATCTAGTAGCACCTCTTTCATGACTCATGCATGCTCCATTCCAAGGATCTTTTCTCGGTAGAGTAACTTAGGAAAGGCACATGCTTGAAAAAGATGGTAGAGCTCCTGTACCTTTGGAACAAGCACATCCTTGATTGGTATGCCCTTGTGAGATTGGGTGGCATATAAATAGTCCTCAATCTTTCCTTTGTGGTCCACCTTCCTACTAGCCTTATTAACAATCAATGAGCCATTAGTGAAGAGGCCAAAGGGCTCAGAAAAGAAGGCCTCATTGAGGTCAAGCACTACCCTCACAATGCACACTCGGGTGATGAACTGCCTAATGTCCCTATTGAAGGAGTAAATGATGATGACCATCTCTACCACTAAAATACTCAAGCTAAGGGCCAACAATAGGTCCGTCAACCCTACATTCATGAGCCTAGCTATTAGTTCCTCTAAGGCCTTATGGCATAACCAATGTTATGCACTCTTCACATTAGCATATTTCATGATGAGGGTGGCCCTTGTGTAGCTTATGGTGATCACTGTCACCTCACTTGAAGAAACTATAGATGCAACAAAGGCAAAGTAATGTTAGCATCATGCAAAATTCAAAATAATATCCACACATAAGCAAGCACATGAGTTAAAGCTTAGATGCATATGTGGCACAAATGGAGTATAAGATGGGGGTGGTGCTGCAACATTGGTGTTAATCACACTAGTGGCCCACTCCTCATCCAACTAGTCATGGATCCTACACTGCTCATATGCCCTTGGGTATCAGGTAGGGTAGACCTCCAAATTAGACCCCACCTAGTCAAGAATAGCTTCTTAAACATTCAAGCTAGAAGAAAAAACCTCTAAGGCAGTCTGGGTCAAGGTTAGAGAATTTTCCTCATCATGTAGGCCCTTGTTATGAACTCTAAATTTGGCATTAAGCATGAGTCGTTAGCAAGATAGCATGAGTAAATAGAAAAAACACACTGTGAAAGTCATAAGAGCACTTACCCTCCAGCATAGTAGATAATTCTAGGTGGATTCTGGAATAGGATATGCACTCGCAGTGCAACGAAGAGGATGTTGTTCTTATTATAGCAACTGAACCCTATCATGTGCCATATCCTAGAAAGGCATCAAGTGCTCCTAGGGCCTCTACTTTAATCACCCACCTCATCGCCACTAATAGAAGGATCATCTAAAATGAACCTCAAGATGTCCTAGTTAGCCTAGGGCAATGTCTCGATGATGTTGCTACCAGCCTCCACTGCTAAATGTGACCACATGTTCATACTAAATTGCTATAGTAGGTACACCAGTAGCTCATGAACCCCTATCTAAAACCACACTACCTAAACCCGCACCTGCATATCTAGCATAGGCATGTTAGGAATAGGCTCGCTAATGCAACACAAGATGCCCACGAGCTCCACAACAACAAAGATAGGCTTCAACAACACCTTGCAACCATCAAACAATGAACAAAGCATTAGTATACATACATAAATACAAATTTTGACATATAATTATTAAATGAAGTTAGAAAAATTAACATAGCATAAGATATACTAGCAAAAATTTTCTAATTTTGATAATTCCCTCTGGGGTCCCACAAGCATAGGATGTCAACCAACTTATTTGACACACCTAATACTCACTAGGGTACAACATGTTTGCATAGGATTAGCATTATTTTTTTAAAATTTCATAAGTTTAGCATTAGCATGTTTTTATAGGTTTAGCATTGTTGCAATTTACATGATAAACATTTTTACATTTCATAAGTTTATCATTATGCATGATTTACAAAATTTTTTGCAAAATTTTTCTAACCTTGAATAGGGTAGTCTAGAAAGTGGCAAAATGTTTTCTAACTCTAGACTACCTTAGTGAAGAGTGTTGTCCAAGAATAGGACAAATTTTTTCTAACTTTGGGAGCACCTTAACTACACTCTAAAACATGGAGAGCGTAGTTAGACTAAAAAATTTTCTAACTCCTAGCTACGCTCTCTATAGGGCTTAGTTCTATAAAACTAACTCTAAGGGTAGGCATTTTGCCAAACACTTGGCATTAATTGTGTCTCTAAGAGAGGGAGCATAGTCTTGGTTGTGACTTGTAAAAAATGTGTAGTCTTGGTTGCTACCCCAATGCTTTCTCTTCATGCACTACATCCTATTGTAGCACCATGCACACTACCCACTATTGTGTGCATCCTATACCCTCCATCACTACCACCCCCTCTCAAAAAAAATTAAAAAAATGGAAACGGTTGTGGTCCCTGTGGTTGCAACCATGCCCACAGCCCTTGTCTCATGGCTTGTCATAGCCTCCAAGTTTTAAAAAGTTTTTTTCAAAAACTACAAAATAAAAAAAAAATAAAAACAGAAATGCACCCCTGGTGCTGAGCCCCCATCCCCCTTCGTGGTCCTTATGGTTGTGCTATGGGGTGTTGTATCCCTCACCACCATGCTATGGGGTTTAATCATCCCATTTCCCCTATGGCCCCTAACGTGCCTATCCCCCTACCATACTCAATTTATTTTAAATAGGAAAAATTTTATAAACCCTTGGCATGCCTTCTATAAATCCTAATTCATCCCTTACTCATACTATGACAAATGAATTTTTTTTTTTGAAAACCTCACATGACACTGAAGGGCTATGAAAAGCCCTCACATCATGTCAAGAAAGAAAAATTGTTGAAAAGATTAGAAAATGAAAATGTAGTCACCACCATCATCACGCCTCTACCTTGAACAAGCCCTAGTTTTAGTTGTAGCCATAGCTCTAGTAGCCATGCTATGGGACATAGTGATGGTTTTGGCCCCCCATGGTTGCATGATAGGGTGTGATGGCCTTCAACCTACAACAAACTTCTATCCATGGCCCAAAGTAAAACCCTCCCTGCCATACATCCCTTCCTAGCTACGGTAACCAAAAAAACCCATAGTGGCAGCATCCTGTACCATGAAAAGGCACCAACAATATCTATGCCCCAAATCCTCATTGTAGAAAACAAATTAAAATGGAAAAAGGAATAGTGTACATGGGGTAGCTAGAGGATGTTGATAGCTTCCTCTCCTCCACGCATGCCTATGGCAGGTGGCCTAGTGTGCATTTACCCTCATCCATGTTTGCTAGTCTTGGGTGTAGGCATCCACTTCGATGCATCATGGCTTCATCTACAATCTGTCAGCATGAAATAATGGTGATGGTAGACTACACTCTAAATTTTATGTTTTTCAAATTTGAAAATGATAACATAACCATGGTAAAATGTGCCTTTATACCCTTCCAATCTCTTTTAATGACCCAACTACTCTGTATCGCATTCCAGACTTAGTTAAAATTTTTAACTTTTGGTGAGAGCATAGTTGGGTGAGAGCATAGTCATCCACACATAGTCAAAATCTATAATTGTTCATCACCCCATGAATTCCTTAGTCAAAATTTGCAATTTTTTGTTGCCCAGTGAACACTTGAGTTGATTTCACTTTCCAAGCACTGCCAACCTTCCCCAAAGGGGCACAATTAGCACACATGGTCTACTAAGAGCTAAAACTAACACACATGATTAGTTAAGATCTAAAACTAGCACCAAGGCCTAAAATAGGCACACACATACGTACCTTCTTTATAGCCTCTTATGCATACTTAGGCAAATTTTCATCGCATTTCTTTTCATTCATGTATGCATATTAACTTAGTTTAGACAGGTTTTGCTTAACATTTTGCTTGTTTTCTTTTGTAGCAATATGATATGGTCATGCTTGAGTAGCTTCTCTCACCTCTAGCCCTCACTGGGCCTCATGGCAACATCAAGAAATGCATCAACCCACATTGCCTAGACCTTGAGCCTACATCTTACAACGAATACATAGCATCTATATAGATACCACTAGACTAGCCCAACCATCTAGTTAAGGCTCTCAACCTAGAGGTAGGGGATGTCATAGAGGATCCCCTCATTAAGATCCCTATAACAACACCCAATGGTGAGGTGAAAACACTAAAACTGAGCTCCTCATTAGATCCACAACATGCCTAAAACACCACTAAGGTGCTAAATGATAACATTAAGGCATTTGCATGGTCATATGAGGACATGACAGGCCTAGGTCCTTGGCTAGTCTAGCATTATATCATCCTTGATCCTTGCATTAAGCCAGTAAAACAAAAATCACGTAAGGTTTGACCTAAGGTGGCATTGGCAGTCTGTGATGAAATCACCAAGCTTTACAAAGCTAGTTTCATCAGAGCTATTAACTATGCAAACTTGGTCTCCAACATCAGAGTTGTGCCTAAGAAAAATAGAAGTATATACATTTGCATAGACTTCTAGGACCTGAACAAGGTAACCATTAAAGATTATTTTCCATTGCCCAGTATTGATCAACTGATTGATACCATGACTGGTCATGCCTTGTTATCCTTCATGGGTGGGTTCTTGGGATACAACTAGATTAGGATCAACCTTGAGCACCAACTTAGCATGACCTTTATGACCCCTTGGGGTATGTTTTGTTACACCATGATACCCTTTGGACTCAAGAAAGTAGGAGCAACATATTAGTGAGTAATGACATACATCTTTAGCCATTACATGCTAAGCCTACTCAATGATTACATTGATGACATAACAGTCATGCCCAAAGTGGATCATGACCATGCTAATGATCTATACATAGTACTTAAACATTGCTTAAAACATGATCTTAGGTTGAATCCCAAGAAATGTATTTTTAATTTCATAATGGACTAAATGCTTGATTTTGTAGTATTTGAAGCAAGAATATGCATAGACACCAACAAGGTTTAGGCCATAACCAACTTAGCACCCTCGACCAACCTTAAGGAGCTATGAGGATTACAAGGTAGATTGCAATCCATACACAAGTTTATTATGCGGTTAACTAACAAGATACAGTTAATGCAACATCTACTCAAGAAAGGAGCCCACTTTGAGTGGATAGCTTAATGCCAATATGCATTTGACAATCTTAAGTAAGAGTTGGCACAACTTTCTAGAGATCACCCTCCACAATGAGATAAACCCTTTTACATCTACCTTACCACTTCTAACATGTCCATCGCTTCTCTACTTTTCCAAAAGTAAGATGATGACATAGAGGTCTCAGTGTACTACTTAAGCCATGAATTAGTAACCCATGAAGCAAATTATAACTACATGAAAAAGTACTATCTCACCTTAGTCTTTTCACTCAAGAAGTGAAATAATTACCTTTTCCATAGTCAAGTTTCTGAGAAATTGCAATGAACATCTACAAGAGCAGTTGTATTGCATGATGGAAAGTAATAATCATGAAGTTTGTCCTAAATTACAATGTGTAAGCCTTTGACAAAAGGTCAAGCTATAGCCACACAACTTATAGTTTTGTTGGTTAATGATCAAGCAACTATAGATCTAGAATTTCCAAATGAACACATTAGCAGTGTTAGTTAAGTGCTTGATAACTATGAGGCACTTCTACATTTCAATAGTGCTTTAACCTCTTAAGGGGGTAGTGTTGCTACCATTATCACATTTTCCTCCAGGGATATCTAACCCTTTGCATATTGTTTTGCATTCCCTTGCACTAACAATGTGTTAGAGTATGAAGGTCTCCTCAAGGGTGTCCTTGTAGCACATGACCTAGGAATTCAATGCATAGAAATTTGAGGCAACTCACAATTAGTGGTTAACTAGGTGACAATGGTTTATGCTTGCAAGGCTCAATATTTACAACCTTACTATGACATAGCAAAGCACTTGCTTAAACAGTTTGCAATAGTAGATGTTCAATACATTCCCTAAAATGATAACGCCATAGTCGACGCATTAGCAACATTAGCCTTAAGCATCACACTCAACATGTTCCATGCATTTCCATCTTTCGTTATAGATTGCACTGTGCCTATCATGAAAATCACTGACATTGCATCCATAGCCATAGTTACCATGAGCCACATAGGAGAGTGGTATGACAACATTAAGATGTATCTTTTATAGGATGAGCCTTTGCAACATTTAACTTCTACTCAAAAAGATGTAGTGCGTAAATTTTTGTGGTAGTACATCATCATGGGTGATAGCACATTATGTTGCAAATCCTACAATGGAATACTACTAACTTGTATAAGTAACAACAAAGTGCAAACAATTGTCAAACAAATCCATGAAGGACTATGCAAAGGCCACATAGCACCTAAGGTGATGGTAGCGAAAATCAGGAAATTAGGCTATTATTGAACTTACATGGAGTGCAATTGCATCTCTAATGTCAAAACATGCAACATGTGTCAATGGCATGACAACTTAATGCATGTGCCACCAACTAAAGTGCACACAACGTAGACCATCTTTTTGTTCCAACATTGGGGATTGTACATCATTGGACCTATAATGCCTAAGTCCTACGTAGGGCATAGCTTCATCATAATCACAACTAAATATTTTACCAAGTGGATTGAGGCTATTCCCCTTAGGAAGATGACATCGGAATAGGTTTTCAAATTTATGCTTGATAACATAGTGACCTATTTCAGGTTATCCATGATCATAGTAATAAACAACAAGCCAGAATTTTGTAGTGTTGAGACTAAAGCCTTTTGTGAGCACTTTGGTATCAAACATTTCTTCTTCTTTCCGTACTACCCTTAGGAAAATGGCCAAGTGGAGGTCATAAACAAAGTCATTGTCAACCTTTTGAAGAAGATGCTAAACAATAGCAAATGACAATGGCATGGGAAATTAGTCTATGCACTTTGGGCCTACCACACATGTTGAATGAAAATAGATAAAACATCTTACAGTATTATATATGGGTCTAAAGCAATTTCCCCCTATAAATTATAGGTTTTATTACTCTAGGTAATCCTCTTAAACTTTATTGATGAAGCTTAGAGAAACAAGTTAAGGATCGTAGAACTTGACTCAGTAGAGGAGCAGCACATGCAAATGCTTAATTGCATTGAATGGTACTAAGAAAAGTAAAGGTAAAATGATTGTCACAACTAGCATTAGTTCTCAATCAAGAAAGGGGACCTAGTCCTCAAGGCCTTCCATGAACCCACAGACAAATCTTCAGACAATAAGGAAGGGCCTTTCTTGGTCACTAGGCCCTATGACAATGGAGCATTAAAGCTTGTTGATTATGATGGTAATAAATTTGCCAATCTAGTGAACTATTTGTACTTGAAGCCGTACTACACTTAGCATGCTACACATCAATGGAACAAGATAAGCATTCATCTATTATGATGCTAAACTAGCATCGATCATCTACTATGACATTAAACTAGCAAAATAGAAGTCCACTATGACTATAAACTCGCACAACAAGTCTTCTATGACTATAAACTGGCATAGTTTGTCTATATGACGTTAAATTGGTGTCCACCACATATGTCCACCATGATGTTGAACTATCATAGCAGTTGTCCTTAGGTCACAACATTAAATTAGCATGATAGGAAGTCTTCTATGACTATAAACTAGCATAGTAAGTGTGTTATGACTATAAATTAGCACAACATTTACCCACTACAATGTTAAACTGGCACACAGCTCATCTGCTACAATGTTAAACTACCTTAATAGGCTATTATGAATATAAACTAGCATAGTAAGTTTGTTATGACTATAAATTAGCACAACATTTGTCCACTACAATGTTAAACTGGCACACAGCTCATCTGTTACAATGTTAAACTATTGTAATAGTCTGCTATGACTATAAACTAGAACAANAACCTGACCCTTAGTTAATCCAATTTAAATAATCCAATAATACATTATCAACTTTAAAAGGGAGTGTATCCTTTAACAGTAAAGAATCTGATCCTTAATCTTCTAATTTTGCTTCCATACAACTTAACAACCAAACACTTCACATATTGGCTTATTTTCTGTTAACTCACCATACTAAACTTCTTCATTTGTGCTATCCTTAAAAAAATATTCCAACTATTCCATGCAATGGCTAAATGTGCCAACATTGAGCACTTGTAGCATCATCACCTCCCATCATTTTTTTGGCTTTTCAAACACTTGCCATTGATTCAACCTTTAAAGCATTCGTAGCATTGTCACCCCTAACATTTTATTTGCATTGCATGTTTTGTGGATTTCTTGTCTTCTTAGAGTTTTGTTTTTAGGATGAAACCCTGAGGCAATCATGCATCTCATCACAATAGAAAGTTGCCACATCGCTCCAATGTGCATGATTGGACTAACTGAGCCTCTCAAGAGTGCACATCCCTATTACCTCATTATAGCCAACCTACACCCATTCCTATGTTCCCATACCTTTGCATTCCCCTGCATAGTCAAGACTGCAAGCCCTCACGAATACATGGCATCCTATCGCAGGCCAAACTATAAAACCCAAGGTGGACATAACATAAGTTATCCCATGAGGAGCCTCTATTGGCTGGTCAAAGCCCAGGTAGATGTAATACAAGTCATCTTAGGAAGGAAACACCTATCCCACAGATACGACATAGTTTCGCAAGCATTAGAGCAAAGCCCATCCAGTGGCACGTAGTCCACTTGGTGGAAAGCATCCCATAGTTAGCATTTAGCAAAGTGCAAAACCCAAAGAAGGTTCATCCCACAACAAAAAAGAAAAATAAAAGTAAAATAAAAAATGCAAAGCTACAATTTCACAACTAGTTAGGCCCTAAATCGACTTTGAATCTTTCATGAGCACTCTGGCAAGAGGTCAATGATTTTAGAGGCTAGCCACCTTGATGCCATGATAACCATTAGTCATGCTAACTCTACCTCCTATGCCATGATCCTTGTTTACATTTCATCTCCCATGTTATCCCCTAGCACATTACCAACACCATTTACTCCTAACATATCCTTATCCACAGCACTCTTGAGCATGGCACAATGACATCTGACTATGCATGGAAGAGTGATGTTGGTGCCAAGCCTATTATGCTATTTTGTAATTTTTTGTCAATGTCTCTCAGGCCACTCATCCAGATGTCAAAAAAGAGGAGCCAATGAAACACCACCAAATTTGGGCTACAGCTTCTCAACTATGAGATTGTCTAGGCATCAACATGAGGCAAATTGTTTTAAGTATTGGGACTACACTCTCCACTACCCCAAAGTGTAGTTAGCTAGTGGGGGAGTGTAGTCAACTCTAAAGACTGATTATTTTTTGCAATTTTTCCAAAGTGTCATCATGAAGTAAGAAGCTACAGATTTTTCTAAGTGTTGGGACTATGTTCTCCATTGCACTAGAGCATAGTTAGCTCAGTAGAGAGCATAGTCAACACCAAAAGCTAGTTTTGCAAAATTTTCTAAGTGTTAAGCTAGTAGTTGTAGAATTTTCTAAGTGCTAAGATCACACTCTCCACTACACTAGAGCGTAGTCAAGCATAGTTGGCATGGAAGAAATGGTTTGATAGAAATTCTTCTAAGTGTTGAGACTACGCTCTTCACCAGATTGGAGCATAGTCAAGTGTAGTTAAATAAAACCTAGATTTTGAAAGAATTTTCCAAGTGTTGGAACTATGCTCAACCCTAGTTGGAAGCATAGTTAGCCTCCCATGAAGAGCATACTTAGTACACAACCACTTTCTATAGAATTTTTTCTAAAGTGTTGGACTATGCTCTACCCTATTCCAAGGTGTAGTTAAGCATAGTCAGCTAGAATAGCCTCCAAAGGGCTTCACAACATAGCACTGGCATTCAACTTAGCTCCAACACACCTCTAGCAAGCATAGTTAGCAAAAATGCATCTTTTTTGTACCCCTTTTTATCCCAAAATTGTAACTATGCTCAACCCCACTTGACACAATGGACAATGTAGTCCCAAAGAATAATCTCTAAAGTTGCATTTTTTCATATACATTTCAGTATTTTCAACACATGCACATGTAGTTGATAGTGTAGACATAGTCTGGAAGTCTCACAGAGTCCATTGAAGGACACTAGAGCATAACACCACTTGATTCAATGGAGAGCGTATTGGGTGCAACATAGTTACAACTATTCCACTACCACATGGCAACCGATCTAAATTTTTTGAGAAACCCTTGTCCTCTACATTTTAGAAGTTGGAAAATTTGAAATTTGGCATTCTTGGCATTTTGGCATTTTGGAGAGATAAAGTTGCACATCCCCGTAGGATATCGTAGACCATCGTAGTCCATTGCTCATCATGGTAGCCAACCCAACAAGCATAGACACCATGGTGGATGTCAATTTTTATAGCCCAGACACCCTGAGACTATGACTACATTGTCCACTATGTCTTCTATACACCACATACCTTCTCACCACTTTTGAGGTTAACTATTCTCAACCTTATTTGGGGTGGTGTTGCTTTCTCTCTTGCTCTTTCCCATATGCATTTTTTAGCATTTTTACTTAGATTTTAACATTTTACTTGTATTTTTAGTTGTTTCCATGCATAACCTATGTGTTGCATCCAAAACCTATACTATGCTCACCCTTTTTGACATTGTGAACACCATGAAAATACTTAGAATTATTTGGCATTGCATTCTATAAGTTCCCATTCAATCAACAAGACTGTTCTGGGCATCTTGTCTTTGCCTGTAGCAGGCCCTCACATGGATTTAGGGTTAAATTTGTACACCCAAAAACCTCTCAATGTTCCATTTCAACCACCACTATTTTTAGTCACTATAGTCAAAGGTTAATATATTTCAAGTGAAGGTCAACGTAGTCACAAAATTTCATTTATTATTTTTATTATGTGGATGGGTTTTGATAGCCTTGGTGAATCAAAACTTACCAGAAATGACCAACTACACTGGAAATCATAGTCGTTACACCTACAACCAACATCAATCTATTAGCAATCATGGAAATATTTTGTAGCATGAAATTATCAACCTAAAACCTATAAAATCCAAGCTTGAACATCGTATTCAAGTTACACACTTTAGCAATTTTGAGTAATCTCAAACAAGCATTTGTGTAATCCATAGTCTTTGTTTGCAACCTTGACCATTTTTGAATACCATTTGATATCTATGCTAAGCACTAGAGATCCTTAGCATAGTACCATTGGAACAAAAGTATACACAACTATTAACATTACCTATAGTCAAAGTTGTCGACTTGAATGAAAACTAGAAAGGATTTGTAAGAGATTGGAACTAGGAAGTACTTGAACCATGGAGATTGACTGTAGAACATAACCTACCAAGTTACATTGGCTTCAAGCTCCATTCAAGCCAACTTCTTGTGCCTTAAGCATATCATATGTACTCTATGAACTTTACACTTTCATTGAATAAAGTTTTTAGTTAATTTGTAGTGTAGATTTTATTCAATGTTTAATTCTATGTTAATTTCATTTTCATTCAAATCTACAATTTTCATTTCTATTTACACTTGGTAAGTCCCTAGGTGATTGGCAAGACTATAGGACACCTTTGATCCTATTTTTTAGAGTCCCTTGGAATTCAAGGTTAGGCTATTGCAACTTGTGATTTTTGGTTTTCTAGTGACTGAATTTTCTAGGTGCTACAACATGTTTAATATCTATCACTTTTATATGATTTTTATAATTGATAGCATCACTTATTTTATTAGCAATAATCTTGTTTGTTCCTACATCCATATTTATTAGAAGATCATGAAAAGTTACTTGATCCCAATTTAACTTTATTTTTATTTTTGCATTTTCAACCAGGGAGATGTCAAATTCTTTATTTATAAATATTGAACATTATTATATGGAAATAATGTTCACAAATTACATTCCTCTATAGATAAAAAAATTAGTTCTACCTCGATGTCTATTGTTAGACCATCCAGTATCATCTACTTATCTTTGAGGCGAGCCCAATTTTTTCTTTTCATGTTTGGTAAAGATAAGAAAATGGCTAAGTCTCATTGATGTTAAAATATAATCAATATCAAAACTTTTGATGTTGCATCATTTACACTTACCATATGATGTTGATAGCTTGGAGCTACTCACTTCTTTAATCCACTTGCAAACCTTAGAATTAGTCAAAACTAGTTAGCTAGGAGGAGTAACATCTATTGGAGAAGGAGGAGGGAGTTCAAACTTTAGAGTTCAATTCTTCTTTCATCACCACTTTCTTACACTTTTTAGCCTATTTGATTAGAAAGAAAATTGATAAAATTAGAAAAATGTCATATCAAGAAAATTAGAAAAAATTCATACTTTCTCTCTTTCCTTCATCCACCTCTAAAGAAAATAAGTTATCAAAGAGGTTCTTTCCATTGAGGTTCATATCTTCCTTCTTTTCATTTCATCTTCTAGAGCCCTCCTATCTGTTGCAGCCTCTATGATTAAGAAAATGACTAAGTGTTAGCATTACACCATTTCTCTATTACATTGAAACTAGAAATAATGTCACATCGAAAACACTTTGCAAAAATTTCATAAAAATGATGCAAAAAACTTATCTTTTCTTCTAACTTTTTTTTGGAGCTGTTGATTTCTAATCTTTGTGAATTGACCTCTTCCTATACAAGAGTCTTTTCTTCCTTAACACCATTCCTTTCTCTACAGTTGTAGATGTACTCTCCTAAATTGCCTCCTTTCTTACCTTGTCATCCCTACAAATTTTCTTCCAGGGCTTTTCAATGATTTCAAATATTGAAGACCCAAGCTCTTCTCTAGTCTTTTCTCTAATGTCAAAGGATCACCATCTCTAATGCTATAGGTAGACATCAAACTTCCCAAGTGTTAACACATTGCGGGCCTAAAGTTTACTTTTGAGGTAATGTTAGCTTGTTTTTCCTTACCTTGGATAAACAAAGTTGCAATTGTTCTTATTAACCAATAGTAGAATCCAAAATTCATCTTTTATTTACCATCTTCTTCGTCTTCCTTTTGTCTTCTTGAGGAATTTTTTCTATGTCTTTAACTACCCATTGATAGATCATTAGTGCTGAGTTGGCTACCCTTCCTTGGAACATTGTCCTACATAGCCTATACAACCTTGTGAGGGCCAGTTCCAATTTCTTTCCAATTTTATTATAGAAGAGTATCTCTATAAATAAAGAAAAAAAAATTCTTTGTAGATCTTTGTTATGCCCTTTATTCACATTGATAACATCTCACTTCTATGATCCCACACATTCTTTTACTATTGATAGCTTTGCTAAATCCAACTTAGTGTTATTGACATTTATTTCTCTCTTGGGAAAGCCTAACCAATAACTCAATATAGCTAGATTTTAAGTAATCATCACTTATTTTGAACCTACATGAATGAAAAAAACTACTTAGGTGCATAACTCTTTATAAGTCCAACACAATCTACCACACTAGGGTATGGGTGCTTTAGGTATAAAGCATAAAAAATCCCTACATTTTCAAATCTTCTAAAATACTTTACTTTCTCATCTTTAAAAGCCACTTTTGGGAACTTCGTGCCTTACTAGTGGACCTCACTTTATACTCCTTTGCATCTCCCATGACATTAATAAAATTGGTCTCATTGATGTCTATTTGACTTGACAATAGACATTAAAATCTATAAGGTAACTATTCCTCTTAGAAAATAGCAAAAATATATAAAAATATGTTTTAAGATCTCATGTTTACCTTTTTGCCTTAGGATGATCCTTGATACCTTTGGCCATCCTAGATTCTCTCCAAAAACTTCATTACATAATGGACGAAGCTAGCCCTTGTATTCATATTCTTTCTATATACAATGCATTCTTAAGATCATGTATTACATATCAAACTGGGAAATCACATGAGATCTCCAATTTTGATGTTATGATAGGTCCTATAGTAGATTCTAGAGGAATGTCAGTAACTGATACTTTGGATGTTTAGATCATTAAATCTATGCCATAAAATTAAAAGTTAGCTTCTTTAGGTGATAAAGGCTAACTTTCTTTTAATAGAAAATATTTTTTAATTCATATTTCAATAAAAATCTAAGTACCTAATGGATTAGATATTGCTTTGGTTATTTCTGTCTCTAGTAGCAATGTACTATTAGCATTGAATTACTGATATTTATTACATTTCCACAGTTTGTCTAGATGTTTCCTATACACTAGGACATCATTTGTAACATTCACATTCTCAAATGATATTGCTACATAATGAAGATGATGCCTCTTCATAACAAGTGTTATTGTTATTGTAATATGACCCAAAAGGGCACATTATAATAATGGACATGTCTCTTTAGGTAACCTTTGGGGATTTTATTGAAGGCATTAATACTTAGGCTTAGAGGTCATGCTAGCATAGTGTGGCAAAGTTAGTACAAGCATTTCATGAGACTTGGGTGAAGCAGGACAAGAAGTGAACTAGCCATCCCTTCTAACTAGTAATAGGCCTAATCATGGTGGCACTGAAAGATTTCCTCTAAGGGGATAGATGTTGAGAGAAGAAAATCCCAAGGAACACTCTTAGAGAAAAAATTTGATACACCATTTCATATCAATAAAGAATTATTTTTTTCTCCTTTTGCATTTTTCCTGTTATTTCATTTATGCATAATGTTGAATGTTACATATATTTGATGTTTGGTATATTATCTTCTTACACATAATGTGTAATATAACGTATATTTGACATTTCCCATGACATCCATGGGTGGGATGTCACATCCTTCATTAGCTCCTTAATATCTAATGAGAGCTTGAAGATAATCTCTGTGAGCTCTATAAAAAATTTAGGAATGGTTATCTCCAAAACCTATAGGACCACATTTTTTCCTAAATCCATCAAAATCACCATGTGGAAGTAAGTAATGTAGAATTTTAGTAATTCTACAACCCCTTTCCTCACCCATAACTTTGATAGATCAAAATATTATCTTTAAATAATGGCTTGGTCATTATTAGACTAGCCTTTCTTTGCTTGTTCTCCTAAATGATTCTTTCATCCATGAGAAGTAAGTTCATGGACTTAATCACTAACAGTCTCAGTGCTATTGCATCCTTGTAAAAATAAATAAGATCACATTAAAAGCATACTAAAAGATGTTGAAACTCTTCAAGTTAAGATTTTTCATTCTTTACTTCATTTCTGCCTACTACTTCTACATGGTATGTCAAATTTATTTTTGATGTCTCATGTCATCCTATGGTGTTAGGCAAAAACTAGTAAGTGGAAAATATTAGCTTTGATGTTGCACATCAAAATAATCTACATGATGCACTAAAACTTAAATATGTTTGGCAAAAACATTTTTGATGTTATACATCATTTCTTTTGATGTACAACATTAATTATTTTTAACCTAGCATTCACATCAAATTTCAGTGTTTCACATTGAAATTTACTTTTGATGATGATGTTATCAACACTTAGCATTTGTTAAAACTTCTCTATCTCTATCACATCAAAACTTCATGTCAATTTCGTTTTACATTTTATTCTTCATAGTTAAAACCCCAAAAAATCACATTTTCTCATGATTTTGTAAAAAGAATTTGCAAATTCATTTATGTAAACATCGATTTATCTATAATTTTACCCATTCTATCAAATATTCTTATTTGATTTAGCTTCAAATAATATGAATATTTAAAATTCGTTGCCCTAGCTATGCCATTATGAAAAACACTATAATAGCAATTTTAAATTCTAAAATCTTGATAAATCTCACTATGAAATTGATGTAAAAACCCTAGATTTTGATGTGTCTTTAGTTTATTAGAAAATAAGCTTAGAAACTAATGCATGCATTAAATTTGTAGTCATAGATCTGAGAAAATGCCTTAAAACACATAAAAACATAAGTAACGTTCTAGGGTTCTAGATCCCCATCACAAAATTGAACTGAAATGTTATATTTTAAGATTAAATCTATCCTAAATTACTATAAAACATCAAATGAAACCTCTAGAATATAATAACTAGCTAAATATTTTAGAATCTTTCTAGACTCTAAAACTTCTATCATGGTAATGATACAGTAATATTAAAATCAAATAAAAATTCCTAACTAGGGTTTGGGTAACTTACATCTAAATTCTAGGAGGCTGTGAGTAGGGTTTAGGTAATCCTGTACTACTACTGGACTCATTTTTAATCTCGTATCTACTATTGCTAATATCACTTGTCATCTTTTTTGGAAATTCTTCTTATGCTATGACTTTCCAAAAGCTTGTGCATTGATTTTTAATAGTGCTCAATGTTAGTGAAAGCTTGTGTGCCTAACTCTTTTCCATAACATAATTTTAGACTACAAATGTGACATATGCCTTTGAAATTTTAATGTATGCCTCACTTTTAATTTTTCTTACATATTCTTGATGTTTTCACTTTTTCTTAATAGCAAATATAATCCTTTGATTCTAGCCCAAGTGAACATGGTTACCTACCTATAGTCTCTACCTTGAACCTTCATCTGTAGTAACCTTGCACATCTGTAGTAAAGTTACTCTTAAGGATGATTTTCCTTTGCCTAATATAGAAAAGCTAATTGATTTCATTGTTGGTCATGATCTTTTATCCTTTTTGAATGGTTTCTCTAGTTATAATTAACTCCAAATAAATCTATAACACTAGCATTATATACATTTATGACTTATTTGAAAACATTTTATTACAACAAAATACCTTTTGGTCTAGAGATACATATTAAAGAGCTATGACGTTTATCATTAATGACATTATGTTTAATATAGTTAATGATTATGTTGATGACTTAACCATCAAATATACCTTAGCTACCAATCATGATTTTGATTTAGATCAAGTTCTAGCTTGCTATTACAAGTATAACTTGCATCTTAATCCTAAGAAGTACATTTTGGGATTCTTATGGGCAAGATGGATGGCTACCTTGTCTCTTAAGATGACATAGCCATTGATATTGATAAGTCAAATCTTTCTTAAATCTCACACTTTGTAAGAACATTCAAGGTATGTGTATCCTTCAAGGTCATCGTCAATTAATCGATCATTTCATTTCCAATCCTACTAGTTTTTTTCATCCTTTAACTCATTTTCTTTGTAAATCCACTTCTTTCATCTAGGATGAAAATTACCAAAAAGCCTTTGATTTTATCAAGGAATTCTTAACTACTCTTCATATTATTCATCCTCCATAATTTAATCAATCTTTTTATCTTTATCATTCTAAGTCTAACCATTCCATCTCCACTATGCTATCCCAACTATGAGAAGAGAGAGTTGACCTTCCAATATATCATATTTCTTACCTCTTCGTAGAATGTGAGACTAGGTATTATAATATTGAAAAATATTTCTTAATTTTTATCTTCACTCTCAAAAATTGAAACCACTACCTTTTAAATACTAAAGTCTTTGTTATCTCTAAAGATAAGATCCTTAAAGTTACAACTAAAAATCCTTCTGATAGTCATTGCTTAGCTTGATGAAAGATTTTTCTTATAAATTTTGATATTTTTCTCAAATCTTAACACTTGATTAAAGATCAAGCTATATCTAATCTCATCTATTCTTTTGAAATAACTAATACTATTCATAGTGTATAACTTGATATAGAAGAATCGAAGGCTATCCTTTATTTAAATGGAACACACACATTCCTTGGATCTAGCGTAACTTGTGTTCTTATCCTCTCAAATAAAAAAGTTCTTTATTAGTCTTATAAAATTTATTTCCCTTGTACCAATAATGTTTCTAAATATGAAGCCATCATAAGAGGTCTCGTACTAGCTTTATAAAATCAAGTCAAAACTATTACTATTTATAGTAACTCACAGTTCGTCATAAATCAAGTTAATGGTGATTATGATTAGAAAACTCTCCATCTATATCCTTAACTTTAAATGGATAAGGAACTTATTATTTCCTTTGCTATGCATACTTTAAGTCATATCCCTTGTTCTAAGAACATGGCAGTTGATGCACTGGCAACTCTAACCATTCATGATGGCCCTACCACTATGTAATATTTCACCATATTAGTAAGTATAATCAATATAGAACATGAAAATTAGCAATATGTTGATCTTATTTACTACCTTACAATTGGGGAAAGTCCTAGTTACCTTATTCTTGCTCAAAAGAATGCCTTATGTAAACGTAGTTAGCATTTCTAATTAGTGAATCCTGATATTCTTTATCAAGTTTCTTCTATGAGTGTTCTTCTATGTTGTCTTAGTTCTATAGAGTCTAAGATAGTCTTTGATCATGTTTACTTAGGATTTTATGATGGATACTTAGGTTCATGATCCCTAGCTACTCATATAATTTATTTAGGCTATTGGTTACTAACCTTAATCAAAGATGCTTATCATCTAGTTAAAAAATGTGATACTTATCAATGACATAGTTCTCTTATTCTTGTTTCTTCACAAGAGCAAAATATGTCTTAAATGATATGATCCTTTCAAAAATGGAATTTAGATCTAATTAGTGTCATTAATTCTCATTCATCTACTAGGCATCAATTTATACTAATTGCAATAGTATACTTCATTAAGTGGATAGAAGCCAACCCTTTGCATTCGATCAAATTTCATGTTATCTATTTGTAACATCCCCATTCCCAAATGGTGTTGCTGTATAACAAAGAAGATGCCTCTTTCTAACAAGTGTTATTGTTATTGTAACAAGACCAGAAATTGAAACTCAAAAGGATGCATTGTAATAATGGGTGTGTCTCTTGAGGTAATTTTTGGGGTTTTAACCTAAGGCATTTATTCCTAGGCTTAGAGGTCATGCTAGCATGGAGTGGTGGAGCCAGTAAAGGAAAGTCACATGTGCTAGGAGAAGTAGGATAAGAAGTGGATTGGCCATCCCTTTTTGCTAGTAATAGACATAACTATGGTGGTAGTGCTAGATTTCCTCTAAGGGGATAGATGCCAAAGGAAGAACACCCTAGGAAACACTCTCAAAGCATGATCCAGATACACTATTCCATATCAATAAAGCATTTCTTTCTTTTTTCTTCTACATTTTACTATTATTTTCATTACACACAATTGTCTTCTTATGAATAATGTCTACTATAATGTATATTTAACATTTTCCATGACATCTGGGAATGGGATGTTATAGTTGGTATTAGAGCAAACCATGATCCAAGGGTCATTCAAAACTATGGACTAGCTACAACATGAACATGATGATGAATCATAGAGCCATGACATAGGGAAAGTCATTGATCACCACTGGCTACACCATATGTTTGAGATGTAAGCTAAAATATACCTTTTCATTGATTTCATGAATAATGGATTGGACAGTTACAAGAGACATAGATCCCACAAACCAAAAAAATTCTTTCATGGATATCACTGACCAATGAAGATCTGATTACACTCATCCAAATTCATCAATTACAAGAGATGTTAATAAGAAAAAGATACACCAGTCTAAGTAACTCTTATCTAGCTAAATACTATTCATATTAACTAATTAAGATAATTGTTAAGTTTTTTTTCCAAAAAGTTAGTAATCATGACATGAATTGATCTTGTTTTGTTGAAAGTGCTTACCCTTGAAAGGGTGTGTTATAATTAAGACCTGAAAGGGTGCATTATAATAACAAATGTGTCTCTTGAGGTAGCCTTTGGGGGTTTGACCTAAAGCATTTATACCCAAGCTTAGAGGGCATGCCAGGATGGAGTGGCAGAGTCGGTAAAGGAAAGTCATGGGTGCTAGGTGAAGAAGGATAGATAGTGGATTGTCCATTCCTTCTAGCCAATGATGGGCCTAACAGTGATGGTAGTGCTAGATTGCCTCTAATGGATAGATGCCAAAGGAAGAAACTCTCAATGAACACTCTTAAAGCATGATCTAGATACACTCTTCCATATCAATAAAGAATTCCTTGCTCTTTTCTTCTACATTTTTCCTATTATTTTCATTATGCATAATTTTGAATGTTACATATATTTGATGTTTGGTATATTATCTTCTTATGCATAATGTCTAATATAACATATATTTTTCATTTGTCATGATATTCAGGAATGTGATTTCATACTATTGCTTTATCCTTGATCACACCATGGCTCACTTTAGCATACATCTTTAAATTGTAACTAATAATAAACCTTAGTTCAAAATTAATGAGGTATCTTATTTTTGCTCTATGTACCACATCATTAAATATTTATTATCATATTATTACCCTTAGTCTAATGAATAAGATGAGTTTAGTAATAAAACTTTCATACAATTTCTTTATACCATGGTTAATAAACCATATGTAACTGGCACATAAAGCTATCTCATGCCCTTTGGGTTTATTGTATTAGCTTATGTACATCACTAGTCATACCCCATACTTGTTAACCTATGGTTTTGAGGAAGTCTTACCAATTGAGCTCCATATCTCATTTATCTATGTTTCTCTACATGATTGGTATTCAGGTTAGGATAACAATAGTATGTGATGCATTGAGTTAGATCTTCTTAAAAAATATCAACAAACTATTCTTTGTCATTTGCATGAATATCAAGAAGATATTTAATGTTGTCACTATAGACATGTTCGAGTCAAAGAGATCCATGAAGATGATTTGGTACAACATCATCTTTTGAACTCTAGAGTTTCAAAGTTCTCTCCTAACTGGTAGGATCCTTTCTTAATGGTTCAATCTCTATAGAATGATACCTCTATATTTTCTAATCTTGAAAAGCATCAATTTCCAAATCCTATCAATAGGAGCTTTCTTAAGCACTACTACTTGTAACCATATTGTTGTAGTAAAATTGTTCACTATTCAAGATTGGACAAGTGTTCTTCCAATAGAAATTTACTCTTTACTATGTTAGGATAACAAGTTTGTTCTAAACTCTATTTTATTTTGTACTTTCTTTTTTATTTTCCCCTATATCTTTTTTTTGATATTTCTTTAACTATTTTCTTCCTTTTCCCCTATGTAATCTATTCTGCTCTACTCTATGTGTTTTGCATAACTAGTGAGGTTTTTGAATGGCTTGATGTCTTATTGCTTCATATGAGGTTGTGATTGAGCATATTATTATGTGAGATAAGGAGGGATTACTTTACCATACATATGATATCATTTTTAGTCATACAATATGTAGGATTTAGCCATGCTCCATTTCTATGGCATAGGTCCATCCTTATGACAAGTGCAAGGGCTATATCCTCTTTTATATCCTTCCTTTTGTATGCTATCATTTCTATTCTTCATGTATTATATATCTCTTGTCTTTCTTTTGTTCCCTCTCCTCATCTTTTTCCATTTCTCTCTATATTTAGCATTAGTGAGGCTAAACTAGTATCTCTTCCCCAATGTAGTGAAGAAGTATTGAGTGTAAAGTGATGTTAAAAGTGTGAAATTTGCATATGAGTGAGGTAAGATAGAGGTCAAATCTAAGAATTTAGCCATGTCCCACATTTTTAACATAGCACCCCACTATTGGTGTATTGGTGATGTCCCTAACATGCTTTCCCACTTTATATTTCTTTCTCTTTTTACTTCCCACCTATTTTCCTTATTTCTCTATCCCTTTCTCTTTTTATACTGTACATTAGTGAGGCCTATTGAGTGTCTATACTTTATTCTACTAAGGATGTGATTAAGAGAATTGAGTGGGTTAGGTAGTACTTTTTGTTATATTTGTGTGTACTTTTTGGAATCTAGCCATGGTCAACTTTTATGGGATAACACTCTATCATAGGTGTATCAATGATATCCTATATTTTTTCTCCTATTCTCCTACTTTTTAAAATCCTCTTACAAGTACTTATTAGCTCAAGTTTTTTCTCAATGGATTCCTCTTTATCTTTTTAGTAGTATCCATTAAGAGGGAGCAATGTTGTACCCAATTTAACTTTTTTAACTTGAGTCAAAGAATTGGGTACACTTTATGAATTTTTAGTACTTGAAGTCATTTTCAGCCTATCAAAAATGACATTTTACATCATTAAAAACATTATTTCAAGTTTATTTCTAGTTTCAATGTTCAATGTTAGTTTCAACATTGATTCTCATTCCACTTTAGCTTTGACGTTCAATGTAAAAATTCACTTCTAACATTTAACATTAACTATTTGACATCCCATGTCTATTTCATCTTTGATCTCTGACATTAGATCTTCAAATATATTTACAATCTCATGCATCAAAATTTCAATGCCCAGTATTAGTTTTCATCTACAAGTTTGATGTTTGGTTTTAAATTTACTTTTGACATCATGTGTTAGATTTTCAACATCTAATGTCAATTTTATATTCAATGTTTGATGTTAGCTCACTAGCTTTTGATGTTTCATGCCAAATCAGTTTTGACATCCCACATCAAATCTTTCCATGTCTCACATAGAATTTACTTTCGACATTTGATGTTAAGCTTCATTTCTAGCTTTGAATGTCTCGCATCAAAATTTTGACATTCAACATCAAAATTTGTATCTTACATCATTTCTCCTATCTAGAACCTTTTGTAAGATTTTGGAAGTTTATATGGACCCCATTGCATCATATAAAAGAATACCCCTCAATGTAAAGGTTTGACATCTATAATCATCTTGTTAGCATTATAACTTTCTTGAAAGAGCTTATTAGAGCTTTACTTTCAAAAGAATTGCTATTTATTTTAGCTCTTCTTTATTTTTCTCTCTCTTCCCTATTGACATATTATATATCATTCATGATGTCCTCTTGACATGAAAAGATCTCCTAAGAATTAGATCGATACATGAATATGATCTTCCTTCTACAATCAGTAAGTATTGGATTTGCTTTTGCTTCCATTGTATTTGCACCAATGCACTTATTAAAGTATGAATAGGGTAACTCAACTCCTTGTTAGATGCTTTCGATCTATGGTACATATCTAGGAATACACTTTTGTAGGTTTTTTTCTATTTCTTATAAATATGGATTTTCTATTTTGGGACCTTTTATCCGTAGTTTTGCCCAGATTTGTCTTTAGATTTATTCTATTCATGTTTTTATTTTTGGTTTGCACCAATTCATTGATAGAACTATTTCTTTTCTATGCTATTTTTGAACAATTTCACTACCATAATGCCTTTATATTATGTTGCATTTTTCCTATGCTTAGCCATTTTTTACAAGATATTTTATGTATGCATCATCATTTTATGCTTGATACTTATTGACATTGGTAAAAAATTTGATTTGGAATAATGGATTTATCATTTGATCCCTAATTTCCTTTTAATTTGAGGAATATTTTCTAAAATATTTTTTTCCCTAGACTTTACCAACCTATTCATGGATATAAGAACTAGTAATTCAAAATTTTTAGCCCTATTGGAGATGTCTCCATAATTCTATCTAAAAAATATTCTATCATTTTATATAATAAAAAAAACTTATTGATATCACTAGAATAGGGAGATAAGGTAATGGTGATGATCATACTATATAAAGGATAGAAGAAAATTGTAGAAATGGTGGTAGGTAATTTCACAAAAGCATCAAAGGTTCTTGTTGCACTAGTGCTAGACTTTGCTTCTATTTCATACATCTAAGTTTTTGTGTGGGATAGATTAGGAGGGACAAAAATAGTGAGTGCAAAATTACATGAAAATGTTTTATATGGACTAGTTAGAACCAAGAAAACAATCCCATCTATCCTTAATATTATTAAAGATACCATACTAATATATTTTAAAGTTATTACACTCAAAGTTAAGTTGGTCATTTCAAAGGTCTAACAATATTAGGTTAATATGTCAAATTATTAGTTTTAAAATAAAGTTATACAACTCTGAGCCTAGCTATCAAAACTTTTCATCCACTAACTTAACCCATTCCATGATGATGCATTCAACCAATTGAAAGCTAATCAACATCAAGTGAAGATGAAGAAGAAAATGATCACATGGGATTTCTATTAAAATAAAGTCAAATTTCATGCCTTAAACAAGAGGATCACCATGCTAGTAGAGGAAAATAAAGATCTTGCTAATGAGAATAGAAGGCTATAAAGCATTGAAAGGGAAAAGAATAAAATGGAAGATCATTTGAAGCATCTTTAGAAGTAGTTAAAACATGTACATGTTGATGTCCATAGGTTGGTCATAAATAAAAAAATCTATGGATGAAGGAGATTACAACCATTTGACAAAAGTTAGCAATTGAAATTATAGCATGGAAGAACAAGGATACTAAGCATGAGAACATCAAACAGCAATATTGAGACTAGATAAGCCTCTTAAAAGAAATCTGAATCAAAAAAGCAAAGTTAAACATAAATCTCTAACAATTTCTTGATTTTACCTAGTAATCCATCTTGGATATAATTAATACTATGAAATAAATACAAATAAAAATGAAGGAGACAAAAATTAAGAACATGATCAAATAGATGGAGTTCACTAATCTACAGTACATAAATTTTATAATGCTACTTGATAGTCAATCTTAAATTGAGTTGGAAAAGCAAGTGGATGCGACATTTCTACTTTATAAAAATAAACACAAGTTGCACAATGAAGTATTCTAGAAGCTACATATTATAAACACATTGTTGAAGGCTCTCATTACCAAGTTTAGTGAACAAAGTAATGTTTCAAGAAATCTAGTGAAAAGAATAATAGGTAAAGGCATTTAAAATTATAGAATTATATTTTATGGCTTGGTTTGTCAATAAGCATGAACTATTTTCAATCCTATCTTATCCTTAGGAAGTACTAATAATTTTAACTTTAGGTCAATTGGCCTAGACCATCCATGATTCTAGGATAAAAGAGAAGAAGATGTGAGTTTTGATTAAGGCATATCAATTAAGGAATATATTAGTAGAAGTAGTAGATTAGCTATTGAACTCACTAAGGTAGGAAAAGCTTTTATTGCTAGGGATAACTTACAAACATCTACCTAAGAAATTTTTTTAATCCTAGAAACTTTTGTAAGAATAATGTATCTAAATTTTATTATTTTCATTAGTTGTTAAGTTACTCAAATACAATTATAATAAGGTACTTACATCTAGTTGGTTAGTTAGTAACTTGCAAAATTTTTGAAATAAACTTTGTTGGAATCTTATTTAACTTAAGGATGAGTTTTTATTGAATCATGAGAGTATGATAAATAATCTTTTAGTTGGATGTATCAACACATTAGCATCTATGTAGCTATGTTCATGCATTAATGTTAATGTAGTATCCATAAATACCTATAAACACAAGCATACCTAGTACATTTATGACATTTATAACATTAGCTATAGCAAAGCTTTTTTAGTTTATTTTTGTAGAAGTTAGTATTAGTTAGTGAGTACTCGTAGCATGGTAAGAAGTAAGTATATGAAGTCCTCATTTGAGTGCATTATTATTGAATGCTCTATCAATAATAACTAAGATTACTCCACACCATTACAATACTTTGACTTGGTATAATATTAATTTTAATGCACTTTATTCTTCATGAAGTTAGTTAATATTTACTTTCTTTTATACTTAAAACAACTATTTATGTTTTTATATATAGAAAAATACAAATGAATGAGTGTGATCAATTCTAAGCATAAATATATTATTGTTTGTTAATCCTAGTAGTGTTGTCACTTTGTACACATAGCAGCAAATACTTGATAATTAAAAGATAGTAGCATGAGTTTAGGATGTGTACAGTGAGTTAGGAATGAATACATATGATTTAGGATAATTATGCTTTACTTTTCTTTTTATTAAAGGAAAAAGCTTAAATCTTAATATTTTAATCATGTGCTAATAACATCAACCATTATATGTCTCAATTACACTTAAACATATTAGTTAAGGGCCATCATAAGTGTGATTGGGAAAACAACAAAGTGTGATTCAGATTCTAATTATCTAGAAATTCTACTAGTATAGTTCATAAAGTATGATGAGGTTATGCATAAATACTTGTGATTTATATGGTTGGATGTAGGAAAAAATTGTTACTCATTATAAGTCATAATGTATTTACTTTTATTTCAGGGATGGTAATATGGGGAAGTACCCTTAGTTATCACATTTGGGTTTAGATCTTAGACCTAGTTAGTAGCAGAGTTGGTCTAGCTTACTAGGTAATACATAATAATACCTTGGATACCAATGTTAGATAAGATCTAATAGTACCTTATCATTAAGAATTAAATCATTTCTAGGGTTTTGGTCAAACCTAGCTAAGTTTGAAGGTTGTTTAGGATCATGCATAGTCATCCCCCCTCATCCATGCTAGGAAGCATAGATCCAACATGCAAGAGGGGTCTTGATGTATTTTAAGATCAAAACAAGGTTAATTGAATTCAAACTAAAGGCTATGAGATTATGGCCTTGGCTAGTGAAGGTTTTTGGTCTCTAGTGATGTCGATCTACTATTGAAACTAGAAAGGTAGCCCATCCATGCTATATCCACATTATCCCAACATCGATTAGGCTTTTCCCAACATGACTAGATTAAAATATCAAATCTAGGCTCATTTGATAGCAAATCGACCATGCATGTTAGCGGTCAGGGTTGCCAATCTTGAGGGTTAGGGTTTATGATTAAAATTTGGCATTTTTAAGGGCTTATAAGTGGTTTTAGAGGTTAACCAATTTGTTTTATAGGTTTTAAAGGAAATTGTCTTTTTATAGTTTTTAACAAGTTTTGGTGATGCATGCATGTATCAAGAGTTGTTGGTGTTAATGGTTGAAGTTTAGGATCAAAATTTGATAATTTTAAAGGTTTTTGCATGTTTTTTGAACTTATCCCTTTGGATCCACACTAGATCCATATTTTTTAATGTAGATCCAGTGTGGAGGACTTAAGAGGATTAATTGTTTATAGTTTTTGGTTAGTTTTGTGAGGTATGAAGACTTTGGAAGGTACTAATAGGGTTCTAAGATGCATGCAAGGACATCTAATGTTATTTTTAGGTGTTTATGAGTCTTCTATGAGCTACCCCTTAGTATCCACACTAGATCCACACTAGCCAACATAGATGAGTGGAGTTCCTAGTGTGGGAGTAAGGACAAACATGAAATAGAGTGGGTTTTGTTAGGTTTTGGGCTACCATAGTCTATGACGGGGCAAGGAAGTCAACATATGTAAATTTTAATGTAAATCATGAGAGTTTTTTCTTATATCCCTATTATCCATGTTGGATCCATGCTACTTGGCATGGATAAGTTCCTCTTTAGTATGGATACATCAAAGATGTAAGATCTAGAGCCATATGATGGAAAATTTACCATGCATGTTAGGTCTTAGGGCTACCAATGTTGATATTTGAGATTTGATGACAAGATCCACTAGTTTAAAGGCTTCTTAATGTCTCATGCAGCCATAACCCCTTTATCCACACTAGGTACCATGGCCTCAATGTGGATGAGAGGGTGATGATAGCTTTTTGACATTTCTAATCAATTTTGTAGCATTTGAAGGCTCTAGAAGGCTCTCACAGGGTTGTAAGGTAACTAGGGCAAGTTTTAAGATTATTTTTAACTATAACTTGGATTATTTGGCATACTTCTGGGACATCCATGCTAGATCCATGCTAGGCAACACGGTTGGAGGGTTCACTACCGTGCAGAAGGTTTCATATGTGGAAAATGACTCAAATCTAGAAAATTATCAATTATAGGAGACCATGGAATGATATCTANGGGGGCACGTTCACCAACATGGAGATAGTATTTTGATGCAAATCCTAGGTTGTTTTTTGTCAATATATGTTACCAGAAGCTAAAAAGGGCTATTAGAGTTAAAATATGATAATTAGGTGGTTGATTTTGGTAATTTAAGGTTAACCCCTTCCATCCATGCTAGATCCATGCTTGGAAACATGGATGAAGCCCCCCTTATCATGGATCAACAATATCTAAAAGCTTTAGGTACTTTCAACTAGGTTTACCAATGTTCTAGAGCTTCTAGGGGTGATTCAAGGGGTTTAAGGCTATGTGGGACATGTCTTGGGGTTAGATTAGAGCTTGGTGAGCAACAGAGGATGGGTATGGATGTTACCCCCCTTGGTCAATGCTAGATCCAATTTGGGTAGTGTTTCCCTAATAGGGATGCCCAAAGTGATAAGCTTTGTCAAGGTTTTAGCTCTTGTCAGGGTCTAAGGGTTCATGCATCTTGATGGAAGTAGCAAAAAATTGCAAAGGAGATTAGGTCCTATGGTTATGGAGGGTAGGAGGTAGGAAACCATGCTAGATCCACACTACCTACCAAGGACCAAGGGAATTAAGATTACAAAAATTATTTTATGAGCTTTAATGAATCAAAACCTTAGCATAGGAAAGGCTTCCATGTTAAAAACCCTTCAAACAAGGGAGGTGTCTAGTGGGACCCACTAAAAAATTTAAAATTTTGAATCTAAACATTTACTCCCACCTTCCCAACATGGAGAGAAATTTCCCCCTTTGCACTTCTAGTGTACTATAAGTTCTGATGCTTAGAATTGACAACAAGGGCATGGGAGAAGGTGTTCACATTTAGATCTAGGTTTTTATGTCAAATAATTGCAAAAATTCATCACAACTCTTATTCCATTAGACAAAACATTGGATTAGAGCTTTGATATCAATTTTTGTGGCAAGAACGTCTCATCCTCAATGTGGTTACTAAAAATCTCCTTCCTAGGTAGCATTGAAGCTTCCATCCTTCTAGTTTTCAAGCTCTCCTAATGTTCATATACTAATCATGAAGAAAAGAGGTGGCAAGAGCAAGACTATAGTGATTAAGGAGGTTCTTGCAATATCCTAGGGCATCTTCCAACTACCCAAGCCTATTGTTATTCAAATTTCATCTATTATAACTTCAAGGTAGGCCATCACTAATAGTTTTATTCTTATTTTCCTAGTCATTTTAGTGTTTTTCCAGCATGGGATAGGGACATTTTTTCATATCTCCACCAACGTGGTCATTAAAATTGAATTATAACAAAATCATACCTCTTATTTATCTATTTTTTATGTAGATCTAAGATTAGTTGGTTCTTTAGAATTGGTTTTATGTGGATGTTATATTAAGTTTTGTCGTTTTGTATGTGTTATTTACTAGTTTTGGTAAAAAAGTAAGCATACTTGTGTATTTTTTTAATTAGGGAATCTATTATAAATTGTTAAAATATAAGGTTGTGGGTTTGTAGAGTTACATTTAGGATTTCTATTGTCTATGGTTTTGTTTAATTTGGAGTGGTGATGAATGTGTTATGGGCATTTTAGCTATGTCATGTGGTTGTGGTTTGTCGTATTTTTTCAGATTTCTCAAAATGCTTACAAATTGTTTCCTAAGAAATCGAACAAACTTTGGATATTTTCTTGTTATGGATGCATATATTTTGGTTTGATCTTTCAAGCTGTGGTGGAATCACTCCATTTGGAGCTTAAATGTATTATTGATGAATTTTTTATGAAATTTAGGAGAAAAGGGCTTTTCTAGTGATGAGTAGGTTATTGCTCAGTTTTCTAAAATTTCTATTAAAATAGTTGTAAATTTTTAGCTGTATTAGTTATAGAAATAACATTCATGATGCTATAATTCTAAAGGTGGTGGAATCACTAAAATTGCAGTGAAAATGAATTTTTAATAATTTTTTTCCTATGATTGTGCAAATTAGTGTTTTTTTCTTGTGGCTCGATACCTATTTAGTTTGCTATATTTTCTAAAAAAATATTTAAGAATTTTCAAAGTTTCTAATGAATGCTATGTTGCTCACGATTTTAGGATTCCAACAAAGATAAAATCACTAAATCTAAAGCTATGGCTACAAGGGAGGCAATGATCTAACCACCTAGGCTACACGGGAGGCAATGGACATGAGGGACATCATTTGGTATATGATATCTTTCACAAATCTAGAGCATGCAAGAGTACTATTAGTATAATGCTGACAATACTCTAATGGTAGCACATAGAGTCCACACATTATTCCAGAACACCCATAGCACCATGTACCATCTATTGGGGTAAGTAGTATTATTATAATATTTTGATGTTTTTGGTTTTATTGTTTAAGTCACCTTTCCTAACTTGTCGATTTTATGAACTTCTTGTGGGTATAGGATCAATAATCAAGGCTTGATCAGGAAAGATCAAATCTTGGTGGTGGCGCAAATAGCCTTAAATATATTTAGCAAAGGCTCCAAGATTCAAATTATTATTTATGAATAGTTAAGAGATGATTTTGATAAATACACTAATGACTTTAACTCCTTCTACAAGATGAGTATGGCTAATGAGATAACACACAACTAGTGGGTGGACCCTAAGAATACTAAGGATAAGCCCATTATTATCGAGACCTCTACACAAGCCTCACCAAGTAACAAAAAGAAAGGTATGAATAGGGATTATAATGTCTAATTTTTTCATGGCTAATAAGGTTTTAAATGTTCTATAGTTTTAAATTTTGTTAGATGTGTCTATGATGATGCTAAACATTTATTATTACCTTGCAAGACCTTCCACTTCTTCTAACATCACCTTATCCATTTTAGGATGCCATAAGGATACCCCCATCCTAAAATTTGGTTAGGTGGGACCAACCTAGAAGTGGTTGAGGAGACAAGTACCTAGGCACATCCAAGAAAACATTGAACATGCAAGTTTACTTGATGTTTTCATGGCACCTATCGTTTCCATCCCCACTACAGAGATGCTGAACATCATTAACTTCTTTGATGCAAGAGTCGATCATTTTAGCACTATTGATGAGGCCACCTTTTGTGACTTATTTAGTGTTTCCACTAATGGGACAAAGGTTTCCCCCAAACTAGTGAATGAAATAGGCCATTGTCAGGTGTTCGAGTGATTTGGTGCTAGTAAGAACCCCTATAGACTTGCCTTGGATAACTTCATGAATTCTAAAGAAAAGGAGTCTTATCCATTATTTATATCTTGCACATTTCCTAATCTATTATCACAAAAGAAGGTGATCGACATCACACAGGGGTGGATCTTTATGAAGGTTCTGATGGAGGATACTAGGTTTAACTAGGCTACTTCCTTGACTAATGGGCTTTAAGAAGACATTGTCAAACTCTACAAAGATACCTCTACCATAATCCACATGCATTATGCATTTTTGTAGGTTATTTGAAGAGTTTTTTTGGAGTTTTAGGTGATGTGGAGGAATGGATAATGGATGATCCAAAACCTTGAACAACTTTCTAGGCCTTGGATAAAGCACATTTATCCAACCATGTAGGCCCAAAACCTACTAGATGAGATGGGTAACTCATTGTCTATTACCAAAAATGGACCTGATGGTAGGTCATATGGATCCCTAATAGCATAGGATAGGAGCCTTTCATAGTGCCAATTGATTTTAGAAGAGCCCAAGATTTTTTTTTCAAGGCTAATGGGGTAGCCAAGGTTAAATTGAGATGGCCTATAGAGGAAACACCACTACTGATAGAGCAACCCATCCAAAAGAAGCATAAGTTGAGGCATAACAAGTTCCATCAGGAAGTTACATGTATGGTTTGCTATGTTTTAGTGTGTAGTTATGCTATGTTCTATGGCTATGTTGTTCTTTCGCATGCTAATTTGTTCTATGTCTTATAGTTGTAGATAAGCAACAGGATATGGTAACTCAAGTTGCCACTAGGGAGGAAGCATAGAGGTGTACAACTACATCAGTGAAGCAAGCACAAAGGTGTATTTCTACCATAGCTATGGAGAAACAAAGGAATGCAGAGGAGGCATTATTAAAAAAACATGAGGTTGAAGGGTTAGCCAACATTAATATTGATGACCTTGATGCCTTATTTGGTGAGCCATTACTAGGTGCATCCCCCATCATTGTCCCCAAGGAGGAAGAGAAGAAGCTAGGTATGAACACACCTTAATGCTACTCATTATACCCTATGGTTTTAAGTTTGGTTTGGATTCTAAATGTTCAATGATTTTTATTCTTGTAGTAGTTCCTAACCCACTACCAAAGGCCCCTACCCCTATGTTTTCTGTGAAACCATGGGTAGAGGTCTTGGACAAGGTGGCGTTTATATGCAAAATGGCCAAGAACATCATTGACTAGTTGGCACAAGTTATACCTAATATCAATAAGAACTAAAGTTTATTTTCCTTTGTCATTTTACTATGGTTATAGGTTGTATTTATGTTATGACTATCATAGGTTCTGAGCTATGCTTATGGTTGAATTTGTGATTATGCATTATTTATAGTGCCATTAGTAGTGTGGGACCATAGCCAAGACATGGGGTTCAACTCCTTGCTAAAGCTTTCCTTTGATGTCTAGAATGTACACTTGAAATTATATGAAAACACTAATAATCTTTTAGTTTCATGCACAAAAACTTCATGGGAGTTTCAGATGTCTAATGAATCCCTATGGGAGAAAATTGTGATCTTAAGGGAGGAGATCTAGTGACAAACTAAGACTATCAAGGATCTCTAGGATCACAAGGCCTTTATGGATGCCCAAGTGGCTAACTCAAAGAACTTGCAAACCAAAGAGATCATGTGGGCTTACTACTAGAATGTCATCCATGACTGTGTGGTACTCTCAAGGGAGATGGTAGAGTAGCGAATGCAAATGAATCTCATCTTCCAAAAAGCTTAGGACTGGAAAGACTATAGTGCATGGGTTATAGAATGAGGTAAGACACAAAAGAACCACAAAATATAGTAAAAGGCTAATTAGGAGGCATACCTAAAGTGGCTCAAGGAGGAGTCAACTAAATGACACAAGAGAGAGCTATTCATCTAGGGGATTTAGATAGAGAGTACTTACTAGCTCTTTAGACGCACTCTAATAGTGACTAATTCTTCTATTCTTCATATTACCATGGCTACATGTGAGACCTCTATGACTATAATTAATAGGGAACCACCTACTTGAACTGGAGTGGACACAACAAACATCCTCACAAGCATTAATTTTGGTGATGTCAACTGGGCTAACATTATGGAAGACCAAATTTTCCATTGCTTGGATATTGGCATTCAACATCTTTCTTAGGAGTTTATCAAGTCAAATTTCCCATAGTTTTGATGTATTTATATTTATATTTTAATTTTTACGTTTTTATAATTATAACTTTGATTGTTGGTCACTAATTGCTTTGACTGGCTTTATGTAGTTGTATTTCAGGCATTAGAAGATACTGGTAGTCCCAATAGTGAGGGTGAAGATGGCACACAACTTCTTCCTCTAGATTCTTTTTAGAATCCTCCATTTTCCCATCTCATCTGGCTTATTTTTGACTATGTAATGTTTACATTTTTGTTCATGTTGATGGCTAGTGTTAGCCAAGAATCTATTACAGATGATTATCGTTTATTATTATTTGGACACTTTGCCACACATTGGGGCTATGGCTATTCATGTAAAAAATATTTTAAATTTTATTTTTCAATTTTCAATTTTTGCTATATATTATTCTAGTGTTATGGTTTTATCATAGCTTTGTGGTTTTAGGATTTTAATGTTATAAATGTTGTAAATGACTATGTTGGCTAAAATGACTAAATAGAATAAAAATACTGCTTGCTAGTTTTAAGCCATGGAAGGCCATATTGCTAGTTTAAGGCCATAGGGGATCATATGTTCTTGCTATTTTTAGGCCATGATGGGCCCTATCTTATGCGGTTGTAAATGTTTTTTGCTAGTTTTAGGTCGTGGTAGGCCATGTAATGTTAGAAAATATATATTTTTGATTATTTTATGTTTTAAATTTTTTATTATTTTTTGGTTTTATATTTCACTAAAAGAAAGAAAGAAAACGCTTTAATGTGAATAAAAGATAAATTCTAAAACTATATGAAACAAATAAGATGACATAAAAGGAAAAACACAGTATAGAATAACCTGCTAGAAGTACAAACGAATATAAGGCCACAACATCACATGTTGAAAGGGCTAAATGTGTACCTTACTTGTGTAAATGCTTCCTAATCTTTAAGAGATTAGGAAATATGTATGGCCTATTTTTCACAACCTTATACTTTCCATCCCCTTTGCTAATGACATTAAATGGGAGCTCTCTCCATAGTGTGTCTTATGCCACATCATTGTTGTCTTTGGATTTCTCAACTCCCTCAAGCTATTCACCTTGTGGCTTTCAATTTCTTCTAATTCCACTTCAAATCCATACTCTATGTTGACACCATGGATGATGACTTCACCTCCCTTGTAAGGAAGGTATATTTCTTGGTTGATCACCAAGGATATGACTCATAATTAAGCCAACCAATGCCTACCCAAGATATGTTTTAACCCTAATATTTACTCTACCACCAAGAAATTCCCAACCATGGGGAACTATTCCCCTACCACAAATTCTAAGGAGATGGCCCCCTTAGCAAAGACCCATAATCCATTGAAAGATTTGAGAGCTGATGTCATTGTGTGATGAATTTACTCAAATAAGCCTAGATGTTTAACTATGGTGCATGAGTTGACATTCATTGCAACCCCATCATCTACATGTACTTAATGCACCTTGTACTATCCAACTTATATTGTAATGATGAAAGGAGCCTTAGTTACTTTGCCATTTTTGGAATTGGCTTTGATTTAGCTATTACAAAATACTAGCAATGTTGACTTTGTATCCCTAGGCAAAGAAGGAATCATCATTGCATGGATGGATTCTTCATTAATGGAGATGTCCTCACTAATAGGGATATAAGTCAACATTTTGACTAGTTCTTCATGATGTGTAGAAGAATTCATGACCAAGTCATATAGGCTCAAGGTTTTTTTTTTCTACTTAAAGACTATTTGACTTACTCCATCACACATACGAGGTTCCTATCATTGGTTGTGAGCTTGTCACCCTAGTTGTGCTTAACTTCCTCCATGCTCCCTAAGATGCATACTTAATTTTTAGGTGGTGGTTGTAGCCTTTTCTCATTATTTTTACCTTGGGTCATAGTATCCTCCTTTAGTTTGCTTGTATAAGCAATCTGCATTGATCAGGTTATGGACATAGATGATATAGGAGTGGGCTTTGATAGGCCCACTTCATTCTGTGCCTTGTCTTGCTTATCTTCTTTGTTATTGGGCTTCTAATTAGGCTTCTTCCTATGATTTTTTGAGGCTTTTTGGTTATCTTTTTTTTGGTTATGAGGAAGCAGCTATGGCATTAGCAACCATAGGAGGCCATTGCATTACTGTAGGAGTTGGTTGGGTTATGGCTGGCTAGGGCACCTTGATGACAAAAGGATCCCTAAGAGGTGTAGGTGGTGGTATCCTTGCAACAAAAGGGGGTTTTGAGTAGGCAGAAGTTGTAGGTCCTCTTTCATTGTGAGGGGCACCTGAACCATAAATGATTCCCTTGCAACTCTCTCATTATCATCAATGTTAAATGTTGATATACTGTATGAGTGGCCATTGGTGTTCAATAGGTCCTTGTACACATGAATCAACTTGTTTTGGAGACAGACAGGGTTAGATTCATGAAGGATCAACTCACCCCTATCTATCATATTTTGTAGGCCATATTTTAGTGCAAGATAGAAGCCAGTGTCATGATCAGGAAATTGATGGTAGTGGAAGAGGTAATCAAGCTTGAAATACTTAGGTAATTGGGGGTCATCCATGGTTACTCAAGTTGGTTCATGGCTATCTCACATAGTATTTCATGATTTTTATGAATAGCTTCATACATCTACTTCTATTAGATCCTCCCACTCTTCAATAGTTAAACCAAGATTTTAGATGGTTGTAAAGGCAAACTAGTATATTTTGTCCTATCCTTTTACTTAAAGATAGGCATAGGAGTAGTCAATTTAGTGGCCTTAGAAGTTGATGGCTAGTTATTGTGATTATTAGTAGGGATCTTCAATTCATTATTTTACATCCCCTAGTTATTCATTGTGGCTTCCTTGGCTACCATGGCCATACCTACATTTTTTTGCTTACCTCTCTCTTTATCCCCTCATGTATGTTGGTTCTTACATGCCACATAATCAAGGTAGTGACTAGCTTTTGTGACATCCTTTATGTTTTTAATTTGGGAGAATGCTTAACTAAGTTACCATGGGTCAATGTAGTATAGCTTAGATTTGATAAAATCATCAACCACCCTCTTAAATATAGCCAACAAGTGGGTTTTAGCTATAGGCTCTTGCATCTTTCTTAGTATATCATTTCATCATTTTATGAACTTCTGTGCCAATTCAAGTGGTCTCGCTTAACCTTCATTAGTTGGTCAACTATGGTGTCAAGCTTCAAGTTGTACTTAAATTAGTTAATGAATTAGGATATTAGGTCCTCAAGAGAGGATATAGATCCTCTAGGTAAGGTATAGTACTAGTTGAGTGCTTTCCTTAATAGGGACATAGGGAAGATTCTCATTATGATGTATGACTATGATTACAATAACAAGCACTTAGATTGAAAGGTTATAAGGTGAGCACTAGGATCACCTTCTCCATTATACCTGCTAAATTTAGGAATAGGGACAATAAGAGGAAGTATCAAGGGTGGGACCACAAGCCTAGTCAAATCATCCTAGTAAAAGTTCATAATATTAACACTTTGAGATGTAGAGGCTTTAAGACTCTTCAACACCTCTATCAAGTTCCATATCATTTGGAAGACCTAATCTAGGCCTTGTGGTGCTCCTGTTGGCTGTAGAATTTACACAAAAGGTTATGGCATTTAATGGAAGGCTTGTAACCTTGCTATCAATTGTAGGATGGAGGGGATGGGTTATGTTATTGATATGGTCCATGGGCCAAACAAGGAGAAAGATGTTTGTGTTGCTATCTATTAAAAAAATGGAATAAAAGGGGTGTTTGACCCTTGGGTGTCTCGTAGTTCCATGATGAACCCAACTTGATTGGTCAATGGGTTGATGGTACTGACAACCACCAAACAAGATCACACAGACTATGGTTGGGTGGTGAATGGCATATAGAAGTGGAATGTGATGGCCTATAACATTGATTATGTTTGATGTGTAGCAATGACTGGTGTGGGACCAAACCTTGTCAAGTAGGAAGGGGTAGAGGATAGTGGCATCTAGCCCATGGATGAGACAAAGGAGATAGAAGAAGGCACTATGGCCTTAGGGGTTGTCTATTGGAACAACCCACCTAGGATGTATTTAGGCTCAAATTCTACCCTGAACTCATCCTTCTCTTCCTATCATTCCTCCAAGCTATGCTTGAAATCCTCTTCATCCATCTAAATTAGTTGAGATAGGATTCTAACATAGACGTCCATCAATGGTATCTACTCATACAAGGAAGGAATGTATTCCTTCCCATCTCAGTGTATGAGCTTATACTCCCTTTTTACTTCTACTTCCACACATGGAATCAGCATGCCAACATAGATTTTGGCACAAATGTAGTTATAGTGATCTTCATTTATGACAAAAAGTTTAGGAATTCACCTCCTAACCTCAAGGATTTCCTACATTCAATCACAGTAGGATTCTTAGAATCATATATCCTCATGACCTATTGGTTGGACCCATTGTCAATGAATGTGAAAGACAACTTAGTTGATTGTTGAAAAAACAAGGTAAAAGGTTTCTAAAATGGCTAAAAGAGATCATAAAAGGTTAAATAAAGTGAAAATTACAACAAAAGGAATTTAAAAATGATTGAAAAAATCACAAAATTCTAAAAATGAATTACTTACTGAAAATAGTAAGTGGCTACCAAAGGAGGTATCCCCCTTTACTAAAAATGAAAGGTAGGTGGTATCATACTCCATCCACTCCTAGCTTCCTAGCTACACCTATATTGGGGTGTAGTAAGGGGGAAACAAAGGTGATAAGATGGAAGTTCTTACACCTTTCTATTCAACATTGGTATGGGGGGAGGGGTTTAAACCCAAAGTGGAAACTTTGACTTTTCACAAAAAGATGGCTTTGGAAGGCTACCAATTTTCATAGTAAGGGGGATGGGAATTTGGTTGTTAAATCCAATAGCACTAGAAAAAATCAAAAAATTTTGTCAAAAAAGGGGTATGGTATCCACACTGGCCTTGGGCTTTGAAATTCAAAGTAGGTGTTGTGAAAGTCTAAAATCCAAACATGTGTAACTTCCATGTTGAGGCTTTTGTTACAAGGGTATGAGTGCCAATGTTGGTTGATGACTAGAGTTCAAAGGTTTTTGCTATAAAAAAATAAATATTTTGAAAATAAAATCAACATTGGTAATGAGGAAAATAGATTTTGATTTAAAATTTAGGCAAAGGCCTTCCTTCTAGCACCAGAAAAGCTATGACAACCAAAAGCCTTGGCTACTGAAGGAACCAAGAAGTTTTTGATGCATGCAATCCTTAACCCTGGATCTCTAGGGCATTTGTAAAAAATGAGTACTTTGTACCCTAGATGATTTTTAAAATCACCTAGAGACTTATGAAATGCAAATGGGGATAAGGAAAATAGAATGCTAAACTACAAATCTAAGAGAAATTATGCCAAAACATGATAAATAATGAAAATTTCACAAAAATAAAATGTAATATTTATTTCAAAAGAATAAAGGAGGTACAAAAAAATATGTACAAGATTGTCAATAGGAGCAATGGGATTCACTAGGATGAAGGATTAGAATCCGTTGAAGCTTCTGCAATCCACTCCATGATCTAGATGTTTTGCCACTCTTGATGTTATTAAACCTTCTTTGCTACCACACAAGATCTGCAATGTTGTTAATATAAGGGGGCAAGAGAGGTGTGGGGAATTTTGGCTATCCAAGTAGGCAACTATGGAAGTTTAGATTCCTAGATGCATAGCATAAAAACAAAAATTTTGTAGATCTCAAGGGGGTAAGGGGATAACAATGGTCGCAAGGGGCTCCACAATGAGAGGATTTGAGAGGCTACATTTTTGGAGGATTGCAAGAGCTCTAAAAATGCTCAAAATGCAAAAAAAAAAAATGGAATTTCCAAAAGTGTGAAACCATTCCATGTTATAGGGGATTATATTTATAGGGTTTTATCCATAATTTTTACTACAAATTAGTTGTAAACTATGCTACAAATTTTTGACAAATTGGCTATGAATTTCTGCTATGCTCAACTAAGATGGATGTTGAAATCAAAGGGGATACCATATATGGTAAGTGTCAAACCCCCATGGCCATTCCATTTACTAAAAATAGTAAACAAGAATTTTATCCACACTAGCTTTGTCCACCCATGTTGGGCCTTCCAATACAACATTAGCATGTATGATTCTCATCATCACAATGGAAAAAACTATAAGCAGGCTGAAATGAAAAACTAGAATCCATCATAACAGCTTCAGAATAAGAGACATTACTACCATCTACAAGGTAAAGCTTAGACTCACTTATCTCTTCATGGGTTCTCCTATCCATCTTTGGTTCAACTTAATATTCAACATGTGATTGTCCAATTTCATCAAAGCTTAAAATTTAAGATTCCACATAGGAGTTCCCAACTCCAATGGCTTCTCCTCTTCAAAGAATTCATCATAATGTTTATACAAATTAGCAAAATGAACCATAATTTTTACATGATGTATGCTAAAATTCACCGCATGAATTCTAGAGAATGCATTAGCCACCACATCAACTTTTCCACTTTAATGTTTCTTATTTGGAAAAAGTACTACTAGAACTACACAAGGTAAAATTGACTTCCTCACAAAGCCATTTGCAAGTAATTCCTCTACTTACCTTTATAATGAAACCCATTGATTTTGATATCATTTGCTATGTTCTCTCATTTGGAATGGTAGCACTAGAAATGAAATCAATTTGGTGCTAAAGATTCTTCATTTGTGGAAATTCATACAATTCCCATTTAAACACCTTGAGAAATTATTTTTTTTAAGCCTAGACCACCTATTGGAAGATCTAACTCTACATCATCATGGGCAGAAGCAATAGTTGAAATAATCACAAAACTAAGACCAACTTCATCATGTTACTTAATATATTCCCTATCCCCAATAAGAATTAAGAAATCATTAAGTAAGCTTTGTTTCCTCACTTATTTATTTGTCATCAAAGTCAACTCATGGATTCTATTAGGGCTTGCTATAATCCCCACATTTCTTTCTTTATTAGACTAAGAACTATTATCAAAATTCCAAGGCATTCAAAGTATCACATTAGTACAATCAATTGGAAACATGTCATATTTTGCAACATTATGAAAACCCCAAATTTTAAATTTCAAGACAAATTGTTCCCCTATCTCTTAAGAGAAATTTATTAACAAATAATTCCCCTTGTAGGATCTAGAATTAGGATTTATTACTTAGCCCAATCTAGCAACTATCCAAGAAAAAATAATATTTTCCTGGGATTCCCCATCAATCAAAAACATATATTCATTTCTTACTAAGCAAACATCTAGTCCCAATCTGAAATAACAATTTCCTTACTAGATGGTCTCCTCTATTGACATTTTTCATAAACATACAAGAGTTTAATTCTAATACTTTCTTAATTTTGGTTGTGTTAGCATTACCTTTCTAAAGATCTTAGCTTGATGTCTCTTGTATGCCCATTGGTTATACATCCATGTCCTTGGTTGTCTTGTGAAGTGAACATTCCCATTGCTTGTATTCCAACTCTTCACATTTGAAGCACTAAATCATGGATGAGTTGCTACCTTGATCCTTGTTCTTTTTTCCTTGTTTCTTAATGACTTTGCACTTATTATTGTTCTTTTTATATTTCTTATCATGACTTTTATTCTTATCTTTAAATTTTAACTTGGATTCTATTTTCGATTTGGATCCCTTATCCTTTTATTTTCTCCTATTCTCAAATCCATTGAGTGTCTCTTCTACCTTGAGCACCAAATCATAAATACTCATCAAGGTTTTAAGGCTCATATAATAATAACTCTTTCTAGTAAGCCATTTTGAGGTCTCCAAAAAGGATTAGAGCCTATTCATACTCCTATTTTACCATAGCATGATGGAATAGATTACAAAATTTAATGTAAAATTTCATGACATCTTTATCTCCATATCTATGGAATTTCAGTTTCATGATTTTCTTTTGTCTCTTTCAATTTTTCCAAAATTTCCATTTTAACCTATATTTCATGAAGTTCCAATCTCTAATACGGTGACCCTTTTTCCTCTCATAAATTTGAGATTCTTTTTGCCATCAAGTTAAAGCAATTCATTCTAATTTGAATTCTACAATTTGCACCTACAATTGATTTGGTATATTTTTCAGTTCAAAATATTTGTTAAGTACCTTTAGCCAGCTTGGAAATGTATTAGTATCATTGATATCATTGAAATTATTTAGCTTCAGATACAACAATCTTGTGGTATTCATTACTATCCTAGAAAGTCTTGCTTCATCTACATCATCAAGCTTACAATGAGAAGAAGTTAAAGATACTGATGAAACTTTTAGAGTTTTGAAATAAGAATCTTGATTCCCTTCCCTTTAAACCCTAGAATAATAAGTTCTCACATTTCCATAGTTGGAAATTTCTTCCTTCTTATTGAATCTTCTTCCATCAAGCTAAGAAACTTCTTCATAAGTATTTGTATGAGAAATCACATCATCATTGCATGGTTGAATATAGCTAGAACCTAAATTTAGATCTATCTTAATGCTAATCTCATTTAAATGATCAATCATTAGTTGAAAGGTAGATTTCATATTTTCCATGTCTCGATTTATGGCTTGGACAATGTTCTCTTTAAGAGTCATCTAAAGAAAAAAAAATACACAACCAAATTCTTACCAACAGAAACCCCTTATGCTTTGATACCAATCATTGGAGAAAGTTTACTCTAATTTTTTTAATCCTTCAAATATGTTGAATCCAAAATATACACAAGATAAAGAATTACTAGAAAAATAAATCTAATTATCTTATATTAAATTAAAGATGATACAACCATTGTAGGTCCACAAATCCCATATTACAAATCACAACTCTCACACACTCTACAATATTACAGAGAATTAGGCTTTACAATCTCATAATGATTATCTTTAATGTAATACTACATCAAACTAGATCTCACAACAAAGATCTAATATCCAACACATATAAAGAGTTATGACCAAGATCATGCACATAGATCTAACCATATAAATGCATAAAACTTTTATGCAATCTCTCTCTCATGACTCTCTTTTTTTTTTCTAATGTCCTATCTTCTAGGCTACTCCTCTTGCATGTATTCATCACTAGTAATCAAACTATTATATTTATTCCAAATTAAGAGATAGAAAATATAAAACAAAATTTTCCCAATTAATCTCTACCATCAGATCTACCACATCAAATTTTATCTTGAAACTTCTCTTATTTTTTTCTTTTTTTTCTTACTACTCGTAGCAAAGTAGTTAGTTTTTTCTTATTTGCATCTTTGAAAGTTATAGCAAAGATGTATGTTTAACTCCCCAAACCTACAAATCAACCACATGTAGGGATAAGAAAGGGCTTGGAAGAGGTTTCTCTATATCATCATGGGACATAGGTGAGTCTTCTAGCCAAGGTATATGGAAGAATGATTATCTTAATGCTATTTTTGATGAACCTTTTTATAAAACCATGGAGGAGAGTTTATCTTTTGAGTTGGAATCTTAAACGTAGGATGAAAAATCTATTGGAAAATCCTTTAAAGAGAAGGAATAATTTTATTTGGGGAATTTATTTTGGGATTTGGATTCTTCAAGTTTTAATGATGTTGGATAGCCAAATGTTGAAGATCAAGTTAAACCAAAAGTGGATCGGAGAATTCATGAAAGGATAATAGAATCTAAGATTTGTCTTATTAGTGATAGTAATGTCTCTTATTTTGAAGCTAGTATGGTAAATGCTAGTCCTTCAGTTCATCTAGTAGTAGATTATTCTCTTAAAATGATTGATGTGAAGTTGTTAGTCATGCTATGTTTGATAAAAATAATGTGACTTTTGATGTAATTATTAATATGAGAAAAGCTCATGATGAAAATGAATTTGATTTTATATGGAATAATGTTGGCTATGCTAGTAGTCATGATAAACAAGTCATTATTGATGTTGGTAAGAATATTGATAATGATTCAATTTTTCAAAATTGAAAATGCTCAATGTTAATTATAATAATTATATATTTGTTAAATTTGTTGATGACCTTGATTATTTTAGTCATGAAATGGATGGAAAAAAT
>MNCI01014916.1:65890-103730 GCA_015680685.1 Gnetum montanum | reverse complement strand
AAGGCATTAAAGGCCTAAGTTTTGGTAGTCCATTCCTAAAATAGAAGGCTAGCCTTAAGAGTGAGGTAAGAGAGCCTCAAGAGAGTCTATTAGGAGAGGGAGAGTTGAGCTCTTCTTGAGTACTCTATACTTATTGTAGCCATCATGGACAATTATGTGTGAGAAAGAGATAAGAGTTATTATAATATGGCTTTGAGAATAATGTAAAAGAATTGTAGTTATAAGAATCTTGAGTTTTTTCTATCCTTGGGGTGTTTGCTTTCAACACTTATATGAATTTTCATGTTTTCAAACAATAAAAAAAAATTCCTATTTCAAATGTAAAATTCTGTGGAATTTGGCTTCTATTTGAGGTTGTTGAGGCTTAGTTCTTATCAAGAAAAAATTTAAGAATACTCATCAAAGCAAGTCTCTATTTTAAAACTATCTTTCAATTTAAACCCACGTTTTGAAATAATTGTATATAATTCAAATAAAGTGTACTTGGGCACAGTTCATGATAGGAAATAACAATCGAGATTGCTTCTTATCATTGTAGAATCTACTTAGTTTTCTTTTATTTTGTTGAATTAGCTTAATTTTGATGTTTACTTAGCTTAGTACTTTATATTTCAAAGCACTTTAGTTGTTCATTCTTATTAGTAAAGTGTAATGGATGCAACTGGTTTCATGTGCTAAGTGTAATCATTTAGTAATTGCAGTAGTGTTATTTCCTAGTTCACCCAGTAGCATAATGCTTGGTAATGCAGTAATGGTTACATGAGACAAAGGCATGTATGGTAAATTAGGACCAAATATCCATTACTCTAGAATAGAATAGATTTCTATTTCTAAGGTACCTCGACTTAGACATAAGTTTCATTCTCAATCATGTTTACCATTAGGAGTTATTCAAGTCATACAACACTAATTATCATATGCCTCACTACAAGTTAAACCATATGTTGATACTTCACTAATTCAATGTGAGAGGACAAAAATCATGAACTAAACATCAACCCTTAGCATAATTACATTGTCCATCAATGGATTATGATGTAATCATATGTTGTGATTTGTGACTTGTATTGTAGAGTGTTGGAATGCTCCATTGCTCATCATTTGCACCATCACTAGGGATGTTGTAATGTTTGCTTAAGAGTTAATATTATATAGTTCATTATATTAAAAGCTATAAAATTCTATTTTTCATACTCTAAATTAATTTTACTAACACACACACACACAAGTGTCAAAAACATAACATGGCTTCAACACTGAAAGAGAATTTTTCACCTACCAAGGAGCTAGAGAAAATTTATGATAGAAAACATGATGATGAAGACTAGAGTGCACAAATGCAAACAAGAGCTTCATATGCTCACATTGATCCATACTATCCTAATTTTACATTCATCCTTCTTCAAGATAAACAACTCAAATGGATAGATATGTAGGAAAACATAGTTTTTCTACTAGAATGTTCAATGCCATTAATGTTTTAAGAACCCCTCAATAAGGCCAACCAAAGTCATGAATAGGAAGGATATCAAGTCACAAAGAACATGATTAGGCCATACAAGCCAATAGAAGCTCAAGCAAGAAGGGATGTTACCATGGAAGCACAACATGAACATGAGAAGGGTAAGAAAGCCCCTCATATAGTTGTCCTAAAGGAAATAGAAGATACCTCACTCCAAGTTGACAATTTTTATCAACTTTAGAGATCTCACTCTCACACACTAGTTATACACATTGAACATCCTATACACATAAAGCTAAAGTCAAATCATATGGAGGACCTTAAAACGAAAGCAAAAGACTCAAGACATAGGTAGAGCTCAAGGCCTAAAGCTTCTAAAGGATCATAAGAGAATGAATTGAGTCACCAAAGAAGAATAATCTAACACCATTCTCCAATTTCTTCTTCCATCTCCTCACATTTATTTGAAGAGTCTAACATGAAGTCACATTAGTAGAAATACCGTGATAGAGAAAGATGAAGGGATGGTGAAAGACATGAGTATAGAGGAAGATATTATGATATTGATGAGGATGATTATGGATAGAGAAGAGACATAATTAGACAAGAAGAAAGGGATCATTATGAACCATAGAAGGGATCATGACTATAATAGAGCCTACAAACTTAATTACTATGAAGAACATCTATTGGCCACTTGTAGCATGATCAACATCAGGGAAGAAGTCCATATTACAACTAGACACATAAGGGACAAACACATTAAGTGACTAGATATGAATAATATGTCTAGCTCTGAAAGGGGATATAATGCAAATCTATAACATAACCTTCAAGCATTTCATGATGCATGTGCCCTACAAAATATCAAAGTGACTAGAGAAAGCTCAAGTTGTTTTTCAGGACATACATTAAAGAGGTAGAAAGCTGGTGTAGATCATTAGAACCTGAATTAGTTAGAAGGTAGCTTACCATGCTTGAACATTTCAATAATAAATACCAAACTTACTTTAGGGTGTCTAATCTCATAAAGCAAATCTAGGGTTGGAAGCAAGGAACACACAAATCCCTTGAAGTAGCAATAGGCAAATACTACTCTCTTCTAAAAAAATTCCTAAGCCATAGATTTTCCCAAAGGGAATAGCTTAGGCACATTGTTAATGGGTTCAGGAATAAAACCAAAGAAATCCTTAAGGTCTATGCCCAAGGAAGACTATTAGAGATGAATGTCCATCAAATCCAAAGGCTAATTGATCAAGTAACAAAGTTGGAAGGTGCATTGAAAAAGAGAGAATCAACTAAATAATATAATATTGATCCATCTATTAGAAAAAGAGATGTGTGAATATGTGATAAGCCAGATGAAGAAACCTTGATAGAGGTGGTCTAGATGAAAACTCTACCAATTTAGAAATCTGTCATTGATATAGCAATCAAGGTAGAAAAAATATGGGACTTGATGGATGAAAAATTTGCTACAACTTTGAAAATTATAGAATAAAGAACTAAACAAGCCTTCAATAAGGGCAAGAACAAGAAAAAGAAAAGATACTATGAATGTGAACATTATAAACAAAAAGGAAAAGTTGCTTCTATAGAAGAATGTATTGACTCAAGCCCAAAGGATGAGCAAGGGTGTAAAGTGTGTTAGTATGCATATCCTAAGGGATATTTTCCTATTATGGTCCACTTATAGGAGTTTGGGGCATATGAACTCCATCCAAGATTCATCAAAAAACAAATGTCAAAATAGTTACCTTGTCCTCAAGATAATAGCAAATAGACCTTTCAACTAGACTATTATCCAAGTGGAGCTTCTCTATAACCGCAAGAGTAATATTAGCAATAGGGGCAATAACCACAAGCATGGGCAATTCCACCACCAAGGCATCAATATCCATATTGGTAGCCAAATCCTTTGGATTTTATGTGCAACATATAATATCTCCTTAAAATGCAGCAATTCACACTTCTTAATATTATCGACCTAAGTACTATAGACCTCTAATTCCAAGAATGGATTCTAGTCCATATGTACGTCAACTAGTGTTTGGTCCATTAACTTAATCTTCCAACCCTATACCACTAGTTCCACCAACTGCAATGTAAGGTGAGTTGCCACCATAGTCACAAAAAATAATGTTAAGAGGATAGTGAAAATGTATGAGGATGTAATTATGAATAAACCTCAATCTAGGAAACAATCATTCTTTCAAATGATTCTAGAAAAGGTTCAAAGGATGGGGATCCCATCTACTTCATCCTCATCCACACTCACTCATGCAAGAAATACTAAGCTTCCATCATCTTCTAATGCAAAATTAAAACTGTCATGCTAACTCAAATCATCATGCACTAGATAAAGGCAAGAGCACTTTCCTAGAAAAGAATAGACTCGAAAAATCTGTTGATATATGTTGGTGCTAGAAATCTTGGTTGCTAGAATGGGGAAAATTAAAAGATCTAAGTTCTATAATAGTCTTAATGCCAAATCCCAAGGGCCTTTATGAAAATGAAATCTAGGATACCCTATATGGTCTTGTTAATCATCTAGGAACTTACGGAATGTCAAATGGGAATGGTTTTAGAATTCTAAATGTAAATGGTAATGTAGATAAAGATGGCCTACTAAAAATGGAAATATAAAATGGAATTTTAGTTATAGAAATAAATGTAGAAATGGAAACTAAAATAAAAATTTTCTCAACATGAACCACCAAATTTATAGAAGTTTATAAATAAAGATTAAGTTCATGGTGTACAGGTTTGTGCCAAGGGCATAGGAAGTTACTTGTCAAAGATTGAAGTCCATTGGAGAAGGCTACTTCCACAATGTGGTTTCTTCCCAGTTTTAACCTACTAAAACTTTTTATTAGTTTTCACCAAATATATTACGTGGGAATGGGATTGGTATTACATGTTTGGAGTAACAGAAACTACATGGGAGTCTTTATGCCCAATCTAGTCCTAGTTTCTACCACCAAATGGAACTAGTAGGTGAGGATGTAATAGCTACAATGGGTTTTGATGGCTACTAATGGAGGTGGAAATGGGATGGGGCTTGCACTTTTAGCAACAATGATAATTACATGAGGGTGTCTATGCCTAGTGTAGTGCTAATTTCTACTACTAAAAATGTAGTTTGGTTACAATGGGATTTGATGAGTAATGGAGATGGCCATGAAAATGGAAAATGCTATTGTTGTAAAATGGTTTTGAAAGGCTAAAGTATCAAAGTGCTTAGAGTGCCAAAATTTGGAATAGGTGTGAATGCAAAAATTGCTAAGAGTTGGGAACTATTGTATGAGATGCAAATGCTAAAATTCAGAATTATGATATATGATGCCAAAAATGTTGAAATTCAAAACCAACTAATGGTGTTGATGCTGGGTATTTATAGGTTTAGGATTACATTTTTGGATCTACTATTGATTGCCATTAATTTATAACAAATTAGTATTGATTGTGGATTTGCAATATTTATTATTGCCAATGTATTCCATCAACTATTGTTAGTGTAGTTCCTGTTTGTGGAAAGTGTATAATGGACTACATCCATAAAACCCATTTATTTACAATAACTAGTAGATGGACTTTTGTGATTATGTTGAAGGCTTTGGAAATGTTAGTAGTGGTCAACGATCACTTATCATTGTAGTTTCCATCTACTATAAGTGTAGTTGGTTATTTACTACCATTGTAGTTGGTTTTGGTGGTAAGTCCAGAATGGAATACACCTACAAAATCCATCTGTTTACTATAGATAGTAAATAGGATTTTGTAACTATGTTGAAGGCTTTAAAAAAGGAAAAAGTGGTGGTAGACGAAAAGATAGATGGAAACTATAAAAATGGTATAAACTATTGTGGAAAGTGCTATTTGCACTGACTATTATTGCCTTGTGACAACTATACTACCTGTTGTTGAAGAAATGGCCATCTTGACAATTCCAATGTTGTACTTCTGCTACATCTCGATGGTGTCTATGCTAACTACTATAGCTACTAAGCCTATTGAAAATGGCTCCATCATAATTGGAGCTATAACCCTACAAAAACCCATGGAAAGGCCATTTTTAGCCATTTCCAAGGCATTTTTAGCCTTCCCAAGCCCAAATATAGACATTAGGTACCTTTTTTTCACTTAAGAAGCAAGTAATAGCAATTTTTGAAGAATTTTTCAGCCTCAAGAATTTGAAATATGCATGATTGTAGCTTATGTACTACATATCTTACACTGACAATGAAACATAGCCTCAAGCTAGAAAGTTGAATTTGCAACATGAATTTTGGTAGTGTTTTATTGGCCCTTATTTATTGGTGTCTAGCGGATTGACTTGAGAGACATCAACAAAGAATACAAAACACCATTGTAGTTCCATCACCAACATATTCTCTCTATGCTTAAATTAGTAATATCTAAAACAAAATAAAATTTTGAGGCACTCTTGCTTCACCAGGGTCTTGGAACTGAGGCAAGGATTTCCACAAGTCTAGCCTCATGACCGTTTGGTAGAAAATGAACGCACTAAGATTACATTGTCTAGTCTAGCAAGTTTTCTATCTCCAAAAATGGTAGGCCCAATGGACTCTCCAGCCTACCCACCTGAAAAATTTTCCTGGCTGTCAATCTACTCAAAAACTATGCTAGGAGTTGTTGATGGTGTTTGGGATGAGCAAAACAGTTCGACAAGTTTTCTAGTGGAGAGGTTTGCTATGCTATGCTATGCTGCGCAACATAGCAAGCCTTTGAAAAATCAATCAAGCGTCCGAATACAAGTTTGGTAAGATGTTCACGCAAAGGCAAAGTCAAAATTTTCCCAAAACAGGGTGCTACACTATGCTATGCTACATAGCTTAGCACAACATAGTAAGGGCGAAACATGCAAAGACTCCTCTGCCAAACCATTTCAGTAGAAGAACTACATTTAACAGCCTAGAATAGCTACTTCACTCACCCACTTCTGAATCGATCTACTTTAGATATTTGATCATGTCCTCAACCACCCCTTGCATCAAGGCAACCTTATCAAGGGCCTTAGCCCATGGTTGTAAGTAGATCGAAGAAGGTCTTGCAGTGTCAATAGTGGTGTCTGCTACATAACAAAACATGTTAGTTATGACTAAGAGGACTACAATAAAGTTGATGAGCAACACAAATGAAAATGTAAAGATCCTACCTAGCAAACCCTCAGGGGTGATAGCGGAGGGGTCACCCATCGACAAACTATCAAACATGCGATCAAACACACTAGCATCAAGTTGTAGCTCCCCTCCTTCTAGCTAACTTAACATCGTAGCAATGCCCTCCATGTTCATCTGCTCTTCTGGCATTGAACTACATTCAGAAAAGGGATCATCAATGGAGGCCTATTTTTGGTTGACAAGGGCCTCTTCTTTATTCACTAAGGCCTTTCTTCCTGTGGTATCCATCTCTTCCTAATCAGTAGGAGTGTCCTCCTTATCAATAGCAGTGTCCTCCTCATCGACAGGAACATCCTCCTCATCCGCAAGAGCATTCTCCTCATTAGCAGGAGCCCTTTCCTTTGTGGCAGGAGCTCCTTGTTTCTTGACCGAGGACCTTTCCTCTGTGAGTGGGGCCCCCACACCTTTATTAGTCACCCCTATTTTAGGGGCCATCAGTTCTGCTTCGCCTTCTTCTTGTTCTTCTTCCTTTGTTAATAAAGTGTGGTCACATTGGGCAACAGCATACTAACTTAAAATAGATGCTACGTTGTGCTACGCTAGGTAGCGTAGCACAGCGTAGCAAGAATTAACAACAAACGAGGCAACAAATAAAAGGAGGATGCACTTACCAATGGGGGGCTACATCCTGCAAAGCTTAAACCGTAGTTTCTACCAACCTTGTTCATCCGTACGAGGAGTCTCCTCAACCGAATGAGGCCTTTTGTGCTACAACTTGGTGACCACCATCTCCACAATGAGGTGTTTCCCCTGTGATACGCTACCCGTAGTAGCAGGGGATGTGTCTCCTATACTATCTTGTCCATGGAAGTTTCACGCCACCCAATCCTTGGTCATCATTGAAAATTGTTCCCCAATAGCTTCTGGGGGGCCTGGGATTGGATGGTATGGAAGACTTGGAAAATATATGGTTTGGAAATTTGGTTACAATCCCGTATCACCTAGACTCCATTATCACAGACTACTAAGAATTTTGCAAAGTGTCGCAAGCAAGGTACAAAAAAGGCATGATGAACATTAAAATGGGATTCAGTCTTCTTACGATGCTTAACCATTTCAGCCTACAAATTGTTGCAGAGATGCTTGGCCTAGTTATAACAGGCCCCCTCTTCCATGACCTCTCTCATTATCCAAGCTTGCTCGATCCCAATGATTTTTCCTTAAGAGAGTAGCTTGGGGAAAGCACAAGCACAGAAGATGGGGTAAACCATTTTGGTCACTCTTATCTTGGCCTCTTCAATATGGATCTCCTTGTGGCCCTCTGCTACCCCTAGCCAATCATCAATGTCCCCTTGATGGTTAGCCTCCTTTCTGATCTATGGGGAGGCCATAAAAAGGGACACCAAAGAGATACGTGAATAGTTGGTCATTAATGTTGAGCACCACTAGCACACCATGCACACATGTGTGGAAGAGGTCTACTCTTTTAGAAAAGGAGTTGGCTAGGGCAAGCATCTCGATAGCAGAGATGCTTGGGTGATCACCAAGAACAACTCCATGAGCTCAGCATCCCGAAGGTGATTGACAAGCAATTCTGGGACCCCATTGTAGAGCCAACATTGGGTCTCTTCCACCTCCCCATGCTTGAAATAAATGTTGGCCTCGTTATGCCCAGAGGTGATCACCATGACCTCTTGGGATTTCTTCACCACTGTAGTAGTTTACAAAAAAAAAACAAAAAGTTAAGCAAAAAAAACATAAAAAATAAAAGAGAAATGAAACAACACTCGAACATGCAAACATGAACACATGGTCTAGTGTACCAGGTTTAAATAGCGATGAAAACGGTGGGAGATCCACCAACACATATTCAATAGTGATTGACCTAAGGGATGCCCAACCCTCATCCAACTAACTGGCCTCCTTACATTTATTGTAAAACTGGGAGTACCGGGTTGGATAGGTTTTGTACTCACCCTCACATTGGCCTATCACGGCCACGCACACATTTCCAATAGAGGAAAACTCCCACAAGGCCATTTGTACCAAAGCCAAGGCATTAGTATCACCATGAAGCCCACCCTTGCCGATACAAAACTTAGTAACAAAAAGAAAAAAGAAGCACATACAATGTTAACATTGTTACCTAGCATAACATGCATTGTATAATGTGACAGAATACATTTATAGAACTCACCCACCTGTAAAGTAAACGGTTCCTAGTGGGTCCTGAAAACATGTGCTCATGTGACAGGCAACGAATAACATGTTGTACAGGTGATAGCAACTATACTCAGGCATTTTCAAAATCCAACTCAGATGCCTCAATCTTTTTGGGCACTGATTGGACCCCTCTGCCTGGTTCGCCCCGAATTGCCCCATCAGTTAAAAATTTTAGAATACACCAGTTTGCCCTAGGAAATAGGATTTTTGTGATTACAACTGCTATCTCCACTGACAAGTGTGACCAAAAAATCACACTAAAGTGATGGAAGAGGAATTGTAGGAATTCCCACGCACCTTCCCTGAACCAGACCGCCAGCTACTCCACACATGCATGGGGCAGAGGAACGTTGGCCACTAGTTCACTTAGGCAGCACAAAACCCCAACAATTTCTAGGATAATTAGAATGGGTTTTAACATCACCTTGCACAACAAAATGGAAAATGTTAGCATTATGTTTGAGTGGAGTTCGCATGTAACGTAGCATGATTAGCCATTTGCAAATAGCATAGCATAACCTTTTTTTTGCATGTAGTGTAGCATAAGCCCTTGGTTGCAAATTTTAGCACAAAAAAAATAAAAATATATTACAAGTAATGCAATGAAATAACACTTGTAGCGTAGCATGGCCATCAAGCAGTGTAGAATATCAGCGCAGCAATGAATTTCAAATAAAAAAATTTAATATGCTATAACCATTTCAAACAATCTTTTGCCATACAAAATGATTCGTGCTACACTACATAAAACACATTATGTTACCAAATCTTGTGCATGGCCAAACCCTCCTGAGGGTTGTACACTATGCTATTTGCATGCTAGGTTGCTAGAATCACCTAAACCTCTGTGGTAAGGTAGCCACAATAATGGCGGTCTGGGCAATACTACATGTAACCTTAGCATAGCGCCTGTACACCCATCGCAGCTAAATCGGCAATAGCAGTGGTGTAATAGCTAAAATGGAAACCAAAATGGTGATAGAAGATGTGAATTTCAAAATGAAGAAAAAAAAACAAAAAAAGAGAAGAGACAACAATAGCAACATGGAAAACAAAGGTAGTGTAGCAACTTACCGGGCCAACAGAGTCTCCTCTCGTACTATGATGCGCACCTGCGACGGATGCCCCAAGGTCTCTTTCACCTCATCCACCTTGGCAAGCGCTAGGTGTTTGCATTCTTTTTTAGGTGCCATTATCTCAGTTGTAGATTCTTTCTTAATCACTACACTAAACCGCCTTGCTCTTTTTCAATACAATAGGTCTACACTCTGGATGTGGGCTCTATGTTCTTATGATAAAAATGACAACTTTACCAGGGGTAAACCCCTATTTATAGCCAATGTGGTGGAGAGAACTTGCCGTTTTCACACCTTGATTAATATGGGATACTCCGTATAGTGTAGCACTCCCGCCATAGTGTAACTACACTATTTGCATCATGGTAGGTGGACCCAACCAAAACCTTCATCCCACCTTAAACTAGCAACTTACCTTTGCAAAAATAGCCCATTAACGGTCCACAAAGACCTTAAACTAACAGTTACGACTCGCAATTAGACCAAGTTAACAATCCACAAAGACCTTAAACTAATACTTTCGATTTATAAACATAAACTGTTAGCGGTCCACAAAGACCTTAAACTAATATTTTAACTTACAAACCCAACCCATTAATGGTCCAAAAATACCTTAAACTAACAGTTACGATTTACAATTGAACCAAGTTAGCAGTCCACTATGACCTTAAACTGGCAGCTTGTGAATTTTGCATCACAGCTGACAATACTTTTAACCATTTCACATCTCATTATTGCTTTGCAAGTATTTACTATGTGCTGATACTACAGAAAGGTATCACTTGACTTGGATTTTATCTTATTGTTGTAGGTTAAGCAAGAATGGCCATGCACCATGATCTACCTTCACTTCTAGCCTTGGCAGTCCCGCATGATGAGCTTACAAGACAATTGAACCAAGATTCAATAGATTGGAAGTCATTCATCGATTGCACTGTCGCTTCCTTAGAAACATCCCCAAACTGGCTTGAACACCTCATCCAAGCCTTAGATTTAGAGGTTGGGGATGTAACTAAAAACCCTCTCATTGAAACGCTTGTGACTAAATCCAAGGGGGGAAATAAAGACGTTGAAACTTAGCTCCCTCCTAGATTCAGAAATGCACAAAGATGTATCCAAGATCCTTCAAGAAAACATCAAAGTATTTGCATGGTCCTATAATGACATGCCAGGCTTAGATATGAGGCTTATATAGCATAACATTGTCTTAGACCCACATGTGAAGGCAATTAAGAAAAAGGCTTGCAAGATTAAACCAGAGATTGCACTGGCCATACACGATGAAATCACTAAGCTATATCAGGTTGGTTTCATCCAGGCAGTTGATTACTCATAATGGATGTCAAACATCATTGTATCATTTAAGAAAATGGGAGGAATACAAATCTATATAGACTTCCTGGATCTGAACAAAGCAACGATCAAGGATGAATTCCAATTGCTGAGTATTGATCAACTCATCGACACTACAGCTGGTCATGCTCTACTATCTTTCATGGACGGTTTCTCCAAATACAATCAAATTCGTATCAACCCAGAGCATTAGATAACAACCACTTTCATGATCCCATGGGGTACCTTCTATTACACCATAATGCCCTTTGAACTCAAGAATGCCGGAGCAACCTACCAAAGAGCCATGACATACATCTTTAGTGACTACATCTTAGAAACACTGAATGACTATATGGATGACATAGCAGTCAAATCTAAAGAGGTTTCTAACCATCCAAATGATCTAGGTGTAGTCCTCAAACATTTCCAGATGCATGACTTATGGCTCAACCCAAAAAATTATGTCTTCGAGGTAAGAACCGGATGCATGCCAGGTTTTGTAGTATCGAAATCTAGAATATGAGTAGACCTTGACAAATNGAAGAAAGAGCTTTTACACCTCCCAACTATTTACCCACCACAGAGGGATAAGCCTTTCTACGTCTACCTTGCCACCTCAGAGACATCTATTGCAACACTGCTATGTCAAAGAAGAGATGACGGCTTTGAGATTCTTGTGTATTACCTGAGTCATGGATTGATAGCATATGAGGCAAAGTATAATGAGGTGGAAAGAAATTGCCTCACCCTGGTGTTTGAATTGAAAAAGTGGAGGCATTACCTATTCTATAGCAAGGTCAACATAATATGAAAAACCAATCTACTTCGGGCTATTACAAATAATATATACGAAAGCAGCAGGATAGCCCAATGGAAAGCCATAACCTTAGAATTCGATTTGCATTATGTGATCCAATTGTTGATGAAAGGTCAAGCCATAGCTACCCAACTCATGACCTTACTTGTCAAGGATTAGGCAACCATAGAACCCAAATTCCTTGACAAGCATGTTAGCACAATCAACGTTGTCCCATTACATCTCAAAGCTACTTTGCATTTCAACGGTACCTCAACTACATGAGGTGGTAGTGTAGTTATCTTCATTACATTCGCCTTTGGGGATATTCAACCATTTGCTTATCATTTCGTGATCCTTTGTACAAGCAACGTGGTAGAGTACAAAGGACTCCTCAAGGATCTCTTAGTAGCACGAGCATTAAAAATTCAACACCTGGCGATTCATGATAATTCACAACCTGTTTTCAATCAAATCACTGAGGTCTATGCCTATAAAGCTATGCATATACAACCCTATTGCAACCTAGCCAAAAATTTGCTTAAACAGTTTGCAACAATGAACGTTCAACACATGCCATGCAATGAAAACACCGTAGTAGATGCCTTGGCCATCCTAGCATTAAATGTGTCACCACACTTGTTCACAAGTTTTCCTGCTTCAATAACCGAGTGTATGAAGCCTATCACTCAAGCGGTAGACGTCACCTTTGTAAGCACTGCCAAAATCCAAGAGTGGTACTCCAACATTAAAGCATACCTGCAACATGTTGAACCCCCATGTGGATTAACATCTATTCAAAGAGATGTGATCCGCAAGTGTGCTTGGCAATATGTACTTATGGGAGAAAATGCCTTATGCAAACGCTCCTTTGATGGGATATTGCTAGCTTGCATAAATGAGGGACAAGCGCAAAATATCATTAATGAGGTCCATGAAGAACTATGTAGTGGACACATAGCCCCTAGGGCCATGGTAGCAAAAATCAGACACCTAGGGTATTACTGGCCTCACATGGAATGATATTTCCTTGCCAAGGTTAAAACTTGTGACATGTGCCAACGATATGCAAATATTATACACATTTCACCTACTAAGTTGTACCTGATGAAGATCACGTGGCCATTCCAACAATGGGGACTAGACATTATAGGACCTATAACACCTAAGTCTTTCGTAGGGCATAGCTTCATCATCATCGCCACTAAGTACTTTACAAAGTGGGTAGAGGCTATCCCCTTTAGGAAGACTACATCTCAACAGGTTTGCCACTTTATATTGGATAACATAGTGATAAGGTTTGGGCTTCCCATGATTATTGTGATTGACAATGGGCCACAATTTAGTAGTGCGGAAACCAAAGCCTTCTGCAACAACCTTGGCATTAAGAATTCTTTTTCCTCACCATACTACTTGCAGGTAAACAGATAGGAAGAAGCTATGAACAAAGCCATCATCAACTTGCTCAAGAAAATGCTTAGCAGTAGCAAGAGACGATGGCATGAGAAAATCCTCTATGTGTTATGGGCTTACAGAACGACATGTAGAACGACAACAGGTAAAACTCCTTACAATCTTATTTACGGATCTAAAGTGGTGTTACCTCTTGAGCTGTAGGTACCATCACTTCAAATGATCCTATCAAACGTCATGAATGAAGCATAGAACAATGAGTAGAGGATCATTGACCTTGACTCCATAGAGGAGGAGCATGCACAAACACTTGGCCGCATTGAGCAATATCAAGATAGGAAATGGCAGAAGCATCATGCAAACCCACATCAAAAGCCAGTAAAAAAGGGAGACCTTGTTCTCAAGGATGTCTGTGAACATGTGAACAAGTTCTGAGCAAACTAGGAAGGTCCATTCATGGTCACAAAAGCCTACAGGAATGGAGCATTCAAGTTGGCAGACATGGATCGAAAAGAGTTTGCGAATCCTGTGAATCATTCATATCTTAATCCATACTACATATGATGCATGAGCAAGGTAAGAAAAACTTCTGCTATGATGTAAAACTGGCAAAGCTCGTCTACTAAGATGTAAAACTAACACAAATAGTCTGCTATGACTATAAAATGGCACATCCACCATGACATAAAACTAGAAAAGCTCATCCACTATGATATTAAACTAGCACAAATGGTCCATTACAACCTTAAACTAGCCCATCCACCATCTACTACAATGATAAACTAGCACATCAGTCTATTGGGACCTTAAACCAACACATCGTCTGCTACGATGATAAACTAGCACAATGGTCTGTTGGGACCTTAAACCAGCACAGTGATCTACTAGGACCTTAAACTAGCACACCATGGTCTACTAGGACCTTAAACTAGCACACCATGATCTACCAAGACCTTAAACTGGGTTCACAGCACAACATCCTCAGTGTGCATCCATGACGATTCAAGTAAGCGAGCATGTACAGTGTCGGCACGGGGTGGGACATTGCAGTTCTAGAATGCAGTTTATGACACTACGAAAACACCCTCTAGAATATATGGAATTCCACTCCCCTCGGAATCTTGTTGATCCTCTAGAGATGTCATTTGACATCTTGCTAACCTCCTGAAGCTACCACTACCAAGGCCTGTCGCCCTGGCAGTAACTTCCATGGTCGATGCCTGCTACTGGAGTCCCAACACTATTGTGGCCTAGCCACAAAGTTGCTACCCTACAACCCCTACCATCATCCTTTCCCAAAAGACATTCAGCTAATGGGAATCTCACCTTACATCTGAATTGCATAATGTTTGCCTTGGGTAGGGACTCCTGAGCACCTGCATCACTGCAACTCCTAGCTTCCTCGGTGTCAACTCCTCCATGTTGATGCTGCAAGAACTGCTACTAGACTTTCTGGTTTGGACGTTGAATTCCTCAGCAACAACATCCATTGTTCTAGTAGCATCCAAAGCAAGCAAGACATTTGCCTTCATTTTACTTGATGGTTGTTTCTTCTAGTTTGCTCTCTGTTGTGTTTGCAGGGTACATGCTGGAGGGGCATCGATCATAGGTATGTTTCGCCAAGGTGGTAGGACACTATATTGTTCCAAGGTGGTCATCCTAACTAGCTTGTCTTCTTAGGAGTGCACATCCTATCCTCCCCCTTAACCTCCTTTACCTCATTTCTTACACCTACAATTCTCCTTCCCACACCTCTCTTATGAATTTTTCCGATGCCTGTAAAGCCCTCCCATATGCTCAACCACAAAGTCCATGATGCATGTAACGCAACTCATAGCATGGGAAGCATTTATAGGTAGGTCAAAGCCCCACACGGATGTAACACAACTCATCTTGGGGAAGAAACAATTGTCCTACAACAAGGTTGTTTGCAAAAAAACAATGGCAAAATAGCAAAAGAAAAGCATAGAAGAGCAAAAGCTAACCCGAAAAAAAACACATGCCTAAAACAAATGGCACATTAGTTGTTTCTCAATGATCATCTCTAAGCATTCTGACGAGATGTCAGATGCCTGCAAAAGAAAGATGCACATGCATATCAATTCCCTCACAAGAACTCCTACAAGGGACCACACTATGCTACACCTTTCCCTTCCTGAAACTATCCCCACAGATCCACCCTTTCCCCTTTCTATACATGACTATCCTAGTACTCTCAACCATAGCTAAGTGAGATCTGGATGATTACTAAAGAGTGGTGTTCACATCTTGTCTTTCGTGGTGTTTCATATTCTTTGTCTGCGTCTGTTGGGCTTGTCCTCCAGACATCGACAAAGAGGGTCCAATGAAACACCATAAAATTATGAGGCACTCTTACTTCACTAGGGTCTTGGAACTGAGGCAAGGATTTCCACAAGTGAAGCCTCATGACCATTTGGTAGGAAATGAAGGCACTGAGATTACACTATCTAGTCCAACAAGTTTTCTATCTCCAGAACTGGCAGGCCCGATGGAATCTCTGACCTGTCCACCTAAACAATTTGCCCAGCTGTCAATCTACTCAGAAACTATGCTAGGAGTTGTTGATGGTATTTGGGATGAGAAAAATAGTTTGGAAAGTTTTCTAGTGGATAGGTTTGCTAAACTACGCTACACTGCGCAGCGTAGCAAGCCTTCGAAAAATCAATCAAGCGTTCAAATACAAGTTTGTCAAGATGTTCGCGCAAAGGAAAAGTTAGAATTCACCCAACACAAGGTGCTACATTATGCTATGCTACATATCATAGCACAATGTAGTAAGGGAGAAACACGCAAAGACTCCTCTGCCAAGCTGTTTCAGTAGAAGAACTGCATTTAATAGCATTGTGGCTTTCAAAAGTACCCTGTCTGAATTAGCTCTTAAACCACAAGCAAATTTTTCTCATCAAGCCCCACAATTTTGACAAAAATGCATGTTACATTGGCTGCAATGATATGTGTCATAGCATAGCATAGTAAATATGCAAGACAATAAAATGATCCAAAGGTTAACTCAACGTGCACCAAGGCTTTGAGCAAAAGCTAGTGACTCCAACACAAGTTTTCTGTTCAAATCGATAGCTACGCTACGCTACATAGCGTAGCACAACGTAGTAGGCATCTATGCTATGTCAAGGTGCTACACTACATAGTGTAGCACAACATAGCAAGTGACTACGCTACTCCAATGTGCCAGATAGTGTAAGTGATCCAAAGTTGATAGACGCATCAGGACTTTATTCCACTTTGGCATACCCCTTAGTTCATCCCCAAAAATTTGTCACTACACTTGACCCTATTCATAAGGATAGGGAATACATAGTCCTAGGGGGGAGACTCCATTTTTTCTTGCATTGTTAGCACACTAAATTCTAGCATCTCTAGTTTTGATAACATGGTTGCAGCGTAGCAAGTTCACGATCGGCATTGCACATTTACGTAGTACGAGCACATCAACATCTTGTGGGGTCTAGGACACGTGGCACCTAAATCACATTTCTCACCTGCTCCTAGCCCTATAAATACTCTAAAGAACAATGCTCAAAGGATTGGCCTTTTTCATTGACTATCTTGCAGTTAGCTTTTTTGCATTAGCATTTTGCGGGTTGGCCTTTCTAGTTATCATTTCTCATCCAAAGAGTTGGCATTTTTTCTTAGTTGGCTTTTAAGTTTACATTCAAGAGCATAGTTGGCACATTTTGAGCATTCTGGTTATTCTTGAACTCTCTGTGGGCCTCTGGTGTTGTATAACTTGTCATACATTTTTCAAACAAGGTAAAGAATTGAACCCGCAACCTTGAGGTGGTGCATTTTCTTACCCAAGTTTATTCTATTATTTCTTTATTGTTATCGCTATTTGGCATTATTTTATTCATGCCTTCATTTATTGATTATTGTTTTTACCTCGTGTATTTGCAATCAAAATAACGTTCACATAAGGTTAAGTTACACTGATTAAGTCCTTATCTGATTGACCAGACCGTTCAGGGTGCCCCGCTTCCATTTTATCCTGCATAGCGCTCGCATAGATCTAGGGTTAAACTGTTCACCCAAAAAACCTCTCGGTGTTCCAACCATCGATGTTTTTGATTGCTACAATATCAAACCATGCTCAAGAGTGCTCATGATGATGGAGTAAGGCTATGATGATGAAATGGTAATGAGGTCATGAAGAACTAGTTACGAGCACTTAACAAATATTAGTCAAATAGTTCAAACTATGTATTTCATTCTTAGAAGTATGGTTTTCTTGGTAGATGTATTTGAGAAACCAACACTTCACTCCAATGTTTCATTGGTCACTTGGCAATGTGCTCTTTGCCAAGGCTAATTTTGCCATGATTTTTCCATTGAGTGAGCTATGTAACACTCAATGGACTTGGGGTTTCTTCATTGAATGAAGTGTGTTATGCTCAATGGAATTTTTTCCAATAATAAGATGTGTTACATTCAAGTGGACTTGAGGTTTTTCCATTGAATGAGGTGTTTTACACTCAATGGACTTAGTGTTTTCTAACTAAATGAGATGTGTTAAATTCAAGTGGACTTAGAGATGGAGCATAATGAAGGGATGTCATATGGTCATGATGCATGAGTGTTAGCATAGGTCACCATTGTTACTCAAGGTATGAAAGGTTATATTTAGGCTATGGGGTTGGACTTAAAGAAAATGATGTGGAGCAAGAAATCTTAGAATAGTAGGATAAATTCATTGAATCTTTCACATTTAGGTTATGTGGTGACTTGCTACCATGATCAGTTGCACCTTGAGCTCTAAGATTCATTCTACAAACATAACTCTAAGAGAACCAAAATAATAGAGAAATAAATCATGTTGTTACAATGGTACATGTTATGCCACGAAGTATGGTTCAATAGATTTGGATATCCAAGGTCACATGTTACTAGTTAAAGGTCCTAGTAGGTTGCATTGCTAATTTAAGTCCTTGGAAAGGTGTTGTGCTAGGTTAGGATCATAGCGGATCATAGAGATCAAGCTCATTTGTTGATGGTCATCAATGTCATGGCTACTATAGGCTACATGTAATATGATTTGAGATAGGACTGACTAATTGGATTGACCAACTCATTCCCATCCATGTCTACTATTTGGTAGGCCCCATTATCATAGCCTTGGTGATCAAGAAAGAGTATTCCTAGTTGCATGAGAATTTGTCTGCATGCTCATGAAAAACCTTAAGAACTAGGTTGCACTTTCCCAGGTTGTGATGGTATTGTCATTCTCTTTGTAGCACTCAATGTAAACAAGTGTTCACACACATTGCTCCTCTACCAAGTCTAGGTTGATGGTACATAACTTCTTATTCTACTCATCATTGATGAAGTTAGATAAGGCCAACCAGAGTGATAGTACCTACAATTCAATAGGTAAAACAACTTTATAATCATAACCAAGCTATAACGATTCATGCTTGTTACAATATAGTATGTTGTTTTGTAGGCCCAGAGTACATGGATAAGCCATTCATGCTATTTGCACCTACTATTGTTGAACATCTTCTTAAGTAAGTTGATGATGGCCTTGTTGCTTACTTTGGCTTATTTGTTGGCATAAGGGTAATAATGTGATGAGAAATAATGCTTAATTCCTAGGTCATTGTAGAAATCTTTGATCTCTTGGCTACTAAACTATGGTTCATTATCTATTACTATGGTCATAGGTATACCAAAATGGGCCACTATGTTGTCATGAATGAATCTAAAAACTTTTTTAGATGTATTCTTACTCAAGAAAATATCCTCAACCTACTTGGTAAAGCATTCGTTTTTCATAATGATGAAGTTATGTCCTTCAAAAGACTTAGGCATTATATGTCCAATGATATCCAACCCCCACTGTTGGAATGGCCAAGTGATCTATGTAGTGTGTAACTCAGTTGGTCGTATGTGTATGAGGTTACTATGACATTGGCAGGTGTTATAGGTTTTAACCTTCTATAGGAAATTTTTTTCCATATAAGAAAAATAGTAACCTAACCATCTAATCTTAGCAGGCATGGATCTAGGTCCTATATGTCCACCACAAACATCCTCATGAACTTACTCTAGGGCTATTTCAGCTTCAACTCTAACCAAGCACTTTAACAATATGCCATCATAGGATCATGGCATAATGTATTCTCACCTACAATGACATATTTTTTTAATGGTTTATGTACAACATCTTTTTGAGTTATAGTTAGGCCTTGTGAAGATTCACCATGCATAAGTTAAAACTTGATATCATTATACCACTCTTTTATAGGAGTAGTATGGACTATAGCCATAAAGGCATCCTTAGCACTCTACGTGATGGATGTAGCATAGTTCATAGTTAAGGTGAAAATTTTGCTAAACATATCTAATGTAACACTATGGGCTAGCATTGCAATGACATCGACTATAGTGTTTTCATTATGAGGTATGTGTTGGATATCCACATTTGTAAATTGTTGTAAGAGTTACTTCACTAAGTGACAATAAGGTTTTAAGTATTTGATGTGGCATGCATAAACCTTGGTTATTTGGTTAACAACTTGTTGAGAATCACCCTTTATTATCAAATTTTTAATTCCTAGGTCATGTGCTACTATCATTTCCCTAATCAAACCCTCGTACTTCCCTATGTTTTTAGTGCATGAAAACATGAAATAATAGGTGAAGGGTCAAATTTCACTAGATGAGAACATCATGATGGAAATAGAACTAGCCCCATGTGCAATTGAAGATTTGTAAAAATACATGACCACCTCATAACCCTTAGGCACTTGGCTAATGGTGTTGACATGTTCATCAAGAAACTCAGGGTTTTACAGTTGCCTAGTCATCAATAGATTAAACAGTAAGTTTTATGGCTATAGCTTGATCTTTCATTGAGGATTGAGAGACATAATAAAGGTTAAAATCTACTATTATGGCTTTCCATTAAGCCATATGAATACTCTTGTAGATATTATTTCTGATGCCTCTAAATATGTTATCTTTGCAAATGACATTGACCTAGCTCTGAATTACATAGTGTCTCCACTTCTTTAATGAGAAAACTAGTGTTATACAATACTTCTCCACTTTAGAATATCTAGTCTCATGGGCAACTAATGCATGAATAAGATAATATACTAGCATCTCTACTCCACCATCACAATTTTGATAGAGCAGAGAAGTGAGATGTCAAGGTAGATCTAAAATGGTTTACCCTCTTATGGAGGATAGACTATTAGTAGCTGTACCAACTCTTGCTTGAGGTTTTCAAAGGCTTCTTGGCATTGAGTTGTCCATTCAAAGTGAACTTATTTGTAAGCCTAGGAATGAACCTACAAATAAATTGTAATCTACATTTTAGTGCCTAAGGCTCCTTGAGGTTAGTTGGGGTTGTCATGTTGGAGATTACCTTAACCTTATCAAGATTGACATGTATCCTTTCTTCCAATACTACAAAGCCATGCATCTTACTAGTTTTGACATCAAAGACACACTTCTTAGGATTAAGTGTAAGCTCTAACTTAAGACATCATTTAAGCACAAGGTCTAGGTCATTAGCATGGTCACTAGCCATTTTGGACTTAATGTCTATATCATCTACATGATCATTGAGAAATCCTAACATGTAGTCACTCAACATATACATCATGGCTCTTTGATAAGTTTCTCCTATGTTCTTAAGGCCAAAAGGCATCATGATATAGCAAAAGGTCCACCCAGGGATCATGAAGGTTGTACTAAGTTGGTGTTTGGATTTGATCCTAATCTATTTGTATCCCAAGAACCCATCCATAAAGTAAAATAAGACATGCCTAGCTATAGCATCAATGAGTTGATCAATAATATGTAAAGGGAATTTGTCTCTGATGGTTGACTTATTTAGGCCTCAAAAATTGATGTAAATATATATACTCCCAATTTTCTTAGGAACTACCACAATATTGGATACCCAGTCTACATATTCAACAACTCTAATGAAATCAGCTTAGTATAGCTTTATGGTTTAATCACAAACTACTACGGCTAAATCTAGTCTAATCTCGTGCACTTTCTACTTAATTGGTCTAATGCTAGGATCATGTATGATGTTATGCTAGACTAGCCATGGATCTAGGCCTAGCATATCTTCATATGATTAGGCAAGGACCTTAATATTATTTTGTAGGACCTTGATGATATCTTTAGCCTATTGAGGTTCTAGTGAGGAACTTATTTTAAGGATTTTCTCCTCAGTGTTATGTGTTCTAATATGAACCTCAGCTAGAGAGTCCTTAGTAATGTCACCAACCTCTAGATCAAGTGTTTCAACTAGGTTTTCAAGCTAATCTAGAGGTTTTTTGATCAAGACGATGTGGTTGATAAGACTCTCAAACTCAGGATCTAGATAATCAAAATCAATACATCATTCAACATCATCATGAGGCCTCCTTAGGGTTAAAGGTAAGGCAAATTGCCCCCAGGTGTCCATACTTCAATCCTACATATCAACCATAAGCATATTAAGTGGAATTTGGATAAAAATGGGCAAGAAATGCTAAAATGATATAGTAATCATGCAAATATATGCTATTCCACTAACAAAAAAATTAAAATAAAGTCAACCAAGGCTATAGTAGATAAATAATGATCAATGGGATCAAAAAAAGGCCATATAAGGTCAATAAAAGGCCATAAGAGACAAAATAAGATGAACATGGTAAAATAGAAAGTTATATGAAGGCTATATAAAGTCAATTAATGAGAAAGAAGGTCAATAATGCAAAATAGGATCAAAACAAGGTCAAATCTATGAGAGTGAAATACATATGATAAAGATAGCTAATATTGGTAAAACAATGGTTAGATTTTGCTAGTTCTAGGCCTTAGCAAGCCATGGTATGGGACTACAAGCTTTCTAGAAGCGTTTGGACATATGTGGATGTCATTTTGGAGTTGTTTCAAAGCAAAAAATAAATGGCACTTTTGTTGTGACTATGCTAGCCCTATTGGTGACTACGCTGATCTAGCATAATCCTACCTTCTTCTAGTGTAGTTAACCTTTAGGGAAATTTTTAAGACCTAGTATGGTGATGTTTTGGCTTATAGTGGTCTAAATTACTAGCACAAAGGGTAGGTATTGAAGATTGAAAAGTGTTGGCATCCTTTTAACTTTTGAGAAGGCTAAAAATCTTAGTTCTAGGGGTGACTATGCTAGGCTACTAGGCCCTAGAGTATTCACAAGGAATGATTGAGTTTGGACAATTCCTAGGGCTAAAATAGAGTGAAATTCATGAATGGGGGCCATGGGGGAAAGTTTTTGGTTGTTCTAGATTAATTTTAGACCATTCTGAGCTACATACAGCTAGTTTCATTATGACATTTTCCTCCCAAGTGGAACTATGCTAACCTAGTGTAGTCCCTAGCTTCCTTAGCATAGTTACAAGTGGAAATGGAATTTGGTTAGTTTTGGGGCTTAATCAACAATCCTAATGGGCTTCTTGGGTCACTAGTGTTGTCAGCTAGGGTTTTGATGTAAAAATTGCAAGTTTTCACACCTTTTTGGGCCTTGGATGGCTAGATACCATTGGAGTATGCTAGGCATGTAGTTGCCAACATATTCAAGGATTTGAAATGAGAAAAGGTTAAAAAAGTATGAATTTTTGCTTCTTTTCAAAGGTTCCAAGGTTTAGGAATGCTTTAGCAAGGTTTTGGGTCATTCTAAAATTCGATTTGGGTAGTTCTGGAGCTATTTTGACTACTCCCAAGTGTATTATGCTAGGCTTGGGAAGTGACTATGCTATTCCAATGTAGTCCCAATCCTCCCTTCATCATAGTCACATTGAGAAGGTTGAAGAACTAATATTCATTGTTGAATTTCACTCTAGTAAGCCCCATGACTCTAAGAAGTAGATTTTGAGCAATTTTGACAATTTTTAAGTAGGTTTATGGGGACTATACTAGCCTAGCATAGTCCCTACCCATATTTATTGTAGTTAGGTTTTGTGGATTAGAAATGATGATAGAAGTTGGATTCCATAGTCAGAGAGTCTCCAATGATGTACTAGGGTTGAGTAAAAGTGGATTTGATGCATGTTTATTCCATTTTGGGTAGTTCAAAGTGGACTATGTTGGGGATTAGAATGGACTATGTTGGGGATTAGAAGGGACTATGCTAGCCTAAGATAGTCCTAGTTCCCCCTTAGTGTAGTCATGATTTGGAAGGCCAAAATGATGAATTGCATCTTAATTGTAAGGTATGGTTTTCTTAATGTCTCCTAGCAAGGTTCTACATTCAACAAAGATGCTTTCTAGGTTATGTTTGGACTAGTGTGGATTTTATGGTAAGGACTACACTAGGCTTGGGATGGGATTACGCTAGTCTAGCAAAGTCTCATCTCCCTATTAGTGTACTCTAGGCTTGGAAGGTTAAAAGTAGTTCCCATAATTAATTAAGGCTTCCAAAAATGTGCTAGGATTGACTAGAAGTGAACTTAAATGATTTTAGAAAATTTTCTTACACTTTGAGGGACTACAATGGGCCTTGAGAGGGACTATGCTTGCCCAGCATAGCCCCAACCTTACCTCAGTGTAGTCAAGGTTATGACAATAAAAAATCATGGAAAAATACATTTTTCTAGGTCATACAGGCTTGGGTAGGCTTCTCAATCTTGTCAAAAACAATTCTAGATCACTTGGGATACTTTTTTCATAATTTTTAAGGGACTACACCAAGCTCTGAAAGGGACTAACTAGCCCAATGTAGTCCTACCTTCTTGCTAGTGTTATCCAAGATGGAAAGGCCAGAAAATTTGAAAAATTGTAGGTTTAATTTTTGGAAGGCTTGAAATGGCATTTTAGGTGTCAATTTTATATTATTTTTTTGATATTTTTTATATTTTTCCAAGGGGACTACACTAGGCCTGAACTAGGACTACACTAGCCAAACATAGTCCTCATCTCATCTAGTGTAGTCCAAGTTTATAATGGCTAAAATGGTGAAAAAATGAAAAATTTATTATTAGATAGCTCTAAATTGGATTCTATGGTTTTCCAAAGGTTATTTATTGATGGTTTCATGGTATGTTTTCTATCTTGAAGTGGACTACACTAAGGCTAGGCATAGACTACACAAGTCCAATGTAGTCCTTATCTCCCTCTCAACGTAGTCTCTAGTATCAATCAAGAAATGTCATAAATGGTCATATCCTTGGTTTTTAAGGCATCTAGTCTATGGTTTAGGGAGGTATAAAGGAAGTAGTATTTTTTTATGGCTTCTTCAAGTGCTAATCTTAGTGTAGTCTAGCTCGGAATTAGAGTACTCCTAGCATAGTCATGCCTTTTTGTGCCATTCTTGTGAGAGTCTAGTATGAGGCCTAGCCAAAATTAGCAACTTTTTAAAAAAACCTGGCACAACTCCAATGTAGTTGTAGTTTCCATTTCTTGAAGCTAAGTTAAATGGACTTTGAAATAGGAAACCAAGATTTTGGGATGCATGCCTAGGTTTAAGTAGGAAGACTTGTATTGCATCATTACCACTTCCATTCTCTCTCACCATTACACTCAAATTGGAGCTCTACTACCATTTCCACTCCCTAATAACTATTTCCAATGTAGTAGCAATTTTTTTTGGTCTACTACCAACATAGTCCAATAGTTGATGTCCCATTACTAGTGTAGTCTAGTTGTTGGTATCCTGCTAGTAGCATAGTCAAGGATTTTCCACATAACATAACCAAGAAAATGGTACCTATTAGGAATCTTGCATTAGTAGAGGTGGATGAATCTACCAAGAGCCTATCATGTTTGCCCCATCCAAGGATTAGAGAGAGTTCTACCACCACCTTTCCTAGGTACATCATTCTCTCTAATTTTCTATTCCATTTTATGTATTTCATTTTTAGTTTCTTTTCCATTTCTTAGATCTATGGTTGTGTACTTGTTATTTTTTGATACACATAAATAATACCTCATATTTTGGCCATTTATATGTATTTCTAGGATTTTTTGCTTATTTTTAACTTGGAATATTTAGTTTGTAAAATAGGCTTGCTATTTTAAGTGATTTCTTAAAAAAAAATGGGTTGTATGGTCGTATTTCTTGGATCTAAGATTAAGGACTTCATAAATTTTAATTTTAAAAAAATCATACCCCCTTATTTTGAAGTTTTTTTAAATATTTTTAAGTTTATTAGGATGTATTATGTTGAATTAATGGTTAATTTAATTCAAGTTGTATGAATTGAATGCTTTTTTGATGAAAAAAGCAAGTAAAGTTGTGAATTGTTTGCAAGAAAACGGCTAAGTGTTGTTAAAATATAAATGTGTGCATGTTTATAGTTTAATTTAATATTTCTAATGGTTGTGGTCTCATTTAATTTAGAGTTGTAATGATGAAGTTATGACCATTTAAGTTGAGTTGTGTAGTTATGGTTCTTTGCCATTTTTCAAATTTCATGAACATTCATGAATATTCTACAAAATAAGAAAACGGATTTTGAATTTTATTCATAGATATTAATTTAGTATTTCAAATGGTGGTCGAATCACTCCATTTGGAGCTCAAATGAATTTTTAACGAATTTTTTCCAAACCCTACATGAAAGGAAGCTTATGTTGACAACTACAGTCTGGTTAATTTGGTATTTTTCTTGAAACATTGGTTAGGATTTCTAATGGTTTATTTTCATGGGGCTATATTTCATAATCAGAAAATTCAAACATCTATGGAATCATCAAATTTAGTTATGGTCATTTCCATTTTGTTGCACGAAATTGTAGTTATAAGGCTATGACACATTTACCCCTCTAAAGATAGGCAATGTTGAGGTTGTGAGAAATTTTTTCTATCAATGTCCCATTGTCTTGGGGATATTCAAAGATGTTAGGAAGAGGCTAAAAGTGATTCAAATCAAAATAAAAACTTCTCATTTTTTTCTAAGCATTTTCCTATGGCCATTTTGATGTAAAGTAGTGAAATTTGGTTGAATGTTAGTTGTACATATGGGTTGTGTGTTGAATTTTTACTAAGTGTATAATTTCAATGTGGGAATTGATAATTTAGTCCTATACCATCCTTTTCACATTTTTAGTCCTAAACTATAAATTCAATGCTTTTAGTTGCAATCTATCATTGATACGATTTTAGTTTTAGATAGTTATTTTATGAAAACTTTTTAAAATTCATCTAATTGTTATTTCTTATGTTTAATAGTTATAAGGCTTTGGTTTTAATTTTTCATAATTATAATTGTTATGATTGCATATTACAAGGCCTTCTTGAAGCCCATGTTGGTGGTGATAGAAATGGTAGGGATGTTATCCTACATCGACATGCCAACAACTAAATCCTTGAGCCCCAACATCAAGTGGGATCAATGTGGGATATGATTTAGAAAAGGGGGCCTCAAACTTCCTAGCCTACCTACTTCATAACTAGAATATGATATTTTGGTCACACTTGAGGTTTGAAATGGTAGCAATGATCATGGAGACCATCCAACCCAAATCCTATAGTTTGATTATGAAATTCATCATGAACAAACCTGATGCCCATGTAGGAGGGAAGATACATAATGACATGACTACTATGGATCCTTGTAAACTATATCAAATATGGGAGATGCTCAAATTTAGATAGTGTGACTTGGACAACACCATGATTCTTAGCTATCATGCCCATACATGGATCCATAAACCTTCTGGCATTGTCTATCTCATATAGGGGCAAGTAGTATTATTATCTTAGGTTTATGATTATTTTCTATGTTGTGTACTTAGGTTATAACTATGTAGGGCCTGTTGTTTTACTTCCTTGTAGATTCAATATGGATGATCAAGGCTAAATCAAGGTTAACAACCTTTTGCTCCTTACTCACACAACTCTGGAGGTGTTTACCAAAACCCCAAACATTAGGTTCATGGTGTTAGAGTAATTATAAGGTGATCTTCAAGGAAGCATTGGACAAGACCCTAAGGCTTACAAGAGATTCCTAGAAAATGGGAGCATAGATAGCTAGTGGGCTAGCCCATCTCTTAATGATTTAGAATTGGACCCATGACCCAAAGCTCCTACAATGCTTCAATTATATAGATGAAGTTTTATTGATTTGTTGGTTTTTTATGTTAACTTCTTTCTGGTTATATGACCATTAGGCTATTCTGGCTTTGGTTACTTAAGTGGTTATATATTATTTGTTTCAACTTATCTAAATTTTTTGCACCTATGATGAGGCTAATCAGATCCTTTTACTATATTGCAATGGTCACTCTGTCCATTAAAGTTAAAATTATCACTTCAAAACATGCAAAGAAGACTTGATCCTCAAGTTTGATGAGGTGGAATCCTCATAGGACTGGCCATCAAATTAGGCACCTAATGCTATATATGTGAGGGTCATTCATGCAAGCTTACTTGACCTCTTCATGGCCTCAAGCTTGATTGTTCCTATTGCAAAGTTGTTAAACATCCTTAACTCCTTCAACCAAGTAATTCATAGGTTTGTCATCCATGTTCATGGTATGACTATTATTTTGGACATTAATGCATCTACATTTAGTGACCCTTTTGGTGTCCTAAATGATGGTATGTTAGTTATTGCCAAAGTAGGGATGGAGGTGGGTCACCAGGAAGAAGTGGAGGAGTGATTAAACACTTGTCGTGATAGCAAGGGATACTCTCTAAGAGAAATCAAATTATCATTGATTAAGGAGATGTATCTCTTATTTTAATCTTGGGTGTTTCCTAAGTTATTATCGCAGGGAAAGATCTTGGGTATGGAGCAAGCTTGGAACATGAAGTAGGTACTCATTGAGGGCACCTAATTCAATTGGACTATACACTTAGTTTCTAGGCTTTAGTTGGAGGTCCAAATACTTTGTGAGAGCCTCACTATGAAGTGCCATATGCATTTTACACTCTTTGAAGCTTACTTGTGGAGGTTCACAAAATTTTTGGTGCTAAGAAAGAATGGATGGTGAGTTTCCCAAGATCCATCCTAATTTGGCAGATCTTGGGTGAAGCTTCTTGTTCCAACCACTAGGGCATAAGATCCATTGAAAGCTACAAATGAATCATTATCTATCACCACCAAATACCTTGATGGAAAACATTGTAGATCTACTAATAGCATAGGGGTTGAGCCTCTCACCATGCTAGATATTTTTAAGAAGGCTTGGAGATTATGTGTAGAAGATGAGGGTACTTCCAGTAGAAACTTAAGAGGCCTTCAAGGGTATAGACAGTGCCATTGGTTGGGGAACCTCCCAAGAAAAAGATGATTTTCAAGCCTAGAGGGATGCAAATTGACATCAAGGATATGTATTTTTTCTATTCATTAGTTTATTGTTACTTTTCTCAAATGCTATGGTTGGTTTATGGCTTCATATAATGTGCTAAGCTACTCTATGTTTCATGCTTGATGCCCCTTGCAGATAAACAATATGAGCAGGAGGCTATAGCAATAGTAGCCATTGTTGAAGAGGAGTAGAGGCATCAAGAGGAAGAGGAGATGTGACATAAAGAGAAGAGATATTGAAGCATTATGAAGATGATGTGTTGGAGAATGAGAACTTTCCTTCCTTTCCTCCTATGGGTGCTTTTCACACCATGCTAGAGGATCGAGAGTTGAATGAACCCCTTATTGTCATGCCTTATGACATTGTAGGTACTTATAATTTTTAGTTCTAAGTGTTATATATGTTATGTTTCATTGATTCTTGTTTATTAATTGTCATAGTCATTGATTATTTACTACACCTTATTGTAGATCAAGAGCCAAAGGCAGAAACATCCACTTCTAGCTTCCATATGCAACCATGGATGGAAACCCCCAATAAATTGGAATTTATGCTAGGAGTATAATAATATATGTTTAGTCAGTCGCAATAAATGTCTCCTAATATCGGTAAGAGTTTTAACTCATTTTAACTTTAGTAATTTTATATTTTTGATTAGTTACTTGGTTTTCATGGTTATGTAGTTTTTGTTGCTAACTAGTTTCATTTTGTTTGATCTCATTCTATGTTGGATATAGTGACTAACCTAAGATAGGATCCTAACAAGCTAGTTAAAGTTAATGCATTATCTTCCTTACCTTCCAATATGGAGAATGTCCCATGTAAGTTGTATGAGGGTGCCATTAGATGTACACTCTCATGTGCCAATTCTTTGTGGGAATGTAGATCTTCTAATGAGTTTCTATGGGAACAAGTCATAGCATTGAGCAAGGAGAAAAAAAACTTAAAAGAGGAGGTAATAGACATCAAGCACTATAGAGACTTCATAAAGGCTTAGGTAAACAACATGCAATCTTTATGCACTAAGGAGATACTCTGGTCTCACTACTAGAATGCACTTTAAAGCAAGGTTTCCCTCCATAGAGAAATCATATGACAAAAGCTTTAGATAGACATCATTAATTGCAAGGCTAATGAGTGGAAGGACCATTGAACTTGGGTCCTTAAGTAGGATTGTAAACAAAATGACCATAAGAGGATTTATAAGGCTAAGCGATATTCTTATCTTAAGAAGCTACTAGAGGAGTGTGTAGAACAACAGAAGCTAGAGTTGTTTATGAATGGAATTAATGCAAAGGATGTCTATAAAATGTTCATTAATAATGTGGCTATAGCTACATCTCTCACTCATTAGATCACTACTACATTAGGGGAGGCAACCTTAGCCACATTTTTGCATGGGCCCCCTACATGGATTGACATTAATAGAACTAGTATCCTCATAGATCCTAATCTTGAAAATCTTGATTGTGAAAACATGTTTAAGGGGAAACTCCTCGACCATCTAGAGGTTGTTCTTTAGACTTTCCCCACATAACACACAACTCCAAAACCATATCAAGTTAGTTCATCTAATTTTAATTAATTTTCATTTTGATGTTCATTGATTGCTAATTAGTTTTCATCTTATCATGTTATAGGCACCAGAAGACATTGGTGTCCCCAGTGGTGGGAATACAGATGATGATCCACCTCCTTCACTAGATGCTCCATATTTTCATCAGTTGCCCATTTTAGTTTTATTTGATGTGATTTTTTATGTTGATGTATTGTTGGTATTAGCCAAAAAATTTTATTATTTGGACATCTTTATCACATTATGTAGCCATGATTATGATGTTGTGGACATTTTTATTTTTGATTTTTAAATCTAAATTTGAATTCTAGTTATAATGTTCTAGAGTTACAATTTTCTTTATGTTGCAATGCTACTTTATGATCTACATTCCAAGGATATGTTTGATAAATGTGATAAATGGTTGAAATGGCTAAGAAATAAAGTTGTAGGCATAAACTAAAATGAGTTATAATAGTTGTTTGCTAGTTTTAGGCCATGGCATGTTGTACAATGTTTACTAGTTTCATGGTAGCCATGCCATAATTTTAAGGCCTTGGAAGGCCACAATGCTAGTTTAAGGTCTTAGCATACTATAGTGAATGCAAAAGTAAAAGTTTCTTATAATGTTTTCTTTTTAAGAAAAAGTAAAAAGGCTTTAAAAGTAAAATGATGTAAAAAAAAAAAGTAAATTCTAGGCCACTAGTAAATTTGAATTTAACAAAATAGAAATGAAATGATACTAATAAGTAAAGTGTAAACTAGGCTATTAGGGAATGAATGTCAAAAATTTGCATGCCTACAAATGCATAGGGTATGGTAAGGTTCATAAGCATGTATTACTTGTGCAAGTGTTTTCTAATCTTTGAGAGATTACAAAAATTGTATGGATTATTTTGAACAAGCTTATACTTTCCATCATCTTCACTAATGCTGCTAAAGGATAGTTCTTCCCATGGCACATCAATGAATTCATCATTGTTTGCTTCTATTTCTTTGGTTCTGTCATTCTTTCAATTTCATGGATAATGGCAAGAGTTTCTTCTTGAAACTCAACTTCATACCCTTTCTCTACATTGACATTCTTAATAGATAATGGGACCATGCTTTTTCCATGGATAACTATTTCACCTTCCTCATAAGGCAAGTGAATTTCATGGTGAATAGGTGAAGACACAACCCACAATTAGGCCAGCCAAGATCTTTATAGGATGAGGTTGAATCCTAGTGTCTCTTCTATCATCAAGAAATCTACAACTGTAGGGAATTTCTCCCCCACCATGAAATCTAAAGAAATGAAACCTTTGACCACAACCTACAATCCATTAAAGGATTTAAGGGCTAACGTCAAGGTACATTGCATTTGTTTACTTATGCCTAGGTGTTCAATGATGGTATAGGGTATGACATAGGTTGTAACCCCATCAGTTACATATATCCTATGTACTTTATATTGGTCAATGTGTATTGTTATAAAAAGAGATTCCTTGATTACTTTGTCATTTTGGGGGTTTGTCTTGATTTCATTGTTATGTAACACTAGAGATGTTGACTTCAATTCCTTAGGCAAAGAGGGAACCATGACTAAATGGATGAACTCTTCATTAGAGGGGATGTTCTTGCTAATAGAAATGGATGTTAGCATCTTAACCAATGCCTTGTAGTGAGTAGCAAAAGTCATGACTAGGTTGTACAAGCTCAATGTTATGTTGTTTTGTTTGACCAATTATTTAACCTATTCCATTGCATTAAGGAAGTCTTTATTATTGGTTGTTGATTTATCATGTCTGAGTTCCTCCATATATCCCAAAATGTGAACTTCATGTTTGGATTGTTATTATGACCTAGCCTCTTAATTCTCTTCTTTGGGTTTTGATTCTTTCCATGGTTTACCAATTGAAGTAGCCTAGATTGTGGAAGTTAGGGAAACAGATGAAATAAGAGTGGTCTTTGATAAGCCCACTTCCATCCCTAACTTGGTTTTCTTATCAGCCTTATTCTTGTACTTTTTCATAGCCTTCTTCCATTTTTTAGTTGAGGATTTCCTGCTATCCCTAGTTGATTATGAGAAAGAGGACATTGCATGGGCCACCACGAGGGTTGTTCCATTGTTGAGATGGGTTATGTTGTAGAGGGTTGGGTCATCCTAATCACAAAGGGTTATTTGGAGGGTGCTAGTAATGATTTCATTACAACAAAGGAGGACCTTTTAATGAAAGATGTATGGCTCCTTTCATTTTGAGGAAGCAACTTGATCACAAATGGTTTCCTCATAAGCCTTTGATCATTGTGGATGTTGAGTGTCGCTATGGTGTATGAGCCATTGTTAGTGTTTAGGAGGTCATTTTATATGTGCATTGACTAATTTTGAGGCCTAATAGGGTTGGATTTATCTAATATCAATTCACCCCTATCAATCATCCTTTGTAGGTCATCCTTAAGTTCAAGATAGGAATTAGTATTGTGACCTAGTACATGATGGTAATGGAAAAAGCAGTCGAGCTATTTGGGCACTAGAGGGCCATCTTTGGTTGCTCAAGTAGGATCTTTGGCTATTTCTCACAACCTATCATGCCTCTTGTGGGCATTCTTGGTCATTTTTTTGTATTGAATCCTACTACTCTTCAATAATTGGTCTAAGAGCTCTGATGGCTTGAGGGGTAACTTGGTGTAGTTGGATTAGTCTTTCTAGGAAAAGTTATGCCTAGAGGTAATTAATGTAGTGGCCCTAGAAGTTAAGGTTTTACTATTTTTTTTGTAGTAAGGGTCTTAGTTTGGTTATTCTTTGTCCCCTAGTTAGTTTTCTTAGTCTCCTTGGTCACTATTGCTATGGTCATATTCTTTTGCTTACCCTTTTCCTTGTCTTTGTATGCAAGTTGGTTTTTTTATGCCAAGTAAGCAGGAGCATGGCTAGCTTCAATGGCATCCTCTATTTTCTTATTCTAGAAAAAGGAATGACCAAGACTCTATGGATCAACATAATATAATTTCAATTTCATAAAATGGTTAACCATCCCTTTCAAAATAGCTAAAGGTTGAGTTTCAACTATTGGTTCTAGTATCTCATTGTGTAAAGTGTTCCATCGTTGGAAGAACATCTGCACTGGCTCTAGGGATTCTTGCTTTATCTTCATCAGTTGGTTAAGCATGGTATTAGGTCTCAAGTTATACTTGAAATGGTTAAAAAATTATAAAATCAATTCATCCAAGGAGGTAAGGCATCCCCTAGGTAATGCACAATACTAATCTAAGGCTTTTCCTGGTAAAGACATAGGGAAAATTTACATAATCATATGTGGTCATGCTTGCAACAACAAGAACTTAGAGTAGAAGTTAATTAGATGTGCATTTGTATCACCTTCACCAATGTACTTGGTGAACTTTGGCATAGGGACATTGGGAGGAAGAGTTAGTGGTGGTACCATAGGGCTTATGGGATCATCTTGATAGAAGTCCATAATCTTCATGATCTAGGACGTTGAGGCTTTGATTTTTCTTAACTCTTCATTCAAGTCCTAGATCATTTGGAAAGCCTCATCCAAGCCTTGGGGTACTCCTATTTGTTGTGAGGTTTAGAAAAATGGTTGAGGCATGTGTTGTGAGGCTAGTGACCTCACTACTAATTGCAAGATGGAAGAGAGTGGTTGCATCATGGTTGTTGTATGTGGGCCAAATAGAGCAAAATATATTTGTGCTAGTATCTAAGGTAAGAACTAGACAAAGGGGGTGTGTAACCCCTAAGTTTCATGGGGTCCCATTTTAAGCCTCATCTAGATGATAGAGGAGTTAGTAGCAATAATAACCATCAACAATGGCTACATAGTTTGAGGCTATGTAGCAAATGACATGGAAAAGTGGAAAGTCATTAGTTGTGTCATTGAGTGTGTTTGGTGTATGGATATAACAAGGGTGGAACCAACTATAGTAGGGTAGGAGGGGGTAGAAGATGGTAACACCATGCCCATGGAGAACACAAAAGCATTAGGGGAAGGCTCAGTGGCCTTGGGGATTGCCTATTGGAACAACCCTCCTAGGATGTTTTTGGGCTCAAATTTTTCCTTGAACTCATCCTTTTGTTCATGTTGTTCCTCTAATCTATGCTTTTCATCCTCCTCCTCGATCTCAATCAATTTAGTTAGGATGCCAACATAGATATCATTAAGGGGTATTTGATCATACAAGGAAGGGATATATTCCTTCCCACCATTGTGTATGAGCTCAAACTCCATTTTTTGGCTTCTACTTCCAAACATGGAATGAACATGCTAGCCTACATTTTGGCAAAAATGTAGCTATAGTGATCTTCATTTATGCTTGAAAAGTTATGACGTTTTCTCCTAATCCTAAAAGACTACCTACACTCCATGATAGAAAAGTCCTTAGGGTCATACACCCTCATGGCTTGTTGGTTGGATCCACCATCAGTGAGTGTGAAAGGTAGTTTGGTTTATTATTGGAAAGACATGTTGGAAGTGATTCTTTTTTGGTGTTTTACTATTTTATTAAAAATGATGTAAGTAGGATAAACTATTATCATAGTAGGCTAAAAATAAAAAGGTAGTAGGAAATAGCTACTAAGTGGAAATGGGTATTACAGTAGGAATGGAATTCAATAGAATGACATTAAATAGAATGGAATTCAATAGAATGAATTGAATGGAATTAGTTCTAACTATAGCTACCCTACTACTATTAGTGTAGTCAGTCAACTACTACTAGTGTAGTTTGCCATCTATTGTAAGTGTAGTCAATTGACTACTACCATCGTAGTCTATAAAATACTATTAGTGTAGTTAGTCAACTACTACCAACATAGTTTGCTACCTATTATCAACATAGTTTGCCAACTGTTGGCGACCGTTTGGGACACAACCACCAACGAGTGTCCTCGAATAGGATTTAGGTGCCTACTAATCTCTGGCAACACCAAGGCCTAGATACCTCCAAATAAACTCAGTAGTTAATGTAAGTATGTGTGTGTGCTGTTGCGGCGTGTGGTTGTGAGAAATGTAACGATTGCGTTGTGTGTAAACTACAAATGACTTACTTTAAAGAGATTTAGCCAACTTTGCCAAGTACTATGAGTTGTTGAAAGTTTCCTATTTTGTTCAACTACCTAGTCTACGTGGTCCTTATAATACCTGCTTGTAATGAATCAAATTTTGCAAAAACATTTGAGCACAACTCTACAAATCTACTCCTAATTTTCCCTATAGAAAGAGATAGTTCCACAAAAAAACTAGAAATATAGCAAGATTCGATGGAAATAGACAGAAAAGAAAAGAAAGTAGATTTGTGTAGACCTCAAATATTTCAACAAGGTAAAATGACACGAGTAAACACTTCGCAATAAAGCTATCCCAAATTCAATATCTACGAATTGTTCAAAATTCCAAGGCTCAAACAAGCAATTTCTTCACGACAATCCTACTATGCTACCAAAAATTGCTGCGTAAACTACCATGTACAAGACTCCATTTTGACTAGATAATAGATGTCAACAATTGCATTCAAACAGAACCTTTAAAAGACTTGATAATTTCTGAATGAAATACCACGGAAATTCACTTTAAAGATAAAAAGAAGCTATTGTGGTCCCATCAAAATACCAAAGATTTTCTGAACCCTCTTAACTACTGAATTGTTCAACAGCGTGACTACAAACAGAGGCTCTCTTACAACAATCCCAATAGTAGTTCCCACATGTTGCATAATAATGAAATTTACTACTAAAATACTCTTAAGGCTTTTAAACACAAGCACTTCTATGGCAAAATTTTAATAGAAATTTCTATCGGGCAACAAGAACAATAAGAGCAATCTAAAAATACCAAAATTACTTGCCAAGGATGATACTATCTAAACCACTAGCTAAATAATTTAAACAAAAAAAAATAGAACATAACTCATAGGATTATGACAAAGAGGCTGAAATCTTTCCTTTAGCAAGCCATCTTACAAGCAATCGTCTTTACAAATGCTCTTCTCAAGACCCCAAAGTTTCTTCAAGTGAGAGCCTAAGTGCTAACTAGTAGCCTTCCAAACTATGATCTCCAAATGTGTGATGTATGAGATCTTCCAAAAGTTCCTTTCTCAAAAGTCCTCCAAAAGTCCTCCAAAGTCCTCCTTTTCTTCTTCCTCATGAAGCCTTTTTATAAGGTTTACAAGGTAGTTACATGCCAAAATATCCTAGCTAACTTTTCTACCAAGCAAGGAGGTTACAACTTACCCATTTAATTAGGAGGGAGTTATATAGTTAGGAAGTTATGCATAAAGTTAGGAGGAATTAATATTTGTAAATATTATAAATATTGCTTTTGTAAGTAATTTATTGAAATAAATCTAAAATCCCTAATCTAATTTAATTTAATTTAAATTTTAAATACTAAGTGTCATTAACCTCTAAGATTTTTTCATAAAAAATATAATATAATATCCACCTTATTGGTGGTAGCGGTAGTTAATTTATCCTTTCTACATCTCTAATAATTGAAATTTAAATTCGGGATGGCCTAAAATATGAGTCTGAAGGTAAAGGCACCAATCCTGCAACTGCCAGCAACTGATTCAAATTATCTTCTTTGGCCAAAAATCATTACCAACAAGTGCCATCTCAGGAGAAGACTTAGCTGCCGTGTTAGGAGACGTCATCGTGTGTTCCGTAAGGATCTACAACTATTGTAACCTTTGCCTCTCAAAAATGCCCTTCAGGTTTTGATAATTATATGATTTGATCATCACTTCGTATATTTCGCTGCCTTCCATCTGTGATGACTGTTAAACTATCTGGCTTACAAATTTTTCTTCCAACATTTGGTGCATATTCTTCAAGCAACGTCCAGCAGGGATTTTAAGGCATTTTCCATTGTTGCAGATGAAAATCCAAATTTGTTCATTGCACAAAATAGGCATCCATTTTTTTAAAATCCATCTTCCAAAATAGCCACACGTGTCTCTACTAAAATCGATGATGTGCCCGCTGCGTTCTGCCCTAAACTAGCCTCAGTACAGTCTGCATGCGATTACTGCCCGAAACCCCTTCAATATGGCTCAGTCATGAAAGAAGGGCCTTCCACGTGCTCCATGAACTTGGGTTCATGGTTTTCAGCATTCGGCGAGTCGACTACAGCTGCATTCGGCAACATAAATCCAGCCGATGTGTGGGCACAACTCTGAATGGCACAACCCAATGTATTTTCCCCAAAACCATGGCATTTAGTTCTATTTTTCTGATTTTCTATTTTTTTCTCTAGTAGCGTTAACAATGGGCCTTTGGACTTACAGGAATTTAGATTCATCTGCAATACAGAAGCCTTTACATCCTTTGATAATTTAAATTTATGGAATTCAAAACCTGTTGGTAATCCCTTAGGTCCTTCACTTGATTCCAACTCTTAACCGATTCTTGATAATCCATTACCCATGGTGTTATCTATTTTGCCAATATTAATAGGGAGTATGCTTTCTTGTAGTAAATAATCATCTCCTTTGTTTGTTATTCCAATCTTCACTAAAGGAAATAACTTGGCATTTTAATTTTACTTTCCAAGAAGGCTTCAACAT
>MNCI01014916.1:45621-61088 GCA_015680685.1 Gnetum montanum | reverse complement strand
GTGCTTTGCTCCACTTGATTGTCTTTACCTTTATTCTTATCTCTTCTACTTGGCTCAAAAGATTTTCTCTTAGTAGATGGACCTGTAATAACATTTGGGGGTCTAAAAGTAGTTAGTCTTTCCTTAGATCGGAGACTATATCCATTTTCCTCATTGTTATTACATTCTTCATCTGAAGACATATCTTCTTTAGAACTTGATAGAGAAGAAGTATCGCTTGATCCATTGCTTGAAGTTTTGCTTGCATAGTGGACACTAGATAACTCATTATCAAATTCAATATCGAGAAAGTTGGACATAATAAGGTCACTTTCATCTTCATCTTCTGCTAACTTAGTGTCTTGATGTTTATGCTTCCTATTTTTCCTTTCTTCCTTGATATTAACCCTTGCCAATGCTTTTTCAAGCTTCACTATTTTGTTAGACATATCTCTCATTAATTGTCATTTTTCAGATCCTACTCTTTCATGTTCTTGCTCTTTCTTAATGTGAGATGGACCTGGTAAAGCTTTAAATTGAGCAAAATCTTGCATAGGAATCATAACTCTTTCTTCTCTTTTTTGAATCACAATACTTTCTTCAGGATTCAACTGTTTTTCTAACTGTATAGCTTCACTAAAGTAGTCATTTAGTGTAGTTAAGTTTGGAGTTCTCCTTAACCAAATTGAAATGGTGGGGTTGGCAGTCTTAAGGTAAGTTTCCTTAAGAATTTCTTCTGATGGTCTATACTGTCTTTGAAAGAGTCCACAAATTCGTTGAAACTTAATGTTGAAATCTCTAATTGACTCTTTAACTCCTTTCTTAGCTTGTACTAGCCCATAGTATAATTGTTGTTGATCTAATTGATTACCAAACTAGGCCAAGAAAAGATTCTTCATGTCATCCCAACTTGTAATACTATTACTTGGTAAGTTCGAATACCAAATCTGAGCCATATCCTTTAGATTTGATAAAAACAACCTACAAGCTTGATCTTCATGTTGAATATTTGCATGAGCTAAAGCTAACTCAAACATGTGAATATATTCTTCAGCTAAAAAAGCTTTTCTAGGAATGAAAGGCTTAGGCAAATATTTGTAAACTACCATAGGAATATCATTGTAATTTTGAAATCCTAATGGTGTAGCCATTTGCCAAGGATTTTCCATCCTATTCCTTTGTAATGTTGAACTCTTAGACTTTCTAGATCTTCTCTTATGAATCAATAAACTAGATAAAATGTGTGATCTTCTTGATCTTCTAGTTTTCACTCCACTACTTGTTCCCAATTCAGAAACTTTCTTTTGTTCTTCTGATGAAGAATCAGTCTTAGGATCTAGAATATCTTTTGAACCTTTTAAACTTTCCAAACTATCAATCTTTTTGGTCATGAACTAAAAATAGTATCTAATTTCTTAAGCCTTACAAATAATTGTTGATATGCTAAAATTATAAGGCTTATGAACCTAGAGGCTGAATTTTGAGCCCTCCTTCTAGTGCCAAAAGAACTGTTGGCGACCGTTTGGGACACGATCGCCAACGAGTGTCCTCGAACAAGATTTAGGTGCCTGCTGGTCTCTAGCAACACCAACGCCCAGATACCTCCAAATAAACTAAGTAGTTAATGTGAGTATGTGTGTGTGCTGTTGCAGTGTGTGGTTTTGAGAAATGTAACGATTGCGTTGTGTGTAACCTACAAATGACTTAATTTAAAGAGATTCATCCAACTTTGCCAAGTACTGTGAGTTATTGAAAGTTTCCTATTTTGTTCAACTGCCTAGTCTATGCGGTCCTTATAATACCATGTGATATCTAGGGAATTGACTTCATGGGATCCCTGACATAGATGTTGAATGAAAAACCCTACATCATAGTGACCATGAATTATTATACAAAGTAGGTAGAGGTAGCTATAGTTAAAGAATATATAGCTAAAATAGCTATCAAAGGTTTTCAACAACATGTGGTAAATAGATTTAGAGTACAAAGGATGCTTATCTTAGATAATGGAACTCATTTTACTAGTGCTACTTTCAAGAAGCTCATGCAACAGCTCAAGGTGAATCATAAATTGACCACACCATATCATCCCCAAGAGAATAGTTAGGTTGAAGTAACTAACCAAGAAATCACATGAATATTAACTAGGATGATTAGTGGATTTAGAAAAGATTGGAGCACCAAGCTAAACAATACTCTATGGGCTTACAAAATCACATGGAAACTACACATTGGATACTCATCCTATAAGCTAGTTTACAATAAATTACCTATGCTCCCAATCTAGGAAAAGCTCCAAAATCTTGGTACTATCAATAAACTAGACCTAAACCTAAGCTTAGCCCAAAGGAACAACTCATGAACCTTAATCTATTAGAGGAAAATAGGCTACGAGCACTCAGAGTAATGATGTCCATATGAAGTACTTTAAGCATAGGCACGATGCATGAATATGTTAAGTATCAATACAGCCAAGTGATAAGGTCCTATACTACAATCCCAACCATGTCCAAAAAATGGCTAAGTTCCAAACACTTTGGGAGGGACCATACATCATTCAAAAAAATTATCCATCTAGTGCCATGCACATTTATCATCTTTCTAGCCTAAAAAAGTTCATCTTAGTAAATATTCAATAGGTTAAGTCCTATTATGAACATCCTAATTCAGTTATGGATTCTACCTAGTCCATCATTCTATCCTCTACTTGCTCATTTTTCTAGCTAACTAGTCCCAATCATAGTCATGGGGGTATCCACCATGACACATCAGTATGTACTAAATTTTTTTATTAATTTTCATATTTTCTTAATACATTTTAATATGCTTTTATATTTTCTAATTTCTTAATAATTTTCCATTATTTGACATTTTTGAATTCTTTGCAAATTTTCATTCTTACTATCTTTTAGATTTATGATATCTTTTACAGTTTTTCTACACTTTGCCAATACTTCACTTGTAATTATTTTTAGCAATTTTCAATAAAATACATGGAATAAAGTAGGATGTAGTCCCAATAAGATGAAGATTACTCTATATTATCAATCATAAGAAACTAAATACCTATACTATAAGACCACAACATCCGTCCACCCATTCTAGTAATAAGAGGTTCTTACCATGGCTATAATGATATTCTTCTCATAATAAAACTAATAATAAACCTGTGATCATTATGCTTAGATAGAAAAGAGATGAACCAAGTGGGAATGAAATGAGTGTCACATCAACGAAACTTGTGGATTCTCTAGTTCTCCTACTATGAGTATTATCCTATTAATAAGGATGTATTATTCTCTTAATTTCTAACAAAAACTAAAAGTAAGATCACAATAAGTACTACCTTATCATGTCATTGGAAAGACATGTTATGCATGCCTAAAGGTAGTCCTCTAGTAAGGTCAACATATTAAAAATAAAATAAAAACATGGAATAAAATATTTTTGAGGATCCCCAATAGAAAGACATGTTACCCATGCATAAAAGTAGATCGCTTCTTGGAAATCTAAAAAATAAAAATATGCTATTAATAAAATATTTTCTTCAACAACATACCAAGGACTAGTACTTCTTGCAACAATGATAGTCTTATGGTTGTTAGTCCTAGGGATAACACAATGTGATGTCACTAGAAAGTCATATGGACTTGGTTTAAATCTTGGATAGAAGGGTTAATGATGACCTTAACCATGCATCACACACAAGGATTCATTATTCCTATGCTAAGACATCTCATGTTCCTATTCCAACAATCCCTTATACATTCTACATCCATCAAAAAACTCTTGCACTAAACACTTAGCACAAGAAAAGGTAGAGGCACTACCTACACTAGAATAGGAAAAATATCTCATGTTGTCCAATTAATGCCTCCAATACATACAAGAAAAATCTACCATGTCCACAATCATTGTGGAATTGAACTTTGGATCCTTCATGGATTTTTCTCTAGAGGCTATGAGGATGCAACTCCAAGCATCTTCCATATGACCTACATTACCTAATAGTGGTGAATGGTATTTGGGAGAGACTTATCAATTTTGGCAAAATAAGTAAGTTGATGCTCTAGTGAAAATAGAAGGGATTTAGATATCTTATTTAATAGATGGAATTTTGAAAGCCATAAATATTGAAAATGAAGGGGCTAATGTGGCAAAAATTTCCACAAGGTCTAACATAGATGCCTAGAAATTATGGCTTTAAAGAGCCTAAGGCAAGAAAGACAAAGATTATAGTGAGATGACTAGCAAAGAAAATATTTACTTTAATATTGGGATATACCACATGTTCCAAACCAAAAGGCTCAATAAAATTTCAACCTATGGTGTCTAAGGAAGTGCAATTCTAATGGGGAAATTCAATGCTAACATTGTCCATTTACTCTTCCTAGCAATCCAAAGACAATTCAAGGAGAAGAAGGCAAGAAAACCAACACTATCACTACCTCACCTAATAAAGAAGCTATGTAAGTAAGTAGGAATCTTAGGCTACATCAATGATATCTTGATGAAAGCCCAAAATGATTCCTATGTAGAAATGTCAAAGCTACTACCTCCTAAGAAAGTTCAACTAGAAAAGCCAATAAGCACTATGGGAGCTATAGGTTCAACTCCTACCAGTAACATTCCAGCTACTAGTTAGCAACAACAAGCAAGATGTAGAAACCAGCCACTAGCTAAAAAAAACAATAACAACAGGCTCCATCACTGCCACCACAAGACCACAAGCCATCAATGAGCCATCTACAATATATTACAAAAATAATAAACTTAGAAACAAGGAAGGGCACCAATCCCTACAAAGTTAGAGAAAGCATAGTCAAGTCCACAATTTCTACAAATCCTACAAATGGACAAGTGTCACTACAAATAGAAGAAGAGGATGATTGGGCATAGTAAATCTTAGAAAATTAAACATAGTTCTAAGTCATACTCAAAACTAGGAAAGGTTCCACAATTCTAATTATGTAGCACTAGGATGCAGTAGGAGCTATAAAGGTCATCACAAATCACATCAAAGAATTATTTAATGTCCTTATTATACCACCAACCAATCTCTATGGTGCAAGAGATGCTCAAATGTTAGCTAGTACCTCAATGAATCCTATTGAGCATGAAAATGTGTTAGACAGGCTACTACAAATGGGCTAGGATGTGTAAAATTTGTTTATCTAAAATTTGTTTGATATTCTAAGTGATACAATTGCAGTGTACTCTAGTTTGATTACCACCAAAGGAAAGCTAGTCATGGCTAAGATAAGGGTAGAACATGTAGAGAACAAGGTGCAGTGGTTACAAGAAGAATTAGTAGCCTTGATAGATGAAAGAAGTGATCCTGCATAATTCATAACTTCTAAACAACTTGAAAAATTTAGAATAGATTAGGTGAGACAACTAATTACCCATAACATCAAAGTTGAGATGGAAAAGGAAAAGGTAGCATAAAATGCATCAATTGTAGAAGCACAAAGCTATACCCATGCTAATGCCCTCATAGCATTCAATGAAGAAATAAAAATCTTGCTACTAACAACATAAGGTTGACTAATTTCAAGAAATAGAAAATTATTCTTGAAGAAAGCATTCATCAACTATGAGAACAACTAATCAAAGTCAACCAAGACATGAGTAGATTGAATTGAAAAAACTAGAACTTATAAATGAAAGAGATCTGCATAATTTTTTAGAAGTCTACAATAAAATAAGCATGTGAAAAAATAATGCCAAGAATCAAAGTGGGTGTGTATAAATAGATCAATGAGAAAGAGATCTAGATGACCAATGCCAAGATTAGCTCCATCACTACTCAAACTCTTGACTAGTAGCCTATCTTGAATAGTTTTTCCCACATCCATCAAGCTAAAATCAAGAACAAGCACCTATAGATAGAAGACCTCATAGAATACATGGGATTAGCAAACATTTAGTATGCTAACTTGGCCATGTTAATACCAAGGTGGCCTAGAAATGAACTTCAATAACAGGTAGTAGTTGTGTATGCCAAGTACAAAAAAATAGTTTTCTAACAGAAAGGATGTCCTAAAGAAAATCCATGTCATAAACTCTAAACTTGAAATTGTAAAAGTAAGCTACTAGGAATAAGAAGATGTCACAGGAAATCTAGCACAAAGAATGTCTAACTACCAAGAACATAGAAAGATAGCTAGAACATTTGAGGAGGAGAGGTAGCAGTTTTCAGCATGGTATGTAAAAATTAATAAAATGTTTTCACAATTACTATGCCCATGGGATGTACCAACTCCATCCAACATTTTTTAACAAGCATGGATCATACACAACCCAAAGATAGAAGACGAGAAACTTTAGATGCTCCTTAACAAATATTAATTTTAGAAGCTTGATGATAAAGGAAAGAAGCCAATGGAAGAGCCACCACCACTAGGAACATAAGACTACATCAAGTTACTTTAAATTTTTTTTTTGTATTTTTTTGTCATGTTACTATGTCATTTTGTAAACACACCAATGCAACATTTAGAAGAATCATGTAAATAGTCGATCATGTTAAGTCAAATATACCTTCCAATTTTGTAAGGGAATCTATTCTCATTTTTTTTAACTCAAGGATGCATTTTTAGTTAGTCATGGGAATATGATAAACCATTTTTTGTCATGATGTGATATCATATCTAAAATATCATAGCTATGATGTCATAGCTACAATGTCATAGCTCATCCTACGTCATCGTTGATGCAACGTTTCAGGATCTATGCATCCCTATAAATACCAGCACTTAGATGAATAATTAATGGCTTTTTCATTCCAACCCTAGTGAAATTCTTGTAATTTATTTCCATAGTTTTAGCAATAGAGTGAATGCTCATACTATGGTGTTGAGTAGTTGTATAGAATCTTTATTTGAGTGAAGTATACTTGGGCATAGTTCATGATTGGAAATAAAGATCGAGATTTCTTCTCATCATTGCAAAATCCACTTAGTTTTATTTTTTTTTTGTTGAATTACCTTAATTTTCATGTTTACTTAGCTTAGCACTTTACATTTCAAAGAAATTTACTTTTTCATGCTTATTAGCAAAGTGGAATGAATACAACTGGTTTCAAGTGCTAAGTATAATCATTTGGTAATCCTAGTAGTGTTATTACTTGGTTCACCCAGTAGCATAATGCTTGGTAACCTAGTAATGGTTACATGAGCCCAAGGTGCATATGATAACTCAAGATTGAATATCCATAGCTCTAGGAGAGAATAGATTTCTATTTCTAAGTTACTTAGACTTAGACTTAAGTTTCTTTCTCAATCATGTTTACCACTAGGAGTTATTCATGTTCTACAACATCAATTATAATATGCCTCACTATGAGTTAAACCATTCATTGAGGCTTCATTAAGCCAAGGTGAGAGAACAATGATCATGAACTTAACATCAACCCTTGTCATAATTATATTATCAACTATGGATTACGATCTAGTTGCACGTTGGCACTAGTGACTTGTATGGTAGAGTGTTGGGATGCTCCACCACTCATGACCATCCATTCATCTAAATTGAGTCAATATCCTATTTAGTCTAGTTGTAGTCTAGTTAACTACATTAAGTTAGTCAACTATATGAAGGTTGTAAGGCTCTTGCATAACATATCTCTTACCCTTTTAGTATGTTTAAGATTTAAACCCTTGATATTATGTTTGCAAATCTAGATGTAGGTTTATTAACCCAATTCTTATTTTGACTAAGAATTTATGTATGATGTGAGCTATATCCTTTTTAATGATCTTTTACTTTCAATATATTTTCTAAATTTTATTTTCCTTTTTGTTTCTTTTAATTTTTATTTATTTTAATACTTTTGTTATGTGGAAGTATTTTTTTATATTTTATTTTAAGTTTTATCTTATGATTTATAGGTTCTCATGATAGTCTTCAGTTAGTTATGTTTTTGGACCTAATATCTTGTTATTAGTTTGGGCTTAGACATAGTTATCAATCTCTAGTTAGACATAATCATTAACTTTGCTCATAGAAGATGCTCATTAGGCTAATGATAGGCACGAACTCATGTTAGAAAAATATTTAAAAGTATTTTTTGAAATCATAATTCCTTTTAATTTAGTTTTTTCCATAAGAGAGCACCCTACCCAATGCTACTAAATCATTGTAAGAATGTAAACTAGATAATTCTTCTTTGAGAGTAGTTGTTTTCCTTGTATTGCTGATATCTATGAGATTGAACTAGATTAGAAGACTCTACCTTATTGAACATGAGATAGCTTGATCTATATCTACAATTAACCATGACCTATAGTAAGCCATATTTTCAGAGTTCATTTTAGATCTTTCTTAGATCCCAATGTTAATCTATCATTTTTCCTAGGATTTAGAGCCTATCAAGAATATTAAAGCATTATAGGGACTCTTTGCTATAGTTCTATCAATTCTAGGTATGACAATTTAGTGTTTTACATATTTGGATTTTAATATTTGCTTAATTTGCATCTTGTTTGACTAATTCCATTTGTTTAACAATTATTTGTAGATTTGCCTAAATCTTTAGATCTAAATATTTTAATATTATTTTTCTATAATTTGGCTATTTCTAAAATGTGTTATCATGCATAGGATTATATTAATGTTGTAATTAAGTTTGATGAAATTTTGATCCCTTTTGATTATGTTATTCCTTTATTCAAAATTCTACCAAAATTTAAGCTATAGAACTTGGGTTTCAACCTACTTTTCATGTTTTGGACCTATAAGATAACTCCAAATGACATCAGCCTAAAAGGAAAAAATATTTAGTATGTAGGTATATATCATGAGGCATTCTCCATCATCCATCATAACTTGATTATAAAGTCATGATAAATAGTTTTTATATTTTTTGAATCCTCTCAAAAATTGAACTTTTATAAAGTAAAACCCAACCCTTAAGCAATGGAAAATTTCAAAAATGAAAAAATTTATATTTGTAGGGTTCTTGAAACATCTAAAAACAAGAAACTAGTATTTGTCAATATTTTAGAAGTTGTTAAAACTTGGAATGATCCTAATATTTTTAGATTTACATTTGGCAATATTTTACTATTTTTCATACATTCATCTAAATTCATAGTTTGGGGTTTGATCCTATTTAACACATCAACACTTTAATTTAACAACATTTCTTGACTTATTAACTTAGCTCTTCTACTTTGAACATTTGGTATTTTTACAAATATTTCTAACCACCTTTTTTCTCATACAATGTAAGATTTAGACTCATCTACCTTTTAGTAAATATATTAATTTCAAATTCATCAACAACATGCTTATGTGAGATTTAGATTTACCAACTCCTTGGTTTGGAATAGTTGACTTTGTTAGACATTTAGGTTCATTTACCCGACTATCCATAGATTTCTTTCTTTGGATTCGTTATCTATTTGATATTCAATTAAGTTCATCTAATTTGGAAAATATGTGGGTTCTATAATCTCCACACATTTGACAAAATATGGGTTGTAGACTTACTAATTTGATAATATGTGGATCTTAGGCTCACTAGTGAAACACCACAAAAATTTTGGCAAAACTTCCAAACAACTTCAGAGCCTCTGAACTGGCTTCAAGCAGCCCACCATGGAGCAAGCAAGGTCCCCCGGGTGCCTACAAATGACGATGGCAAGTCTCGGTATCAAGAATCATCCATTTCAAGGTCAAAAAGTGCAATTTTGGCTAAGTACAATGTGCTCGCGTTGTGTTTACGCTGCACAGCGTAAGGATTAGCGTCACCAATGTTTGGGGCCCTAAAACTTAGTCAAAACAAGCCGAAATCAAGCACAAGTACCCCCCATGACCTTTGCCAAGGTCCCCAGTGGTTCCCAGCCTTCAGAAAATCAAGATTCAGGCCTTAAATGAGGTGTTTTCGGCTAATTACGCTGTGGCTACATTTTCTTACGCTGCAGAGCGTAAGGATGCGTAATCACTATTCACTGCGTCAAAAACTATTCATCGCATGAACACTATTCATCGAAGTTTCAGAAAATTCCAGAAAAGTTTCAGAAAATGGCAGAAGATCCTCAGCATCAGCAACTTCTGGAAAATCAAAATTCGGGCCTTAGGAGACGTGTTTTCGGTTGATTATGTTGTGGCTACATTTTCTTACGCTGCAGAGCGTAAGATGTGTAATCACTATTCATCAGCGTAAAACACTATTCACTGCGTCAAACACTATTCACTACGTAATACACTATTCATCGCACGAACACTATTCATCGAAGTTTCAGAAAATTCTAGAAATATCTCAGAAAATGGCAAAAAATTACCAGCATTAGCAACTTTCATCAACTTCCAGAAAATTTCAGAAATATTTCAGAAAATGGCAGAGAATTATCAGCATCAGTAACTTTCAGAACATTCCAAAAAATTTCAAAAAGACTCAGAAACAAAGAAGTTTCACGCAAACGGGGGTCAAATTTCTCTTGTTATACATTTCATTGTAAATCGACATATGTGGGCACGTTAGGCCCTCATGTTTAAATTAAATGTACTTTCATGGGCTTGAATAACCCATAAATTATAAAATGCAATGTACCTGGTCAAGATCGTAGCTTGCCGACACACATCCAACTCGTGCACAACTGTCCGACACACATCCAACTCTCGCCAACATGCATCCAACCCAAGCACAACTGTCCATTGGACACATGTTACCAGATCCACTTTCCTCTCATCTCTCAGCCATTGATTCTATTCTGAAATTTTGTGCCGGAGCATGGCCCAACCCTATAAATACCCTGTCAATTCGCATAAATCAGGGTGATTGGAGGCAAAGAGGAGAGACATTGGCAATTCTGAGAAGGACAGAATCTATAATCCTTGGGCGCTCAGCACATCTAACTGTTGGCATCCAAGCATTTCTCATGTGCATCACATCACATTATCGCATCATCACTTCAGACATCATCCCGGGGCTTAGTGCTTGACCTGCCATCCACACGTGCAACTACACTTCGACCAGTGCATACATTTTTATTAAACAATACAATACAGTTCATTACCTTCTATTTACATTGTTTAATTCTATTTATGCTTTGTTTGCAATATAACTCTATTTATGCTTTATTTATAATTCAGTACGCTCTATTTACATTTTGTGTCGTTGTTTGCATTCTGTTTACATCCCGTTTACATTGTTCATGATAACCCCAACGCTAGCCGTAGCTTACGCTCGGGGAAGTCGTTGTTTGATTTGCATGCAAACCATCCAAGGCACTCTACCTTCGTTCCATTTTCTAGCTTGCCCTTAAGTGAAGGCAGGGTCAGCTGTGGCTGCCCAACAGTCTTTCGGTGTCTGTTTCCATTCCAGCCTCACACCGACGATTTAGGTCAGTACAGTTTTTTGGCGCTAGAAGGAGGGCCTGACTTGTTTTCTATTTAATCAAAATGTTGATCACGTTACCTATAACTTACGCCACTACAATGTTTTGTAGTTGCTACAGTACTCATGCTGCTACAGTGCTCACACTACTACAGTTCTGCTACAGTGTTTTTTCAACAAAAACACACAAAACGCATCCGTTTCAAAGCCGAATTCACCGTAATTCGCACCTAACTTCAAGCCGGTTTAAGTACTGACTACCACCAACATGGATCACCTTGTCCAATACATGCATTACACACAACACAATGGTTCTGAGATGACTTCCTCTTACCTAGGATCACCATCCGAGTACGAGTACGAGTTCACAGCCTTGCCCGAACCCAACATCCCTTGGGGCCTTACCTCCTCACAACAATCATAGGAGCACACGCCCAAGGCATTTGCTTCACAATCTACACATACTAGGGCCCAGCCCCAAACAATCCAAACACCTTTTACATACGATGGGGCCCAACCCCAAGCAACACAAGTACCTTATGCTTACATAGGGACCATCCCCCAACCTCCCCAACCTCAACCCAACATTTACACAAGCACCACATGTGCCATGCCTGTTTCACCAGTGCCTCAGGCACCTGCTCATCATCCGTCTGAGATGACGTTAAACTATCCATGGCCCAGTATGGCCTTAAACTGCCAACACACGTCCGGTATGATGTTAAACTACCAACAACCATCTTCCATGACATTAAACTCGCAAAGCCCACAACCAGTGATTCAACCCTTTGTCACACAACCCACGCAAGTCCAATCAACACAACCAGTTGGTGAATCTATGAGTTGGAAACAAATGTCTCAACTCATCCAGACTATGACAGAGGAAATTAACCAGCTTAAGGCTGCCTTCTCAAACACACCCAAGGTGGTGGACTTTTACCATGATGATCCGATCTGTCCTACGGTCCCATCCCTTACACTACCCATGGTCCATTCGTTGCCACATCTAACAAAATACAATGGTCATGGTGACCCCAACGCACATATCATCACATTTTGCACAAAAGCCATCACGTTGCACTCCTAGCCACATGCCATTCTATGCCTCTTTCCCCTATCGCTCACTGGCAAAGCTTTAGACTGCTACCGTGCCCTACCCCGAGCTTCCATCGCATCCCTCGAGGACCTCATACACCAGTTTGTGATACGCTTTAGATATAACATCAAACCTAAAGTGACAATCGACAAGCTCCTCCACGTCAGACAAAAACCCCTAGAGCCCATACTACCCTTCCTCCAGCGATGGAGTGCCAAACCAATGAAATGCATGAGCCGATCGTAGAGACACATCTCTTGGCAATCTTCAAGGATGCAGTCAATGACTTTATCAAGTCCAAACTGCTCTACCAAGTCCCAAAGTCTCTTACCCAGGCCTTTGACCAAGCAAAGGGCATCGAAGAGGCAGCAAGAGCAAGCAATGACCCATCCTACTTGGCCTACAAAAGACAACATAAAAAACAACAACATGCACAACAACAAATGCAACATCTACAACCAACACAAACAACACAAATAGCATAGGATACATAAGCAACATCAAACACAATAATCGCAACAATCACCATGCCAACACATGTAACCAATAGGCCCGTGGCCTCAACACCCCAAGCTGCCAGCTCTAGCTCTAGTGCCACCTCACAAGCCTCTCCTAGACATGAGCACACCCAACGCAACCACATACCCTTGCCAGGAAAACCTTCCCAATTGCTAGAACAGCTCCTCAATGCTGGTTTGATCCAATGCAAACACATGTCAGATAATGCCTACATACGCAACCAGAGACACTGTGAATTGGCAAGTCATCCCACTACAACATACAACGCATGTGTCCCACAACATTTTGACTTAAGTGCACATTTTCACTACCACCAAATGTCTGGACACGACACAAACACTTGTCAAACTTTGCAAAAAGATTTACAAAGAATGGCAAAGAAAGGATTGCTCAATGCAGTACAACCGGACAGTCCCGCCTCCTCCACCTCCACAAGTAAGGGGCCTCCTTTTGTCATCAAAGTGCCACCTCATAAACCCACAGCACCCTTTGTGATAAAGGTTCCACAACAACCATCCGTTAAGATGATAAACTGGCAACAACCGTCCATCACGATGTTAAACACACAAGTTGCTCTGACGACTCCCACACCAAGCCCAAGTTCCAACAACTTGGCCACATACAAGCAGTGGCAACCCAAGTCACCAACGCCTAAACCACAAACCAGCCTTAGTTCTACCCCTAGGGCCACTAAACAACAACCCTTTTGCATTGCCCCTTCGCAAGAGCTTTACATCTCGGCTCATGCAATAGAAGAAGCTCCCACCACGACAAACATAAACAACAACCTCGCAGATGTACTATCCCATGCACACAATGCATTAAAACATAAGAATGTAATGCCTACCTTGCTCGACCTCGTCTTAACATCACCAGAGCATTGTCAAGCACTAGCACACATGCTCACCTCCATCCCTGCTACAGAAAACATGTCTCCAACCGAAGATGCCATTCACATAGCCATTACATCCCCTGTACTGCAAGATACAAACATAACGACTCTTACCTTCCGCAACAATGATGTCAAGATCGTCCCCAAATGAGGGGAGGTCATGCATGCACCAATGAACACTAGTGTAAGCATCGGAAAATACACAGTATGCAGGGTACACATCGATGATGGTGCGGCAGAAAACGTTGTTGCGCACTCCGTCGTCGAATGATTAGGCCTAACGCACAACATTCAACCAACCGAAATCGAGTTTCTAAACTCCTTCAATGGAGCACGCGTAACCATTAAAGGCATAATTCACATCACCTTCACAATAGGAGACTAGCACCCCACGTTTGCAAACTTTACAATCGTCGACAAGATGCGAGACTACAACATGATCCTAGGACACCCCTGGCTAGCTAGGTCATGCGCAGTGTCATCTCCCATCCACCAAGAACTCCACCTCCTCCACGAAGGGAGGGAGATCACCATACGTGGCGACAATGCCCCATCCACCCAATAGTCCTTCATGAACTGTCCAAAATGACGTTAAACTACGGACTGTTCGAAATGACATTAAACTATGAACTATCCAAAATGACGTTAAACTACGAACTGTCCGAAATGACGTTAAACTACGAATTGTCCAAAATGACATTAAACTATGAACTGTCCAAAATGACGTTAAACTACGAATTGTCCGAAATGACGTTAAACTACAAATTGTCTGAAATGACGTTAAACTACGAACTGGCTAAAATGACGTTAAACTGCGAACTGTCCAAAATGATGTTAAACTATGAACTATCTGCAATGACATTAAACTAGCCACGGTCAGAAATGGCCGATTCCATTTAAAACTTCTTGAAAACGTTACTACCTTTAGCCCACCATGGCATAAAACTGGTAATCCTTTCTTTAACAACAGATGCAACAGTCCATCAAGACTTTAAGCTGATGTACCAAGCCCAAAATGGCTTTAAACTAGAGCCAAAAAATTACAAATTTACAAACTCCCATCATCTTACATTGAATTTTCGCTTACAAGTTACAATTTACGATTTAGATTCTTGCATGGTCGTTGCTTTCTTTTCCAAGTATTTACCTTACATCTTGCTCTACACTTTAGAAATTTATGTTACATTTAGTTGCACACATATACTCTAGAAAAATAATAAAAAAACATAAAACTACAAAAATACATGGCCCGAAAAGGCCTTAAACTAGCTTACGACTCGGAACAGCCTTAAACTATCATTTTTTGCATTGCTTTTCTTTCATTCATACATCCTAACTCTATCTACGATAGGTGTCACTTGATGTTGTTTTCTTCCTAGTTGAATTTTTTTGCAGGAACTCATGGGCACGTAACATGACCATGCATGCAGCATCACACTTTACAAAAGCAAGGTAAGCAATAGTCTAGTATGACTATAAACTGGCACAGACAGTCCTGGATCATGACTTAAAACTGATACCACAGAACAGCCCTGGATCATGACTTAAAACTAATACCACAGACAGTCTTGGATCATGACTTAAAACTGATACCACAGAACAGTCCTGGATCATGACTTAAAACTGATACCACAGAG
>MNCI01014916.1:0-45602 GCA_015680685.1 Gnetum montanum | reverse complement strand
TAAACTGCTACATCCATCCGCCATGACATGAAACTAGCATCCAGAGTCCACTAAGACTATAAACTAGTTTGCCTCTTCATAGTCCGCCATGACTATAAACTAGCAATGCACCATCCGCTAAGACACTAAACTAGCACCGTCCAAGGGGTTATGATGTGAAACTAATCCACAACAGTCCACTAAGACTATAAACTAGCGACATCATTGATGACTAGGCAAAAATTTGAAAAGATCTGTTGCTGCAGTTGGTTGTTCTTATTCCACAAAGACTTGTTGCATGATTCATCCCATGGGGCCTAATGAAATTGATGTTGTTCATGATTCTGTTTGCTTTGAAAGCTGCACGTGGTGACTTCATCTCCTTGTTTAAAGTGTTTAGCTGATTGTTTCATCTGTGGTTTTCTTGTCTTCTTGGAGTTGTGTTTGCAGGATGACACTTCTGAGGCGTTCGTGCATTGATGCACTTCATCATGACGACAAGGTATCACATTTTTCCTAACGCACGCGACTGGGTTAATCAATCTGATTCATAAGTACATTCCCGACTCCTGATACATTCCCTATTCCCCATCATGATCTTTTATCCTATCCAATTATATCCCCTTGATACATTCTGCTCACCACGAAATTCTTGATACACTGTTGCACACTGTAGCTCTCTAAGCAGCTGCAACGCAAAACACAGTACACAATGCATGACATAAAATGCAAGTGCTCAAATATGAGCACGGCACAAAAAAGAAAGCTCTTTCAAAAAGACCAAAAATAAAAGAAAAAGGAAATGAAGACAAAAAAAAGGAAAACAAAAAAAAAACAACAAAAAAAAGAAAGAAGAACAAAGAAAGGTCAAAGAGAAAAATGCACAGAAAAGGTCTTCAAGACCTTGTTGACATCATAAACAAAAGACTATTGGCTATTCTCATACAAGCCCCAGCAGAGAAGGCAATTGTCTTGAAAAATAGTCAAAAATACCATGTTGCACATCATTGCATGGCTTTGGCTATTTACAACAGGCCCCGCAAATACTCTATAAGAGTCTCGTTTCTCCAAAGAACGCATCACCTATGTGTTGGTTTTGAGTCTAATGAAAACCTGGTTGTTGACAAGGACCAATGACATGACTTGTGCACAAAAGAGCATTCCTCTCCCATAAATCCCAGCAGTAATCATAACCCTTAACCTCCTAGCCTCCCTGGTTATAACCAATTCCCTTGCATCTTGAACCACATTCCCTCAATCCCATGTACTTTTGAAAATGGTCCGATAATATCCGGCCAAGGGCTAATGGTTAATGTTTGATGCTTTGCTGTTCATAGTGTTTTGCACTTTTTTGTCGACGCCTCTTAGGTGGATTCCTCCAAGTGTCAACAAAGAGGGGCCAATGAAACACCACAAAAATTTTGGCAACACTTCCAAACAACTTCAGAGCCTCTAAAATGGCTTCCAGTAGCCCACCATGGAGCAAGCAAGGTCCCCCAAGTGCCCACAAATCACAACGGCAAGTCTCGGTATCAAGAATCATCCATTTCAAGGTCAAAAAGTGCAATTTTGGCTAAGTACAATGTGCTCGCGTTGTGTTTACGCTGCACAGCGTAAGGATTAGCGTCACCAATGTTTGGGGCCCTGAAACTAAGTCAAAACAAGCCAAAATCAAGCACAAGGACCCCCCATGACCTTCGCCAAGGTCCCCAATGGTTCCCAACCTTCAGAAAATCAAGATTCGGGCCTTAAATGAGGTGTTTTCGGCTGATTACGCTGTGGCTAAATTTTCTTACGCTGCAGAGCGTAAGGATGCGTAATCACTATTCAATGCATCGAACACTATTCATCGCATGAACACTATTCATCGAAGTTTCAGAAAATTCCAGAAAAGTTTCAGAAAATGGTAGAAGATCCTCAACATCAGCAACTTCTGGAAAATCAAAATTCGGGCCTTAGGAGAGGTGTTTTCGGTTGATTACGCTACGACTACATTTTCTTATGCTACAGAGCATCAGCAACTTCTGGAAAATTCATCAGCGTAAAACACTATTCACTGCATCAAACACTATTCACTGCGTCAAACACTATTCACTACGTAAAACACTATTCATCGCACGAACACTATTCATTGAAGTTTCAGAAAATTCTAGAAATATCTCAGAAAATGGCAGAGAATTACCAGCATTAGCAACTTTCATCAACTTCCAGAAAATTTCAGAAATATTTCAGAAAATGACAGAGAATTATCAACATCAGTAACTTTCAGAACATTCCAAAACATTTCAAAAAGACTCAGAAACAAAGAAGTTTCACGCAAACGGGGGTCAAATTTCTCTTGTTGTACATTTCATTGTAAATCGACATATGTGGGCATGTTAGGCCCTCATGTTTAAATTAAATGTACTTTCATGGGCTTGAATAACCCATAAATTGTAAAATGCAATGTACCTGGTCAAGAACGTAGCTTGCCGACACACATCCAACTCGTGCACAACTGTCCGACACACATCCAACTCTCGCCAGCATGCATCCAACCCAAGCACAACTGTCCATTGGATGCATGTTACCAGATCCACTTTCCTCTCATCTCTCAGCCATTATTTCCATTCTGAAATTCTGTGCCGGAGCACGGCCAAACCCTATAAATACCTTGTCAATTCACATAAATCAGGGGGATTGGAGGCAAAGAGGAGAGACATTGGCAACTCTGAGAAGGATAGAATCTACAATCCTTGGGCGCTCAGCACATCTGACTGTTGGCATCCAAGCATTTCTCATGTGCATCACATCACTTTAGACATCATCCCGGGGCTTAGTTCTTGACCTGCCATCCACACGTGCAACTACACTTCGACCGATACATACATTTTTATTAAACAATACAATACAGTTCATTACCTTCTATTTACATTATTTAATTCTATTTATGCTTTGTTTGCAATATAACTCTATTTACGCTTTATTTATAATTCAGTACGCTCTGTTTACATTTTGTGTCATTGTTTGCATTCCGTTTACATCCCGTCTACATTGTTCACGATAATCCCAGCGCTAGCCGTAGCTTACGCTCGGGGAAGTCGTTGTTTGATTTGCATGCAAACCATCGAAGGCACTCTACCTTCGTTCCATTTTCTAGCTTACCCTCAAGCGAAGGCAGGGTCAGCTGTGGCTGCCCAACAGTCTTTCGGTGTCTGTTTCCATTCCAGCCTCACACCGACAATTTAGGTCAGTACAACTAGCATGCTGGTTTTAGACTCACCAAAGATTTGATAATATGCAAATTATAGACTTTCAAATCTAATAATATGTGAATTCCAAACTCACTAATTATTTAATTTGTTCATTGCATCAATGATAGTGGAATCTCTTTTTATTAGTTTAATTATTTTTTGGATGCATTGGTTTTGTTTGTATTTTCATCTACTAACTTTTTATTGCAACTAACTCATATGCATAACTTTCTTGCTACCTAATGCCACTAGCCAAATCCATAAGGTAGTGTTTATTGTTTTTGTTTACCGTACTCAATATTAGGACTTCTTCCTTTTATTTGTATAACATTTTAGGTTACTATGTTAGCTTAGATAAGAAGTATTTATAGGATACTACTCATGATTATATCATGTTTTTAAGATATTTAATTAATATTATGATTTTAGTTTAAGTTAAATTCTATGTTGTAATGTTTAGTTGGAATTATGAACTTGGTATTGATTGTGGAACTTGTATTATGCCTTACCTACTTTCAATGTAGGCTAATTGTACATTGAATTTTAGTTACATTACATTTCATTATGCATTTGATAGCTTTATTTATTTACCCAATACTAGTATCCAATTTGATGAGTCGCCATTTAACCCAGCCACGATATTGCATTTGCGATATTGCGTACACAATGTCGTAGCCTATCTCCTCATCTATAAATAAGAGGTAGGTAGTTCCTATAGATAGTCAGTCAATTTTAGAGTTAGTTTTGATTTTAGTTTTCATTTTTTTCCTCTCAACCCTTTTCCTCCAAATGCATGCCCGCAGTGTGGTGATTGTAATTGTACAAAACCTTTATTTGAGTGTGACGTACTTGGACATGCACATGATCGGCAATAAAGATCAAGATTACTCCATCATTGCAGCATTCACTTAGCTTAATCATTTAATTAATTGTTATTTACTACTTCTTTAGTTAATACCTTCTCACCCTTATCTCCTATTAAACACAGAATGAGTACGACTTGATTACAAGCATTTAAGTGTGACTACTTGGTAACCCAGTAGCGTACCTAGGATCTACGCTTGGTAATCCCAATGGTAGTCATACATAAAGTCCAAGATGTGTACGGATGATTGAGGAACAGATGCTCATCGCACTTAGGCTAGCTTAGATTCTCTCTCACCCTTTCTCTCTTAGCTTAGTTAATATTACCTTCCATTATCTTTAGGAGTAGCATTAGCATAGAAACACATCATACACCTCACTCTAGACTAAACCATACGTGAAAAAGTTAACACTAGTCCAGGTGGGAAGATAGCAAACTGCAACCTAAGCCTAATTGTCTAGATGCGACAACTAGTCTATCTATGGAGTTCGACCGAATCGCACGTGTAATGCTTGTATTCATATGGTTGAGTGTAGGGGTACCTCGTCACTCATCATTGGCACCATTTCTGGGGATGGTGCTAGTTATCTAGGTTAGTTATATCATACAAGGTCGCTGTACAGGACTTAACGATATATCTTTTACGAAAAAAATAATTATAAAAAGTCACATATAAATTCACAAATAATTTCATAACCACGCCTCTCCTACAAGACTATAATAATTCCACATCTAGTGAGGAAGTTCATTGGAGAAACAACAAACTATATGACAATGAAGATTGGAGTTCACAACCTAAAGTGGGGGTTTCTTATAAACATAAACGAAATCAACGTCATCCCAACGCATGAAAGCATAACTTACTTAATGACAATGAACCCCTACTGGCCACTACAAACTTAATGCAAATACAAGAGGCTATTTGAATCTCACATAGGCATCGTAAAGAGAGCCATCTACCCAAGCTCGATTTAAACAACTTCCCTAATTTTTCAAGAGGCTACAACTTAGATCCGCAACAAAATTTACAAGCCTTCTGCGATGCTTGCATATGGAACAACATTGATAATGGTTGGCAAAAATTCAAGTTCTTTCCTATGAAAGTCATTGTCCAAGCAAAAGTATGGTACAGATCGTTAAAACCAAATTCAATACGACATTGGCCAACAATGGTAGAACTCTTTAATGAAAGATATCAAACCTGCGCAAGAGTGTCAACCTTGAGGAAACAAATCCAAGAGTGGAAACAAGCACAACATGAACCCTTGGACATGGCCTTAGAAAGATATTATGCACTATTAAACAACTTTCCAGGCCATGATTTTTTCGAGGAAAGGCTAATGTATCATATCATTGATGGGATTCATAATGAAACAAGAGAGACCCTAGGAATGTATGCCCAAGGTCAACTATATGAACTATGAACCCATCAAGTCCAAGAGCTTATTAAGCAGGTAGCAAACGAAGAATAAGAAATGGCTATATGGGAGAGTGTTGAAAAACATTAATGGGACCAAAATCGCAACTTAACAAATGTCCATGATCATAAAAAGGAGAAATCAACCAATCTCAAGGATTAAACATCATCTTTGCCAACACAACAATCACTAGAAGAAGTTGGGGCACAGATCAATAAGATGTTGGAATGGACACATAAAAAGTATGGAGAATTCATTGATATCATTGGAGATAGATTTTTAACAACCCAAGAAGCAAGACAAAGTATCAGTAGCAATCAGAAAGAAGGGATAAGGAAAATAAGAGCTCAACTACAAATCACACGTATGAATGCAACATTTTCCTATATGATCACCCCAAAGGCCAATGCCAAATCTTATTACATTTATATGAGCATTTGGGAAACATGTTACATCCCAAGTTCATATAGAGATATTGTGTTCGATCATAGTGGCAACAATCCCAATCATGGTGGAAGCCACCCCTAAACTAGAGACACCCTTCATATCATCTGAATCCAAATGCTTATCGAGTCCAATACCTTGTTTCTCCAACTGGGCCAACATACTCCATCTCACTGCATTATCATTCTCCTCAATACTACCAGCCCATGTCCTCAACACAACCACTACCTTGCGCACCTTACACTTCTCCTAATTTTCAACATTCTCATTTTTTCCCTCCTTCTACATCACCACCAACTATCCCTAAGGTGTCCTCACCATAGCAAAAACCCCTGAATGTTACTTGTGCTACTATTTCCAAAAATAGCGAGAGACCTCAGCAACATTGAAGGCGTCCCTTCTTTAGAAATGACCCTAGGAAGGGACAACATAATTCCAAGACCACTGCATCCTCCAACTCAACACAAGTCCAACACTGTGGTGCATCCTTCTCTTCGGACCCAATGCCTCGTGTTACTTCATCAAGGCCACCAATTAACACTCCAACACCCATACAGCCCAATGAATACAACCATGGAGGGTGACATCCTGATTCTTGCATACCATCTAATGATCCCAATTATCATAGTGGGTCAACTTCTTATTCAAATACTACATCTTATAAATTTCCCCACCGTGCTTACTATAATCAGGTGTGTGAACCCCGATGGGGTAAGTATGACCAGGTCCCAATATTTCCAACATGCAAGGATCCTCATCTTTCATTTATTAATATTTTTCATCCTCAATTGTTTAGTTATGGATGATATCCTTCATTTTAATAACAAGCAAGATTAATAAATATTTTTCATTTTCTTTAATTTTACAACTTTTTGTTTTCCAGTTTTTCATTTTTTAATTTATTGTTTTATCTTTTTGTCTTTTTNTGTTCAAGGGTACAGTGATATTCTTGACATTCTTAAAACTTAAAATTAATTTTGTGTTCATTGTACCTAGAATAAAGAAGGATGGAGCAAGAGGGAATGATTAGGGTGTGACATCAAGGGGACTTGTGGATTCTCTTTGGTGATGTCTGTGAGAGTTATCATGCAACGTGGTTGTACTAAGATCCTTGTAGATCTAACGAAAAATGGGAGTAAGAGTAATCAAAAGGGCACTCAAAAATGCAATGCTATTCTAGGGGGTCCACTATAAAGAAATGCACCCATGGCTGAAGGTTGGCAACTTCTCTGGATCTAGCAATAAAAAAAATAAGAAAAAAAACACAAAGGAAAGTTCCACAAAGCAAGAATCACTCCTCCCTTGAATAAAATGCCAAGTGATCATCCGCCTTGTTGTTTTGGTACTCTCATAGTTGCTTATCATGAGATGAAACAATGTGATGTTACTAATTAGAGGAATGGACTTGGTCCTGATCTTGGAACAATGGGTTGATGACACGTTAATCATGCTTTACATGCAAGATTCATTATGCCTTGGGTCAGTTACCTCATGTCCCAATCTCTACAATCCCTTCTATATTTCATCTCATCTCACTATTCATGTAATTGTAGCTTGTTTCTGGCATAGCATAGAATTCTTACCTCATTTTAGTGATATTTACATATGTGTGTTTTGTGGAATCAGTGTGGATTACATTTAACCCTTCGAGTGCCCACGAATACTTTAAGTGTGGTTACACAAGGGCATTATAGGTTGAAACCTGCTTTGGGGAGGATCCACTTGTGTAATCCTTTGTAATTTTCACTTATTATGTAGCTCACATACACCATTTCTTATGCTTAGCCTATTTTTCATAACATTCTTTCACTATTATTATTCTCCCTCTGAATCAACATTTCGATAAACCATCACATAACCTTTTTCTCCTATCCAAGGTCCTTAATTGATAAAATCCACATCATTGTAATTATTTGTGCCTTTCGAATTAACTAAATTACCCTAGAAACCTTTACATGTGCCACATTTCCTTGCTTTCACATCCTAATTTTTGAAAAACCCTAAAAATTTGGTATTTTCCCTCAGGCCTAAACATTGTTAGGCCACGATATCACATACACAATGTATCATACGTGATATCGCGTCCCTATAACTTATATATAGGTGACCCTCCACAACACTTAGCATCATTTTTCACAACTCATGTAGGGGAGTTTTTTGAATTTTTCTCTACAACTTGCGTGTGACACCCTTGCTTTTCTACCTATATCTTGCTCGTTGGTACTCCGATTTTTATTCTGTCTGAACCTACTTGAACACAAAGTGTTTAGCTTAGTCATGGGGGAGGGACACATGCCGAATAGCACATAAATTTTTTGGAATTTTTCATCATCCAAAGGACATTATCAAGGGTAATTAGTTGTAAACTTAAGGATAATTGTGCCGAAAATCATTTCATCCCCTTAAGTACATCAAGAAACTAAAATCGGAAACCACCTAAGTAAAAAGGATCCACTATTATAATATTTTGGGAAACATCACACGGAGATAAAATAAGTTAATTAATTAAGGAAAGTAGTACGATATAACTTAATCTCATAAGCAACCTTACTAATGCTTGACCCCGTGTGATTACAGATGGCCCCGAAACATGGACAATAGGAAGGTCCTGCTCAAGGTGGAAGTAAATGACCTAGAAGAGGTGAGAAAGAAGTCCCTACCAGAAAACATGCAAAACAAGAGGAACAATCATTTAGCATTCATCAAGAGGACCCTCCTACTGTACAGTCTGGGCAGGTAGAAGGAGTTACTGCTACAATGCCTGAACAAGGACAACATCTCACGTGGCCCCAGGATTGTGTTCAGGCTATCCACGAAAGGTCCACATTCACTATGGTGATTGTGAAATTAAATTTTAAATCTTTTAAATAGTTCTCTCCTAAGGCTGTTAGGGATCACCTCAAAGGATCTCCCTTATGGCCTACCATCTCTAAAAGCGGTGCCTGGTACCTAAGGGAGACATACCAATTCTGGCATAATAGAGAACAAGGCACCACCATTCATATTTTTGGTGTCATAGTTAATTTCTCTATGTAGGCCATTTCAGAAGTATTAAATCTTCCAAATAAAAGGCCCAAGGTTGCTCAATTATCCACTCGTTCAGACCCCAATGTGCGATGAGTTTAGTTGGAAAGGGCATATGGCAGGGATAAGACATTTGGAGAGTTGATGACGGAAGAGAGGATCTACTTCAAAATTGGAACATATGACCTCTTCCCCACAAAGGGCTTAAAAGGAATTTCAACATATTCAGAAAGAGGATGTGAAGTTCTGATAGGAAAGGTTAATGATAACCTACCTCATCTATACTTAATGGAGATCCTGAGGCGGTTCAAGGAACGGAAGACAGGGAAGCTTGCCTTACCCTTCCCTTGTCTTATCAAGAAGTTGTGCTGACATGATGGTATCAGGTGATACACTAATGATGTCCTTTGAAAACCCCAAAATGCTTCATATGCTGAACTGTTAAAGCCACTAGCCACAAGGAAAATCACTGGTGAGACTCTAGGACCAGAGCAAGAAGAAGAGAAAACGGCTAAACCAACTGTAACTTAACTTGCAGGACCCAACCAATTTCCAAGTACACGACCTAGCTAACAATAGGAAGTAGGGCCTAGCATGGGCCAGGTGCAACCACTACTGTCGAAAGACTACAGACCATCAATGAGCCATCTCAGGGCCATCCCTGAGATGCTCAGTTAGGAAAGTCGTGATGATGCAAATCTCTTCCACATCATTAACGATGTCATACAACCCATAGTTTCTTTGGATCATGCAAGGGGTGAAGTGTCTAATCATACAAGAGGAGGGGAAAATACTTGATCACAACAGATCTTAGGAAATATGGCATCTTTCCAAGTGTAATTAAAAACTGGTGAAGTGGCCACTGTGGTGGTCATGCAACACCAGGATGTCGCAGAAGCTATAGAAGTGGTCACAGACCACATTAAAGAATCGTTCAATGTATCTATTGTGCCACTAGTAGATCTCACAAGAGCACGAGATGCTCAAACTTTGGCCAGAACCTTAATGACACTTGTGGAACATGAGGATGTGCTCGATTGATTGCTACAAATAGGAAAAATAATGACATCCCTGTTTGACATCCCTCAAGATGTTACAGCAATTCAATCAGACCTCATTTCCACTAAGGGAAAGCTCTTCTTAACAAAAGTGAGGGCTGAGCATGCTGAAGCAAAGGTGCAGAAATTACAAGAAAAGCTCGTGGCCTTACAAGCAGCACAGTGGGACCCTTTGCAATTTGTTCCCGTAGACCAGCTGGATAGTTTTAGAACTAAACAACTAACCAGGCTACTAACGGAGAATCAAAAGGTGGCTGAAGAAAAAGAGAAGGTTATTTGGGATGCCTCTGCAGCACAAGCACAAACTCATGTGTATATCAAGGCACTCAAAACCCTACAGGAGGAAAACAAGTAGCTTGTTGCTAATAACCTTTGGTTGACCTCTGTGGAGAAGCAAAATAATGTTTTCAAAGAAAATTTTCATCAGTTGCGAGAATAGTTCATCCAAGTCAACCAGAACATGAGCCATTTAGCCAGGAAGAACCAAACCCTCTCAATCGAGGAGGTACGCACCATTTACCAAAAGATAGATATCGAAATAAGCAAGTGGAAAAATGAGGCTAAACGACATGAAAAGCTAAAGGAGCACTTTCGGGACTAGGTGGGGATGTACAAAAAAATCCTTGAGAAGGAGATCCATATGGCCAAGGCCCACATCAATGCTATTAGTGCTTAACACACTGACTGGTGGGCCATATTGGACACATATGCCTTAACCCACTAGGTGGAAGTTAAGAATTGCGACCTGCAGATTCAAGATCTTACTGAATACATGGAGTTGGAAAACCTACAAGATTCCAACCTTGCCATGTTAATAGTAGGGCACTTGAGAACAGATTTCAAGCAACAGGTAGCTACCACCTACATCAAATATGAAATAAAACTTTTCGAACACAAGAAGATAATCCAAAAACTGGAGATTGCAAGTTTTGAACCTGAGGTGGTGAAGGCAAGCTACCAAGGATAAAAAGGTGTCACAACAAATTTGGCTTGATAGCTTGCAGATTTTCAAGAGTACAGAGACAAAGCCAGAGCCTATGAGAAGGAACGACAGGTATTTGTGGCTTGGTATGTCAAGGCCAATCAAATGTTTCTGCAACTACCCTGCCGATGGGAAGTGCTAACTCAATCAAACATCAGAACATTAGCATGGACAGCACAAGATCCCTGGACCGAAGAGGAGAAACTCCAGGCCATACTTTAGCGCCATCAAGTCCCAAGACCTAGAGCACAAGATAAGGGGAAAGCACCTATGGAGGGGCCACCACCACCAGGAACTACATGAGTTCCACCAATTTTGTAGTTGTAGCACATTCTTTGTGTCATGTCTCTATTTTTTTTGATTCCACACTGCAACATAAATCCATTTTCACCATCTAATAACCCCATACCTATCCACTGTGTAATCAATAAAGCTTTTTCTCACTGTAACTTGAGGATGAGTTTTCACTTAGTCGTGGAGGTATGATAAGTCACCATTTAACCCAGCTACGATATTGCGTATACGATATCGTGTACGTGATATCACAGCCTGTCTCCTCATCTATAAATAAGAGGTAGGTAGTTCTGATAGACAGTCAGTCAGTTTTAGAGTTAGTTTTGATTTTAGTTTTCATTTTTTTCCTCTCAACCCTTTTCCTCCAAATGCATGCCCACAGTGTGGTGATTGTAATTGTACAGAACCTTTATTTAAGTGTGACGTACTTGGACACACACATGATCGGCAATAAAGATCGAGATTACTTCATCATTGCAGCATTCACTTAGCTTAATCATTTAATTAATTGTTATTTATTGCTTCCTTAGTTCATACCTTCTCACCCTTATCTCCTATTAAACGCAAAATGAGTATGACTTGATTACAAGCATTTAAGTGTGACTACTTGGTAACCGAGTAGCATACCTAGGATCTATGCTTGGTAATCACAATGGTAGTCATGCACAAAGTCCAAGATGTGTACGAATGATTGAGGAACAGATGCTCATCGCACTTAGGCTAGCTTAGATTCTCTCTCATCCTTTCTCTCCTAGCTTAGTTAATATTACCTTCCATTGTCTTCAGGAGTAGCATTAGCATAGGAACACATCATACACCTCACTCTAGACTAAACCATACATGACAAAGTTAACACTAGTCCAGGTGGGAAGACAGCGAACTGCAACCTAAGGCTAACTATCTAGATGCCACAACTAGTCTGTCTGTGGAGTTCGACCAAATCACCTGTGTAATGCTCGTATTCATATGGTTGAGTGTAGGGGTACCTTTCCACTCATCACAATTCCTTCTAGATGTAACTATAATATAGATTTCCATATTTTTCTCATCTGATTTCATTGGATCATAATGAAGTTCTAGTTTTAGTATTTTATTCTATCATTTTATTTTTGCTAATATTTTCACATCACTATGTTTATTAATTTTTCACTTAAAAAAGTAGATTACATTCTATTTTTAGTAGTGAACAAACTAGGTTTATCTTGCATGGGATTATTATCATTATTTTATCATTCTTTACATATTGTTACATATTTCCTCTTATCCTTGTATGCCTATTGTGGATACCTACTACTTTACATGCTAAATCATTTTTGACATCCATTTGATTTTAATACATAACATTTTATTTTCTACATATTTATGTATTCTATATAAGTAATGTCTTCCTACCCAAGAGTTATTAGCAAGGTGTTACAAACACAGTCTAAAAAGTGCATTTTTCCATGTTTCATCGTACCTGTAGAACCATAGAAACATAAAAACCAAAACCAAGACTTTAAATACCAAGAGAAATAAGGTCTCATTGAGCATATAACTTATCGAAAGATTAATACATGATATGAAATTCAAAAAAATTCAAAATCCTCTGAGATTCATCAATAAATCATCCAAAATTTTCACATAAAATCATAACTAACATAAGAATAAGCATTAAAACATAAGAAGATAAGAAATTGTGTAAATCTTATAATATCTTAGTGCATTCAAATCTAATAACTGAAATCTTAGTATATTGTAAATTAAATAAAATCTATAATTTCCAATCTATATATCATATGTGCGTAAAATATATCAAACATGTGGCTAAAAATATAATACAAGAATTATATCTTAATATCTGAACACCAATTCTAATACATTAATCATATAGATACAAGAAGTTCCATCAAAACTTACATTAATGCCAAGAATGCATAAATCTTACTAAACTAGTAGAAAATGGTGAAAGGGCCAAGAAATATTACCTATGGAAATTGAGGCGCACAAGTGAGAAAAGTAGACATAAATATAGCCATCAATAAACTACACATACATAATACATAGTACATGAATCATGACCACAAAAGTATAATTATACTACCATGAGCCTCCAATTCAATAGAGCTTCTATTCTAGTTAATAGATTCTAATGTTCTCAATGGACTGCAACAGTGGGGTTTTATATTAAAATATCTCAAACCTAATCCTAAACCAAAACTTGCTTCTAAAAGAACTAGAAAAAGTCTGATTCAATATTTATGTATACTTTTAATAAAATCTACTAATAAAATATAGTAAAAATCTATTTCTCTCTTTATATAAAATCTAAATATAAAATACCAATTAATAAAATACAAAACTATCCATCCTATAAAATCAATTATTAAAACATCCATTCATAAAATCAATTTATGAAATGATCACAACCCACTCCCATGGTACTAATTCATACAAATACTAAAAACCACCACAAGTATTTGTACTCACAAAATACATAGCATCTATGCAAAATAATACACAATCACACATGTAGCTATACTCATCAAAGATATCCATGCCATAGTAAATCCCTTGTTATCTACAAAGATCATCTAATAAGGTTAGTGCAATATCCAGCCATAATAATACATGATATCAAATATGCATCAAAAAATATTCCAATTATCATGCCATGAATCATACTGTCAACCCATGAAGCATCATAAATATACCCAACACATAGAAGCTTAAGGAAAAACATACTCAAGCATAAATAATAATACTAACAATAGTAATTTAAAATACAAGGTGTTATATCCTTCCCCCTTAAGATTCTTCCTCCTAGAAGATTTAAGAATAAGTTGAATGCATGTTGAACTAAAACTTCCATGTTGCATCCTATGAATCATGACAACTCCACAAGACCTTAACCATTCAAAAAACCTTTTTTCTAAAACCTACACTCCATCCATTTCATGATCCTAACAAATTTCTTCACATAGAAAGCACTATCCTAAAGTTTTACTTTAGTCTAGTTAGTGACATGACCTTCATCTAGCATGTATCTTCATAGCATGGATACATGAAGTATGTCTTGAATGTTCAAAATATATGATAAAATAAAATGATAAACCATCTCACCTATGCAGTAAAACACCTTGAACAAATTTATGTAGATAGGATCAAGCTTAACTTATCAACCAAAGTGCATCATATCCTTCAATGAAGAGACATAAAGGCTTTAAGGGCCAAGAAAAAAAGAATGTAATTGAGCATAAAAATTAACCAAAGAAAAGGACATTATATGGTTCCAAATAACCTCAAAACTCCATAATATTTACCAAGAGATCACCCTAAAAATTTCACATAAAATCCTCTAAAACCCCAATTGATGGGGGAATAGACATCAAAACTAGAAAGACAAGAAATTATGTAAATCTTCCAATATTATAGCTCATTTAAAGTTAATACTTGAAACAATAGGATATCATGAATTAAAAAAATTCCTTGATTCCTAACATATATGATGTTCATTCATAAAATATATTAAACATGTGTCTTGATATATAGCATAAGAATTGCATGTCAATATTCAAAAAATTAATACCCAGCCCAACACATTAATCATTCACATAAAAGAAATTCTATCAAAACCCACATCCATGCTAGAAATGCACAAAACATACTAAACCTATAGAAAATGAGAAAATGGGCAATAAATCTCTCATTTAAAAATCTAAACATACATCTAAGAAAAATAAATATAAGTACAAGCACTAATAAATCATGTACAATTTAATTACAACATCCTAACCACAATCACATTAGCATAATTACAGTGCCACTAGCCTCCAATCTAATAGACCTATGAACCTATTAGTATATCAAAACATTAAGAAAAATGGATTCAAGGTTTTTTGTGTGGTTGTGTGATTTCTCTATTTGTAGGAAAATAATGTAGAATGAAGATAAGAAGGCTTGTATAAGATCAAGCACATGAACAAGGAATGAAGAATTCAAGTGAAAAGAAAGGTTAAAGAAAGAAATCTCCAAGAAACAATAGATGTCTTGGAAAAATTAAAGATATTAGAGGCAAAGATGTCTCTACAAAATAGTAGATGTCTTTCATAAGGAAAAGACATATTTCACTAGATAAAGGTCTCTTCCTAAAATGAAGGCCAATTATAGAAAGACATCTTTCACCAAATGAAGATGTCTTCCAAGAATGAAGGCTAGATGTAGAAAGATGTCTCAGCCATGAAGAAGACATCTTTCATGGCCATTAGCTAGTCATTACTCAAGTTCCAAGATGAATGTGGAAACATAGTGGCTATAAGAAGACACCATTCTCATTGGTAAGAGTGTAAGATTTTGTACAATCATTGTATAATCATTAGACTATCATTGTAATCATTGTTGCTTCTCATTGCATTATCAATTTTCTATTGTAAAGTGAGTTGTACCTCAAGTACAAGGATCAACAAACATAGTTGCATTCATCCCTTATAATTTTTGTTCTCCCTTTTTTCCTAGTGGGTGCTTCTTGTGAAAAGGCATCTTACTTGAGCTTGTTGGAATCCTGCAGGATTAAGTGTTGGTGTAGCACCATAACACTCCAAAGTAGAGCTCAAGATTGTAAGGTTGTGGGATCCTGAAAACCATATTCTAAGCTTGTTAGGGCCTTGAAAGATTCAGTGGATTCACAGCATAAAATCTCTTCATAGTGGAGCTTAGAGCTTGTACAGGGTATGGTACCCTTCAAAAGACATTTGAAAGCAATAAAGTCTATAGGTGTGCTTATGAACTATCCTCCAAATGTGGACTACCCAAGATAGAGAACCACATTAAATTTGGTGTCTACTTGGTCTTAAAGAAGTTTAAATTTGGGAACTTATTCATCCCCCTCCCACACACTCCGCCCCATGCCCCCACACACCCCTCCCCCCCTCTTCTAAGTTCAATGATCCACAAGACCTTCCGCTTCCAATTAATAAATGCCAATAGTACCCAATGGAATGAGAGTATGAGGTTTATATAATAAAATCTCTCAATCCTAACCCTAATCTAAAACTTATTATTTCTAAAACAACTTAAGAAAAATCCAATATGCACATATATTATTAATAAAATGTATTGATAAAATATAGTAAAAATAAAAATATAAAATACCAATTAATAAAATGAAAAACTATTCATCCTATAAAATAAATTAATAAGATATCCATTCATAAAATCATTTTATGAAAAATCCAAAACCCACTCCCATGATATTAATTCATAAAAATACTAAAATCCCTCACAAATATTTCTTCTTATAAAATACATAGTATCTAAACAAATTATCACACAATCACACATGTAGCTTTAGATATCAAAAATACCCATGTTACATCTAAGACTATGTTACTATCCAAGATCATCCAATAATGTCAATACAATATCTAGTTGTAATCATACATTATATAAAATATGCATCAAAAATAGATTATAAATATGAGGTCATAGATCATACCATCAAATCATAAAGCTCACATAAACATTCCTAGCATTTTGAAGAATAAGGAAAAACACACTCAAAAATAGAGAAGAATAATAACTCTAGTATTCAAAATTACAACATGTTATAATCAAAACATGTGTCCATTACTATCCATTTGTTGCATACTTCAAGGAGGATTTCATGTTTCCTTCACTTATGATAGATGCAAAATATCAAAGGGATAAAATGGTATCCTCAAAACAAAAATAGCTTTAAACTATATGTATTATCTTGTAACTACTTCAAATAAAAGATTTGATCCAAAATAGGTTGCTCATCTTTCAAACATCTAAATACAAAATTTACAAGTATCTAATAAAATCATAAAATATGAACCATCAGCAAATAAAATTTCTAATAGTAATACAAACAACAAATATAATGCAACAAAGCTTAAAAACAATTTCAAGAAAAAACTAAATATAATAATAAAAAAATACAAGTTTAAAAAGTATGAAGAAACTTCACTAATGAGGAAGAGAATCAACATCAAACTTACCATAAGGATATTACAACATTGGATCAAGCTTAAATTTAAGAACTATACTGCACATTATGTCCTAAAGCAAGGGCTATTGAAAAGTAGGATGCATGAGAAGTGCACCAATAAATTTTATCATTCTAAGGTTGGATCAAGATCACTCTATTTTTTTTAAACCCTTAAATTCGACTAAATCCATATAAAATTAAAGATAATTTAATTTACTAAAAAACACAAAAAAAATAGCTATCTTCAATTAATACAAAGAAAATTACACTTACAATGGTTCCATAACCCAAATCAACTTACTTATACACTTAATAACATTATAGATCATAAGGCTCTACAACTACATATCGATTGTTCTTAATGTAAGGTACAACTATATGATATCTCTTTGACAAACATAGGACTGAGATCCAAACACATAGCACACACTAAGAGATTTAATGACCAAACACACAATTGATCATAGAGATGCATGCACATCCATGCAATCTCTCATAATAAACTCTCATGTGTTTAACTCCTCACTCATGACTAAAACATGAAACAAATAATAATATTTATTAATCCTAGGAAACCTTTTCTCATTTTCAAATTAGGGATTCCTAGATATTTGCATCTTGTTCTCATCTTTTTTTTCTATTTTCAAACTTGGAACTACCAACTTGAAGCTTTTTCCAGCCTTATGGGACATCTCTAGGCTTAGCAATATATCATTCTACAAACACCAACATTTAGGAGAGACATCTCCAATGGATGTGAGATCTCTCCTCCTAGGTAGAGATGTCTCACCAAACACACCTCTATTCTAGGAGAGATATCTTTCTAGAGGCATCTATTAATAGGATGAGATGTTTTTACTTTTGTCTAGATGTCTCCTATCAATCCCTAGCACTCAATCAAGATCTCTCTTGTACCTCCCCAAGACATCTTCGCAACATCCAAACCCTATAAATGAACACTTGTAAGAATGAAAAAAGAGCTCAAAAGAGGTGTCCTATTTAACAAGTTTAGTCTCATGGACTCATGTGAAGAAGAGAGTAAGGGTTTTAGTGATATCCTATTTAACAAGTTTAGTCTCATGGACTCATATAGCATCATCAATAGTTTTGTCTTCCCAGTAGATCAATTACTCATGCCTCTTCACTCTACAATTGCTAGAATTTTCTATTCTATTAGGTATGATTTCCTTCCTTTCCATTGAAGGCTTGGACTTATTAATAGCCCCCTTCAACTCATCAATGCTACCCTGCATGATTTCATAATCTATCAACCCATAGTAATGCACAATATCTATAATATTAAATATAAAATACATACCCACATCATTTATTAAGTTAATTCAAAAGTGTTATTATTAATTTTGGACTTTATCCTAAAAGGACCCATCTTCTTCTCTTTCAAGATTAAGAAGTTGAAGCCTATAAATATCTTCTTATTTAAGTGCATCTAAACAAAACCATCAACATAAAATTTAGGCTTCTTCTTAATCTCATTCTTCTTGAGGATCCTTTCTTTAATATTGTTTTAAAGATATTCATTCACTTTGCACATGAAGATCCCTCATCTCTTGCATAAAATTAGCACTTAGTTGAGCTTCTCCCTTAAAGTTCCTTACATTATTCATCATCTTTGGAAAAAATCATAATTTATCTCAAATGGGTTTTAACAAATAGAATCATGAAAAGCATTATTATAAGAAAATTCAACATGATACAACAAATTTTTCCCCCTATTAGACTATCCATCACTTAAACACCCCAAAATACTCAACAAATAATTATTAATCACTTTGGTTTCATCATTAGATTGTGGATGATATGCATTGGAAAAATTCAATTTTATCCTTAAAATTTTTCAAAGAGATGTCTCAAAATTACTAGTAAACATGGAATCTCTATCACTAAAAATATTCAAAAGAATTCCATGCAACTTCACAACATGTAGGAAAACCAAATTTGCAACATGACATTCATTGCTACAACAAAGATAGAATTGTTTCTCCTTCTTTTCTTTTAAATAATACTCACAAAGGTCATTAACATACTTTCCAACGAATCCTTGGGAATTGGTAAAGGCATATAATGTTCATTTTCTCCTTTACCTCCTTTGAATTTCTAACATTTCAAACACTCCATAAATTTGAAAACTTCAAATGTCGTTCTAGGATAAAAATAATATCTACCCACAAGTTCCAATGTTTTATTCCTACCCATATTTCCTACCATGCCACTATAGTGCTTTTCAAATTAAATCTTCTTTGAAAAATCACAATTGGAAACATATACCTTTTTATTTCTAATAATAGTTTATGTTGAATATGATAGTTCCTCCATTAGTCTATTATATTCAATAATGATTCCTTGAGATGTTTTCAAACTTCCTTAAAATTATAATCATGTTCATAAAAATTAGCAAAATCACCCATACCTTTCGCATGAGTCACACTAAAATTCACCACATGCACCCTAAGTAATGCATCAACCACCACATTGGTTTTTTCACTTTTGTGCTTGAGGACAAAATTGAAATCTTACAATTTTTTGAATTGAGCACTTACCTTCTTCATGTATTTAGCACTTACCTTCTTTTTGGAATTGAGAAATTAAATTTCTTTATGATCTATCATCAAAGTAAACTCCTTGAACAATAAGTAATGTCTCCAATTCTTGATTGCTTAAGACTATCAAACAACTCCTTTTTATATATGTTATATTTCTTCCTTGAATCATTTAGCTTATCTAAAAAGAAGTAATAAGCCTACCTTATTTTCAAATCACCCCTCTAATGGAAAATCCACTTGTATCCATCTCCACTTCAAAAAGCTTTTAGAAATATAATATTGCAAGCACTAGCTCACTAGTTATTTTTACCTTCAACAAGTCAAAGCTTCTTTGGATTTCACTACCTCATTGAAAATATTTATTATTCTTTATCAAAGAATATATAGGCCAAGAAATACCACTAAAATGTTTTATAAACCTCTAATAAAAACATGCTAAGCTAAGAAATGATCTTGCCTCTTCAACATTTTTAGGGATTGGCCAATCTCTAATAGCCTTCACCTTAGTAGCTTCCATTTGAATTTGATTTTAGAAATCACATATTCTAATTATGTAATTTTCCTATTAAATAACTACATTTTCTTCAAATTGATTAGCAAATATGCCTTTTTTAATTTAAGACATACTCTCCTTAAGTGATCCAAGTACTCCTTCTCATTAGAGCTATACACCAAAATTTCATAAAAAATGACAATGCAATACTTACCAATCAAGTCTTTGAGTACATTATGCATCAACCTCATGAATGTAGTAGGTTCATTTGTGAGCCCAAATGGCATCACCAACCACTTAAATAATCCATCCAATATTTTGAAACCTATCTTTCATTCATCACTAGGTCTAATTCAAATTTGATAATAACCACTCCAAATAAATGTTTCTACAAACTTTTGCATTGGTAGGTTATTAAGGATATTATGCATGCTTGGAATAGGAAACATCTGCCTCACTATTATATTTTTCATTTTCCTCTAATAGATGTACATTCTCCATTTCTCACTATTCTTCTTTGGCATAAGCACCACTAAAACTACATAAGATGAAATGGATTCCCTCATGAAGCAATTTGCAAGTAACTCCTTTACTTTCCTTTGTAATTATACCTACTAATTTAGTGCCAACTAGTATGCTCTCTAATTTGGAATAGTAGCACTAGGGATGAAGTTAATCTTATCCTATTTATTCTTCATTGGTGGTAATCCATCCAATTTTCCTTTAAACACCTTGGAAGATTTTTCCTTCAAGCCTAGCATACTTTTTGAAATTTCTACTTGCATAACATCATGATTAGAAGCAATAGTTGATACCAAAAAAATCAAAACTAGTCTCATCATATTCTTTAATGTATTTCCTCTCTCTTAGAAGAATTAAGGAAGCAATAAGTAAGCTTTGCTGCCTCAAATGTTTAGCTATCATAGGAATCAATTCATGGATTTCATTAGGTTTAGATACACTCCATACATTTCTTGATTCATATAATTGGTAGTACATCACATTTCATAATATCATGAAAAATACTAATTTTAAATTCCAAAATGCATTACTCTCTCATCTCTTAAGGGAAGTCTCTTAATAACCAATGTACTTTGTATGGTCTAGGATAAGAATTTGTCATTGAATCCAATCTAGCAATTGTCCTAGATGAAATAGCATTTTCTTGGTCTTCCCCATTAATCAAAATATGAATCGATTCCACACTAAGAAAACATCTACTTCTAATCTAAAATAACAATTTTCTTGTAGGATAGTCTCCTTTATTCACATGCCCCATAAATGGAATTCAATTCAAAAGCTTTTTTAATTTTGGGAGCATTAGGATTATCTCTTTAAAGAGCTTGGCTTGATGTCTTTTTTGCTTCCATGCTTTGTACATCCTTACTCTTAGCTGCCTTGTGAAGTAGAAATTTCCATTACTTATGTTCCCATTCTCCATATTAGAAGGCCTAAAACATGGATGAGTTGTTATGTTAACTCCTACCTTCCTTGTCTTGGTTTTTCATGGCTTTACTCTTTTCTATCTTCTTATCATAATTTCCATCTTTATCTCAAAATTTCAGTTGGATCCCTTATCCTTCTTCTTTTAAGCTTATTTGCTCCAATTTCCAAATCCATTGAGTTTTCTTTCCATCTTCAGTGCCAAATCTTCAGCCTTGTCAAGAGTGTTTTCATTCATATAATGATAACTCCTACTAATATGTCATTTTGAGACCTCTTAGAAAGATTGAATTCAATTCATATTCCTTCTATTTTACCATAGCTTGATGGAATTGTTTACAAAATTCGATGTAAAACTTCTTAACATCTTTGTCATCCTACCTAAGGAATTTCAACTTCACTATCATCTCTTGCCTCTATCAATACTATTCAAATTTTCTTCTCAATCTATATTTCATCATATTGCAATCCTTGATAGGTTTTCCATTTTATCTTCCATAACTTTGGGGCTCTTTTTTTCACTAATTAGAAGTCATACCTTCTAATCTCAATTCAACAATTGGTACCCTTAATTGATTTGGTACCTCTTCCAGCTCAAAATGCTTATCAAGTACCTTCAGCCTACTTGCACAAGCATTGGTACCATCTACACCATTAAAAGTCTTTAGTTCTACATATGTAAGTCTGGTAGCATGTCTGGATAGCAAGCCTTGCTTCATCTTCATCATCAAGATTGTCATAAGAATAATTCAATGTTAATGATTAAGTTCTTGGAACTTTACTATGAGGAATTGGATTTCCTCCCACTAAAATCCTTGGTTGATGAGTTCCTACACTTCAATAGTTTGAATTTCCTTCATCACCATTTATTTTCCATTCACTGGGCTAAGAAACATCTCTATCATCATTAAAACAAGAATGCTCAGCATCTCTGTGATTCTAAATATGGCTAGGACCTAAATTCTTATCTAGCTTAGTACTAATCTCATCTAATTAAGTAATCCTCAGTTGAAGGGAAGATTTCATGCTCTCCATGTCTTTTTTTAGGATCTAAACCTATTTCTTCTTAGGCTCCATCTATAATTGATAAAAATTTACAACCAATTTTCAAGCAACAATCAACATAACATTCTAATACCAATAACACTAGATTAGGGTTACTCCATTTATTTTAAACCAATTAATTCCACTAAATCTTGATATTATGAAAGATACTTCAATTTTTATAGAACAAAAAAACTAGCTATCTTTAATTAATACTAAGAAAATTATAATTATAGTGGTTTCAAAACCCACATTAGCTCACTCACATACTCAATCACATTGTAGAGCATGATGCACTACAGGAATACAATTATTATCATCTTTAGGACTTTTTGCTACTTCACACCTACAAATTAATTTTACTAAATGTAAGGTATTTAACTTTAGCACTTCTTTAAATATTTTAAACCTAAACATTGATCAGATGAAGAGTATGGAAGATTTCCTTCTTACCAAATATCTAGGCATTCTTATTTTTCTAGGCAAAATGAAGGTTTTAGTTTGGGATGAGCTAATTGATAAATTCTTCAAAAAACTAACTAGCTTAAGAAAAAAGCTACTCTCCTAGGAAAGTAGGTTTCAATTGATCACATTAGTACATTATTCGTTACATTTGTACTTGCTCTCAGTTTATAAAGTACATGTGGCCATTCTTGATAAGCTCAAGCTTGTTGAAAGAATATTCTTATGGTCCAAAAACTCTCATTCATTCCATTAACTTAATTGGAAGACTATGTGTACATCTATAAGGGTAAGGATTTGGGGCATCCATCATCTCTTAAATGTTAATTTTTCACTATTAGGAAAATTAATTTTGTAATCATATACTTTAAATAAACCTTGGGCTATAGTTATGTGAACTAAGTATCTTTATGGAGGATTTTTACTTCATAATGCTCCCCCATCATTTGGGGAAGCCTAATCTAGCAAAGTTTAAAGAGTTTAAAATACTAGTTTGGATCACATATCCAAGTTAGTGGAAATATAATTCAATGGGATAATTTTTCCTTCTATTATTTACATGATGCATATCAAACACTTACAACTATTATCTTGGATCCAATTAAGGATAATTAGTGGCATCAATCAATCTTGTCAAGTGTTGCCACATCAATATGCATTATTTGTATTGTCTTTGTGGGTTATTTAGGATGACTTCACTTATTATAATTGCACTTTATATGTAATGGTTTTGGTGCAGGGTAGGGTGCTACACCATGCCATAAGCTATTCTTTTTTGAGATTTTATATGATCATTTGCCAATAAAGGAGCTACTAAAACATAGGAGTATAATAGATGATGATAGATGTTCACAATGTTGAAATTATGTAGATACACAAGACCACTATTTTTTCAAATGTCCAAAATCCCAAGCAGTTTCAAAAGAAATACAGACTTTGTGGTATTTTTATTAGGCCACACCCAACTATGGAGAATGTTCTCAAATTCTGGCCATTAGCAAAGAAAAAATGGAAGAAAAGATACATAAAAGACTTGCTTCCATGTTTTCTCTATTAATGTTTGTTACATAGAAATGCTTCTCTCTTTCAAAATGTTCACATCCAACCAAGATCAATGACTATTCAACCTCTATATATCTAGTCAATAGCTATTAATAAAAATGACTTTGCTAAGTTCTAAAGACTATAGAGATATTTATGATATTCCTAGAATATCATTTATATGTACTTGCAACTCTTTTGTGTCCCAAACACCATAGAGCTATGTCTTTCTTTTTTCCAAAAAAAAGAAAACATAGTGACTATCCTTAACATAAGACAAAACCAAATGAGATCTCTATTACAAACATAAGACTATGATCCAAACATATAATACACACTAAAATCTTCAATGATCAAAGACATAAGTGATAATAATTATGTACACACACTCATGCAATCTCTCACAACAACCTCTCACGTTTTCAACTCCTCAATCATGTTTAAAACATGAAAAAAAGGAATATCTCTTAAAATCAAGACAAGAACCCTAGAAAACATTTTTCATGCTCAACTTGGATACTCCTAGCTATTTGCATCTTATTCTAATCTTTTTTTATTATTTTCAAACATGGAATGACCAACTTAGATCTTTCCCTAGTAGTACAAGACATCTCCAAGCTTGGTAAGATTGCTTTCTACAAACTTCACCATTTAGGAGATATGTCTTTTAGACTTGGCAGGCATCTCCAATGGATGTGATACATCTCCTCTTGGGCAAAGATGTCTCATCAAATATGCTTTTAGTCTAGAAGAAACATCACCACCTTTCTCCAAACGTCTCCTATCAATCCCCAACACTTAGCTAAGATGTCTTTATAGTTTCCAAAACCTATAAATGATCACTTATATGGATGAAAAATAGGTTTAGAAAAGGTGTCTCTCCACTAAAGGTTAAATGCCTAAGATGAGTATTTCATGTTTTTTATTAAAAATTTGATAATATATGATACAAAATTTGATAATATTATTATTATATAAGAAAATGTAACTTATTTTTGACTTAAATACACCTTAAAATTTCAAAATCTAGAATGAAGGAATTAGAAAAACTTGTCTTCAAATGATATATTATGACCCCAATCCATTTCTATAAATTAAAGGTCATTTATCTCTTTAAACTAATGAAGAAAAAAGAGAATATTTTTTGATGAACAAAATAATTTAATAATCTAATGAATTCCATAATTTTCTAATGAAGAATTAAATAATCAACCTACATGCATTTATCATTTCTTCTCATTATTCTTCTCTCTCAACTGTCTCATCTTTATTACCTTACCATTCTTTCTATTACTTGTTAAAAATTTTGTATCTTCTATTAATCTCAACATTCAAAATAAGATTTATAATATATAATAACATGAGCTCATGTTTACACTAGCATGATCTCCCACTATCACATGGATGTTTAATATAGTTGCATTTAATAATTATGCACTTTTATAAATACTTGTTAAATACTATTAATTAATCATCATGTCTATTCCACTAACTAATATGATAATTTCTTCATAGCTTTATATACTTCTTATTTTCATTTTTAAGGTACACACACTAAATACATCTATGATTAACTAATCAACTAGGTTATTGTAGTCAATGAAAAATTCAATCATTGAAAAACTAAAAATCTTAAAGTAATGGCTTTAATCCTAAACCCCCAAGGCCTTCAAAAAAATGGAACTCAAAATGCCCTTCACAATCTAGTAGATCACCTAAGGACTTCGAAATTGTACAACATGGGTAGAAAAATAAAAATGCAATGTAGATTTGAGAAAATAAATGTACCAAAATGGAACAAACAAATCTATCTCACATACAAACAAAACTATAAATTTTATTTTAAAAGAAATAAAAGATGGTTCAAGAAATGTGTACAAAAATGTTCCTGGTGTAGCAAGGGGCTTCACTTTGGTGGGAGCTTGAAATCTATTACTCCATTATCTTGATGCTTCACAACTCCTAATGCTCTTGAACTTTTACTACTTTAATAGATCTACAATGTTGGCTATGTTGGAAAATGAGAAGTATGAGAAATTTCAATTAGCCAAGTGAGCAATACTAGAAGTTGTGGTTCCCAGCTACACAGTGTTAATTTGAAAACCTCACAAATCTCAAGGGGTTAATGTGGATGATCTAGATATAAGCCAAAATAGGATCAAATAGAGTTGGATTTGCAACTATAACTAAGCTTCTACAATTGTGTGAAACACTCCAAATCTTCAGGGCATCATTGCTTCATCAGGTCTTCGCGATTCAGGCAGCATCATGAAACTTTGACAAGAAGTGAATGTTTCAAGTTTAGGCTGTGTAGTTTGGAAAATTTTCTAGTTAGGTAATTCGTCCAGCTAACAACCTACACAGAAGTGGTGCAGAGAGTTATTGGTGGTCCTCAAAATGTGAAAAATAATTTTGCAAGTTTTCTAGTCAAGGAGTTTGCTATGCTATGCCACGCTATATAGTGTAGTAGGATTCGGAAGATAGTTGTTCAAATAGTCATTAGCAAATTATTGCAAGACAAGGCGCTACGCTACACTACGTAGCGTAGCACAGCATAGCATAGCGTAGCGAGAGCAAGACAAAAAGGCTCGACTTACTTGGTGATTTCCAATCGCACTGAGTTACCACCTCTAGCCTTCGAAAATGGTTGCTTCGCTCGACTCCAAGCTCTTCAATAATGGCTCCTTCATCAAAAAACAACAAACTTAGCAAAAAGTAGGCCATGTCGGTTACTACACTACGTAGCATAGCATAGCATACCAACTCTGCGGGAATAACAAAAGGCATCTCAAAGGGCCAAATCAGCAAGTTTGCAAGTTTCGCAGTGCAAAAGGCAAAGTTTGCAGATTAGTGATGTTTTTACAACTAAGGCCAGCTGCTACGCTATGCTATGTAGCATAGTGTAGCAAATATGCAATAAATAGTCAACGCGCTTCAAAAGTTTCCAGCACATGCAACAGGACACAACGCAAACTTTTTCTTTGAACTGATGGCTACGCTATGCTATGTAGCATAGCATAGCACGGCGTAACAAGTTGCTACGCTATGCCCACATGCTATGCTACAAAGCATGGTATAGTGTAGCAGACAGTTACGCCACATCAGTGCACTTCACCTAATTACACCATTGGCACACGTCTCCAAGCTCTAATGGCATAATTACAGCATGGCACGTTTGCAATTACAGCATGGCAGGCTCATCCAACAAACATGCACGTCCAATGGTCATGCATGCCCATGCACCATAGACAAGTCAACACAGGCCCAGGACATGTGGTGTCCAAACCGCATCTTTTGCGTGCCCTTGATCCTATAAATACCAAAATGAGAAACACTCAAAAGGGTTCTAGGGTAATTTTGGACGATTGACAATTTTTTTTACTGGCAAGCAAGAAAGTTAGCATTGTATTCCTGAGCATTGTAAAAATCTTGTTTGACACTACAAACAGTTAGCATTCTTGTTTGGCATGTTGTTCTACTCTTGCCTGCTAGCCCCATAGCATTTTGCATTGTTGACTCCTGAGTCCACAGCATACAACTGTCTTACTCTAAACGTCTTGGTTACTCTTGGGATCTCTACACCTCCCAGCGTTACGCAACCAATTGTATCCACCTTAACAGAGTGAAGTCATGTTCTTGAAGCGATGCATTTTCTTAACTGAATTTCACCTTTTTTTCTTGTTTATCATTGCATTTTTACATTGTTTTCTATTCCTTTTGCATTTAAAGTTATCATTTTATGCTAGAAGTCTCGTTTTCAAATTACCCATTTATGAAAGTTTATATTAACACCAACTAAGTCCCTATCTGATCGACTAGACCTTTTAGGGCAGCCCATCTCTGTTTTATCTAGCACGGCCCTCACGCGGATATGGGGTTAAGACTGTCAACGACCGACAGCCTCTCAGTTTTTCCCAACTGCCAACGTTTTTGGTCACTACAGTTTTGTGGCACTAGAAGGAGGGCCTTTTGGTGCCCTTTTCATGTGTCACAGTAGTCTTGTAAGCTTTCTACACACTGATACGTATCAGCATAAACTTGACACCAATTTGTGGTTGTTTACACCTCGTGTGGTGTAGATCGATCGCTTCAATGGTTCTTCCAGAATCCTATAGGACATAAATCCTCTGATCGCCATTTCACTTGCTTGTTTTTACAGTAGTCCTACATGCGTTCTATACCCTATCGTGCACTAGCGTAAATATGACACCCTTTTGTGGTTGTTTACGCATTGTGTGGTATAGATCAGTCGCTCCAATGATTCTTTTGAAATCTGGAAAGACATAAAGCCTTTTTAATTGCTTTTCGATTTCCTTGTTTCTCGCATTTACAAAACTATTTAGCTTCGTAACGATGGCTTTCTCGAGCACTGTTGATAAAACCTTCAATGTTGAGATTCCCATCACGGTTCAAGGCATCACTGGTGCCGAACAACTGCCCAACCCAATGCTGGGGCCATGTCGATCCCTCAAGATCCAAAACCTGGGTCCTAAGGGCTTGGTCCAGCAACATGAATGCTATAACTTCCTCTATGTAAAGGTGTAGAAAAATCTTCCCTTGGATATGCATAAACTCGAAGACAAACATAGCTTTGAGTTTGCTTACTGCGATGGGAAGGAATTTGTTCCCACTCCCAGTGCTTCCATCCCTTTGACATAGATGAACCAATGGCTTCTAGCCCAGCTGATCCAGTTGGCTAAACTTAGGGAGCAACAAGACACAACATCTAACCATGAGGACGCCTTCTAGGATGGATAGGAGGAACTTGATTCCCAATCTGATGGAGGAGGTCAAACCAATCCCGTTACCATCCCTCCTACCCAGTCTTTCTAGACCATCCCGTTGTCTGTCACCACTCCCTTTGTAATCACACCTACACTTCCACAACCTACAACTACACTTGCAATGGGTAGCCACGTCATCTTCCTAGCGTATCAATGTCCTTATTCTCTAGTTTTATTTGTAGCCACTATTCCCCCCCAAACCAATTATCAGTCTATTCCAATAGCACATCACACACCAATCACGGCTACCCTACCACATGTTCACACCGTGCCTACCTCATAGTCATACGTAACTTCTATTTCCATTCCTACATTCACATCTGTCCCACCAACCATGGTGGGCCTAGGCCTATCCACATCATGGACCCCATTCTCTGTTCCCCCTGCTATGCTACCATCGTAGATGTCTCACCACGTTTCCCACCAGGCTTACCAAAACTTGTAGATAGCACAACTTGGCATGAGAATATGGTCGTTTCCACCTCACCCATAAGCCACCCACTCCGTGGCACAACCCATGGTTGTCACCTCAACAGCATCTCTTACTAGGTGGTGGACAGTGCAAGGGGCGCCCTTCATAGGGGCCACCCCAACAGTACCACCAATGGGTCATCCTACTACCCCTGCGACCCCACAAATGGGATCCGTCCTAGTAGTTCCCCAACTGTCTACGTCATCCCAGAGTTTAAACCAAGTGTTCCAGCTTATCCATACCCTCACTGAGGAAATAAAATGCCTCAAGGTTGTTCGATCTAATATAATACAAGTCATGGACTTCTACCAGGATGACCCCATCAGCCCAACGATCCCTTCATTGACGTTACCCCCAAGGATGTCCCTCCCACACTTCACAAAGTACAACGGGGAGGGCGATCCCAACACACATCTCATTACCTTTAGGTCCAAGTCTCTCCTATTGCAACAATGGCCACACACAATTATCCATGTCTTTGCTATGTCCCTAGCCGGGAGAGCCTTGGATTGGTACCACGCGCTGCCACACTCATCTATTTTGACTCTAGAGGATATTCTAACTCGGTTCGTGATGCACTTCAAGTATAACTTGAAGCCAGAAATCACACTAGATTAGTTGATGAGCATGAAGCAGGATCCCCTAGAGCTAGTCCAAAAGTTCATCCAACATTGGAGCGCAACCCTTAATGAAATCTGCAAGCCCATCGCAGAGGCCCACATACTAGCCATCTTTAAGAGTGTAGTAAATGACTTCATCAAGTCTAAACTATACTACCTCACTCCTTGCACTCTTAGTCAAGCCTTTGCTTAGACTAAGAGCGTACAAGATGCAACTGAGGCAAGCAAAGAACCAACCTACGTTGCCTACAAGAACGCCTTCACAAAAAAGGACAAGGGTAAGGCCCACTGTGGCGACCAAGGCCAAGCCCAAACCTACTAACAATGGTAACAAGAATAATAAGAAACTAGCAACACCTACGGCTAATATTGAGCCCAAGTAGGGCAACATGCTGCAACCTACCATACCTGCGCTTGAGACATTTGCACAACCCAAACCAAACTTTGAGCGTAAAGGTCACTCAAAGTATACCCCGCTTCCTCTCAGGCCTTCAAAGCTTCTGAAGTAGCTACTCATAGCATGATACATCCAACACAAGTAGATGTTAGAGGAGGGGATTAGGAAATACCAACAATATTGTGAGCTCCTTAGAAACCCCTCCTTGGCCTTACCCAATGAGCCTCCTGTTTCTAGGGATTTCAGGCTGGATAGGTTTTGTGACTATCACCAATAGTGTGGTCACAATACAGATTAATGTATAGCATTACAAGACGACATCCAAAGGTTAATTGATCAGGGGAAACTGGTGTTGGATGAAAGAAACCTAGTACACCCTAAGAATCAATCTCTGCATGTCTACACTGACCCCCTCAATGCCAATAATGTAGGTTATGTTATCAACACCATTGGCATTGACAGTGACCCTAGGCTGCCCCAGTAGCCATTTGTGATCTGTGTGCCTCAGCGTAGCACACTAACACCACGAGTGGCTGACCAAAGCTTGTAGCAACCGTTTGTCCTAAGGGATCCTCCTTGGGCATCCACACCCCTGTCACCTATTAGAAAAACTGCACCACTCCACTTGTTAACATCGTTAGCTCTATTTATCATTAGGGGGCCAATGCCTTCAATAGCCCCTACCTTACATAAGACAGCTGAACAACATTCTCATCCTAAAAAATGAGAAGTGCATTTAACAAATGAGATGTCCTTACCCCTTGTATCTATGCCCTCATCACCAAAGGGGGACATTGCTACAACCACACAGTCTGCGCCACCCCACCAAAAAAGGTCTGAACCTAGATTCGAAACTGCCTCTCCTCAAGAAATTTATCTTCTAAGATGAATAGAAGAGGAGAAAGGTGGTAAATAGGGGGTGGCCAAGACTTCTTAGATGCTCTCACTCACGTCAGACAAGCTCTAAATCAGAAAAACACTATATTGATCTTGTACAACCTAATCATGACATCTATCCTACACCGTGAGGCTCTGGTCCGCATGTTGACAATGATTTCGGTCAACAAAGACATGCCAGCGGAAGAGGACGCGATCCACTCAATCATGCTTCCCTTCGCACCTGCAGAGCTAAAGCCATCCCAACTGACTTTCAGCAACGATTCCATTAGGAAAGATCCTAAAAGGGGTCAGGTGACTACAGTGCCCCTATTCATCACAATTCGAGTCGGCCAACACTGGATCTAAAGGGTACATGTCGATGATGGGGCCACCACCAACATCATCCCTTTCCCTATTATGGACAAGTTGGGCTTGGTCAACCAGATCAAACCCAGAATGACATCTTGCTAGAGGTCGTTCAATGGAGCATGGGTCATGGTGAAGGGCACATTCCACATGGACTTCGTGGTAGGGGACCAATTCCCCATGAATGCAACATTCATCATGGTCGAGGAAATGCCCCTATTTAACTTGATCTTGGGGAGATCATGGTTAGTGCAACTCAGGGTTGTCTCCTCACCCATACACTAGGAGATCCATCTACCTTACGTAGGAAAGGAGGTGGTGATTCATGGTGATGAGGTAGCAATGAAAGAAATCCATAACGTAGACATGGAACAGGGCTCAGAGGTTGTAACTTATGGGAATGAAACACCTGTCGCAGCATACACTAACCATCCAGTAGAGGAATCAACTCAGCAAGCCTATTCTAGAAATGTAAACACATGGGTCGAGTTGTCCTTCCAAGCAGAGGACAATGACGTAGATGAAGGCTCTGGCAGAGCGCCTCGGCCTTATGTCCTACTCAACCCACAATGGGTTAAGAAGTAGCTACGCCTACCATAGCAACTCCACTACTTCCTGCCCAAGCACCATCCTTGCGCATTTACGCTAGGGTCCAAAATGGCCTAAAATTAGCAACGACCCAAAATGGCCTAAAACTATGCTACACCATGGCCTATTATGGCCTAAAACTATGCTAATCATGGCCCAAAATGGCCTAAAACTAGGCGCACACCAATGGCCCAAAATGGCCTAAAACTATGCACACCAAAACTATGCTACGCAATGGCCTGAAATGGCCTAAAACTAGCAGTGTCCTGCAATAGCCTAAAACTATGCCATGCTATGGCCCGAAATGGCCTAAAACTAGCAGTGGCCCAAAATGGCCTAAAACTAGCAATGGCCCGAAATGGCTTAAAACTATGTTATACCACGGCTTGAAATGGCCTAAAACTAGCGATGGCCAAAACTGGCTTATAACTAGCAGGGGCCCGAAATGGCCTAAAACTAGCACAAAAGAGAAAAATTCTAGCATGACATTCAGCACGTACATAATGTGTAAGTTAGCATAAAATCAATTCACCTCTTTATTCAAAATTTTTGTCTTTTAGACATTTTTTGCAAAAATTTTAGAAAAAGCTCAAAAATTTCAAAAAAATTCCCATGCTATCATGGGTTGTCTCTTCCTGCATCATCTTCACCACTCACTTCTGCATCATCCCCTTCTACATCACCTTCCCCTACTTTGTCCTCTGTCGACTCTTCATTCCTGCCCTCTATGGGCTCTGCACCTTCATCTGGAGCCTGCATCGTAGAAATGAAGTGGTCAGCTAAGGCAATGCACATAAGTTACAAAAAAGCATGAGCATTAACACCATAGAAAGCAACTAACCTGAGAAGGACCTACATCCGTCTCAAAGGGTATCCGGTCTTAACCAAGCCCGAGGTGATGCCAAAATTCCTCTTTAGTGATATCCACCCAACGCTTGATGCTAGGTTCAGCATCTCCAGTAGCCTTCTCCTTTTCAATGATCGTCCATCTCGGTGGTCCCAGAGAAAAGGAGGCAGTTGCAGTCCCGCCTGTGGGAAGGTCCACTTCCCGTTTAGGAGATTCCTTAACCTTTACCTGCTCTTTGAACTTGTCGTAGCATTCAAAAGTGTCAATAGCATTTACAAATTCCTTATAGGTAAACACCTCTACGGAAGCATCCCTGTCAGTTTACGATAGGTGGCATGTTCTAGTTTATACATGTGTTTATGGTTTCTCTGGGACTGCCCCCATTCATAAACCCTGGCGCTGAAATCTTTCCAATCTTGACATTTTTGGGCCAATAAGTCCATTTGCATCAATTGTTCTATTAATTTGTGAGTGGCTTCATTACTCTGATGCATGACCATCCAAAATCTAGCATGGTCTATTAAATCCATGCACCAGTCCTCGTTATTAGTATCACAGGCTATGAGGAATTCGATCCTTGATTTGAGGTCTTCCACCTCGGTGCTCAGGTCGACCTTCTCTTGCTTAGCTTTTTGGACCCATTTCCATAGGTGTTCATTGACGCACTTATACTCCCATAAGGAGCGTGCTAAATGCAAAGCGCATTTGTAAGCCTCGTCGTATGTACGACAAGACACCTCAAAAACTTCAAGCCGGAATGTAGGCACAGCACCGACTTTCAAAGGTCGTGCCAGGTCCCATTTGAGTCGAGAGGCTACCATGACATAAAGAGCATATCATTCACATTAGTGTAGCAAGGTTAGAAAATTTGAAAATTCTAGAGTAGCAACAAGAGAGCACCTAACACTACAACTTACCCACTTTAGGGTCGATCCACCTAAGGCGACTGATCATGTCATTAATGATTCCTTGCATAAATGTAAACTTATCATGGGTCTCGGCCCATGGTTTCACATGATTTAGTGGGGGTCTTGCAACATCAATAGTGGAAAATAGGATGGTTGAAATGAGCTATGACAGGACAGACATATTTTTAAACTTACCAGCACTCAATTGCGGTTCCCCTTCCTGTTGATGCAAAATGATGGCAGTGGCCTTAGCAGAGGTCCCTGCCAGGTTTGTATGGTCCTCTTCTTCATGCACGGGTGCCTTTCCTTTTGAGAGACCAACATCCTTTTTATTCAAGGGAGACTCGTCTCCATCTCCAAAAATGGCTTCCTCATCAGTAGGAGGATTCTACCTAATAACAAGAGCCCCTACCTTAGTGGCATGAGCTCCTTTCTTCTTGACTAGGACCCTTCTCTTTAAGACTAGGACCTCCGTGTCTTTATTCGTCACCCCCATCTTAGGGGCCAACACCTCTTCGTCACCCTCTTCTTCTTCCTCTTCTTCCTTTGGTAGCCAAGAAACATGTTTCCATTAGCCCAAAACACATTTGCATTAGCTTAAATTGGGTTCTACGCTACGCTACGTTGTCTATTGTAGCATAGCGTAGCAGGAATTAACAAAGTAGGTAAAGAAATAAGCATTAAAAAAAGCATTTAACAATGGGGGTTGTGTCCTCTTTAGTTTAAACCGTAGTCTCCACCCCTCCTCTTCCTCTGTGTGGAGGGTTTCCTCAGTCGAAGCAAGCCTCTTTCACTGCAACTTACTTGCCACAGTCTCAGCTATGAGATGTTTCCCTTGTGACATGCTACCAGCTACAACAGGGGACATCTCTCCTACACTGTTTAGGACAAAAAAGTTACAGGCCATCTAATCCTTAGTCATCACAGAGAATGACTTTTCAATTATTTCTAGGGGATCTTGGGCTCGGGTGGTCCAGAGGATATGGCAGATCCACGGTCTAGAAATCTGGTTGCAATTTCGCATGACCCAAGTTCCATTCTCATGAACTACCAGAAACTCCACGAAATGCTTCAGTCAAGCTATGTAAAAGGCATAATGTATATTGGAACGGGACTCATGCTTCTTATGGAGCCCCAAAATTTTAGTTTGCAGGCCTTTACACAGAAATTTAGCCTAGTTGTAGTAGGCCCCTTCCTCCATGACCTCACACATTACCCAGGCCTACTCAATCCCCAGGACCTTCCCTTGGAAAAGTAGCTGGGGGAATGCATGAGCACAGAAGATAGGGTAAACCTCCCTAGCAAGTCCTGCTTTAAGCTTCTCCATGGGGAGCCCCTTATGCTCCTTGGCAATCCCTAACCACTCCTAAATGTCCTTCTTCTAAAGGCTCAGCTCCCTCCTACTCTTTGATCTTATGAGGACTCCATCAACAGGGACACCAAAGAGGTCCACGAATAACTAGTCATTGATTTCAATGACCACCCGTATGCCCTGTATGCACGTGGGGAAGAGGCCCATCTTGTCAAAAAAGGAGTTGACTAGGGAAAGCATCTTAATGGTAGGAATTCTCGGGTTTGGAGCCAGGAACAAATCCATGAGCCTAGCCTTCTGGATGTTCTGGACCAAGGAGTCTGAGGCTACGCTACATATCCAACGTTGGCTTGCCTCTACTTCTCCGTACTTGAAGTAGATGTTTGCCTCCTAGTGCTCAGTGGTCACCACCATTACCTCCTAGGGCTTTTTTGCCCCTATAGTAGTTTGCACAGAAGCGTTTAGCATGAAAAAACATAGAAAACCCAAAGATTACAAAGACACTTAAGTGTGCATCACCTACTATTTAGGTTACCAGGTTTGTATGGTAACGAGAATGGCGGAAGACTAACTAGGACTTAATCAATGGTGATCAGTTTGAAGGGTGCCCATCCCTCATCCAACCAACTAGACTCCTTGTACTTGCCATAGGGAATGGGGTATAGGTCTGGGTAGGTGTGGTATTCACCCCCACATTGACCAATCACACCTACATGCAGGTTCTCAGCAGACGAGTACTCCTGCAGGGCTATCCATGTTGTGGTCAGCACACCCAATTTTTTGTGAAGCCCTTCCTTGTTAATGTAGAACCTAGCAACAAAAACATACTATTAGCATTTGGCTAGCATAGCAAGTGTCACATAATACATCAGAACAAGGCTACAAAACTCACCCACCAACATAATAAATGGTCCCTGGTGGGTTTTGGAAGCACATTCCCATATGATGCCCAACAAACAATGTGTTGTAAGGGTGGTAGCAGCTGTACTCAGGCATACCCCAAATCCAAGACAAATGCCTTAAATATTTGGGGCATTGACTAGATCCCTCTCCCTACCTACTGTTGATTGCCTCATCCATTAAAAACCTCAAGATACCCTAGTTTTCCCCAGGCAACAGGGTTTCTGTTATGATGGCTACCTCCTCCTCCTCTAGGTATGACCAAACGATCACACTGAAATGTTGGAGGAGGAATTGTAAAAACTCCTATGCTTCTTTCCTGAACTAGATCCCCCTCTCTCCCACATGTGTATGGGAAGGAGGAACATTGGTCACTAGTTTTCTCACGCAACATAGGACCCCTACGATTTCTAGGACAATCAGAATTGGCCTTAGCACTATCCTGCACAACACAACCAGCAAATGTTAGCATCATGCCCAAATGCAATATACACATACTGTAGCAAGACCTATCATTTTAGCATATAGCATAGCATAACCCTCTTCTTGCACATAGCATAGAAAGAACATGAAAACAATAGCATGTAAGCGACAATAGCCAAGCGTAGCAACGAAGCAATTAACCCTAGTGGAGTGATTAGCACTACACCCTGATGAAACACATGTCACACTATTGTATCACACATGGACAAACCCTCCTGATGGTCCTACATTATGCCGTTCAAGAGCCAAGTAACTTAAACTATCCAAACCCCTACGGTAAAGATAGCCACAACGATGGTGGTCTAGGTGACCTTGCATGCAACGATAGCATAGCATTTGTACATCCACCGTAGTTGAAATAGTAATAGCGACGATGTAAAGGCCAAAAAAATGACAATGTTGAAACACCGTGAAAATTACGGATCGGCCTCAGGCAAAGATTTGTAATTTGAGCGAGAACGCGCCTCGAATTTTTCTAAGGACAAGTTTACGCTCTATCACGCACGGCAGCGTGATGAGCGTAATGAGTTCAGGGACGGTTAAAGGCGAATTTTGTCTAAGGACAAGTTTACGCTCTATCACGCACGGCAACATGATCAGCGTAATAAGCTCCAAAATAGTTGAAGGCAAAGTCCAGAAAGGCACGACGAGTTGGCACTTTTTCTTGCGGCGCATACATAAGTGGCCTTTACGCTCTTTACGCGGCGGTGCGTACTAGTGCGTGGGTCATGATTCAAGTTGCACGCTCCTTACGCTCCACCACGCTCCGCTGCGTGATAAGCGTAAGTTATGCATTATTTACGCTTTATCATGCGCAGTTATGTGATGAACGTAAGTTGTACTTTGCTTACGCTTCACCACGCACGGTTGCGTAGTGAGCATACGTTACATTTACGCTTTGCCACGCACAGCTGCGTGGTGAGCGTAAAAACGATCTCTCACAACAAATCACGTCATGCAAAAATCCGTAATTGTCATCGCTTTTACCGACCCATAAGTCCCTGTCTGATCGACAAGACCGTTCAGGGCACTGCGGATTCGTTTTTCCAGCTTAGCCCTCGTGGGGATCTNAGAAAGCCTTTTGTGTTGTTTGTCAACCTTTCATTCACTTTTTCATAGTTGATCCATGGATTCCTACTATTCAAACACAACAGCCACAACCGCCATGATCACTGTCGGTCCGGGTCTCGTGCCCTTGAATCTGACGGCGACCATAGGGCCAGCCCTTGGTGCAACCGGTCCTCAGGGACCCTTGCGCCGTTCATTAAGGCTTCAGGGGAAAGATCCTATTTTCACGGTCATAACCCCTGAAGACTACAACTTCATTTACGTCAAGATCCAAGCGAGGTTGGCCCTCAGCTGAGCCGAGCTTGACGCAAAGCGAAACTTTGAGGCGCTCCATCGAGGGGGTTACGATTTCAAACCAACGGCCTATGATATAATCCCCTTGACCGAGCACCAAAACGAACTCATCTCCCAGCTGATCATGACTAGAGGCCAGGCCTCACACCCTACGGTAGAGCCCGAGCGTGAGGAAGAAGCAGAGGCAGAGGATGAATTTGCGGCCATGTCGGAACATTCGTTCCATACCATGACGCCTCATACATACGTGAATCCGTTGTTCCCTTTCAACGGAGAAGCGGCTTCTCTGGACTCAGCCATGACCACGCAGACGCACATCCCTGTTCCCCCTCAGGCCAATGCGCAGCCGTCTGGGTCGCGACAGGCAAGCGCACAGCCTTCTGGGTTGCAAATGCAGCTTCAGCATAACGCAGAGGTGATCCCGTCGCAGCACATAATTAGCATGCCGACGGTCGGCCCGGTGGCTACTGTCCCCCACCTCATCCCTCACGTGCAAACTCACGCTATGCCATCAACTCGTCCCGGAGTGTTCCCGCCCCCGCTGCTTACCGCAACTGTGCCCCCGCAAATCTTCATCCCGTACCCTGCGACGAGTCACTGGGCCAATCCTACAACACAACAGCAAACCAATACAGTTCACAATGCACAACCCCCGCCAGCACCAGCGGCGCAATTTTCACGGGTGCTTCCTCGCTACACTTATCATTACGCCCCGCAGCAGGCAATAGTTAACCCCGCGTCACAAATCGGTGGGTGGGGGCATTCGCAGGTCTCCCAGCCTGCACGGACCCCTGCTCCACCAGCAGGTAACCAACCACCTCCTGCGCTTCAGTTCCCTGGAGCTGTTCATCCAGTCCAACCTCCTGCTCCTATGCCTGCTGCACAGACGCCTCCCTCAACAGGTCTGGATCAAGCGTTCCAGCTTATCCAGACGCTTACTGAGGAGGTGCGACACCTCAAGACCGCTGGATCTGACACCATTCAGATTACGGACTTCTATCAAGATGATCCGATTAATCCAGCGGTCCCCATGCTGTCGTTGCCTCCAGGGATGTCCCTCCCACATTTTACGAAATATAATGGGGAGGGGGATCCCAACACGCACTTGGCCACCTTTAGATCCGAATCCTTGTTGCTGCAACAGTGGCCACATACTTTGGTCAGAGTCTTTGCGATGTCCTTAACAGGGAAGGCTTTAGACTGGTACCGAGCTCTCCCACGCTCTTCCATTTCAACCTTGGAAGAGCTGCTGACCCAATTTGTGACCCGATTCAGATACAACGTGAAGCCGGAAGTCACATTGGAGCAGCTGATGGGGGTGAAACAGGACCCGCTCGAGCCAGTACAAAAGTTCATACAACGTTGGAACGCTACCTTGAATGAGATCCGTGACCCGATCGCGAACTCCCACCTGTTGGCCATATTCAAGGGAGCAGTCAACGACTTTATCAAGTCCAAGCTGTATTATCTTTCCCCTGGAGACATACGTCAGGCCTTCGCCCAGGTCCGGAGCATCCAAGATGCTGCGGAGGCTAGCAAAGACCCGGCGTACATCGCTTACAAGAACACGCACAACAAGGCTAAGGACAAAGGTAAGGCAGCGACCACTACTGTAGCGGCATTGACTGAGAATGCCAAGAACAAAAACAAGAAAGCTCCAGCAACAACACCGCCTGAGGCCACGGCTGGTGCCGGCACCAGCCAGGCCACGGCTTCCCCTGAACAGACCCCCCAGCCAAAGCCGAATTTTGAGCGTAAAGATCGTTCAAAATACGCGGCTTTACCAGTGAAACATTCCGAACTGCTAAAACAACTGTTGGCGGCAGGACACATTCAACCTAAGAAAGTGTCCGAGGAGGCCCTGCAGCGTCACAGACGTAACTGTGAATTGCTGAAGGACCCCTCTCTAGCTCTGCCTAACGAACCGGCAGTTCCGAGATCTTTCAGGCTGGACCGTTTCTGTGACTACCACCAGATGTGTGGTCACAACACGGATTACTGCTGGGCGTTGAAAGACGATATTCAACGCATGATCGACGAAGGTCATCTGAAACTAGACAGCAGTAACCCCACGCGTCCCGAAAACCAGACATTACATGTATATAAGGATCCGTTAAACGCAAATTACGATCCTTTTACAATCACTGTGGTAAGTACGGACGGTGAGCGTAAAGGGCCGCCAAAGCAACCTTTTGTTTTGCGTGTGCCCACCAGCTCACAAAGGGGGCCAACTACTTCTTCGGCAGCAGGTGGGGTCTCACGGCCGCCGTTCATTATACGGGCGCCTTCTCAGGTACGGCCTCAGTCACACGCTACTACCCAAGCCGCAGCTTCGTCTGCGCCCACACCGAGAGCACCCTTCATCATTAGGGCGCCCCGACCACAGGCTGCTCCTCTCACGCAGGGGCAGACCTCCAACCAGCACCATCAGGCATCGCCTCCTAAGCGGAAGGAGGAAAGCACTGAAGCTAATGCGACAAAAGACAGCTCTACGCTCGGCTTCCCGAAGCCTAGGCCCCTGGCCTCTGTGCCCATGACCATGCCCCAGAAGCATGCCACAGGCACAGGAACGCAGCCACCTTCTTCTGGTAGGAAGACGAACAACCCCTCTTCTGACACCGCCCCGCCTCGAGAGATCCGTCTCTTGGGCCGGATGGAGGAGAGTAAGGGGGATAAACCAACCTGCCGGGAGAAGGACCTCCTCGATGCGTTCACGCAGGTTAAACAGGCTCTCAAGCAAAAGAACACGACGCTGATCTTGTATGATCTCTTGATGACTTCTCACGAACACCGCGAGGCTATGGTACGCATGCTGACGTCTATACCAGTGGATGCCAGCCTGCCAGCGGAAGAGGAAGCGATACACACTATCATGTTTCCTTCTGAGGCTGAACAACCCAAGCCCACCTCATTGACCTTTTTGGACGAGTCTGTTAAAGATGATCTAGAAAAAGGTCGCATGACAACGGAGCCGATGTTCATCACCATTCGGGTCGGTCAATACCGGATCCAGAGGGTGCATGTGGATGATGGTGCGGCTACTAATGTCGTTCCCTATTCCATTGTGGATAGGTTGGGTTTGGTCGACCAGATCACTCCCACGACGACGGCCTGCGTAAAGTCATTCAATGGAGCACGGGTTCAAGTTAAGGGGACGGTGCGAATTGAGTTTGTGGCAGGGAATCAATTCCCCATGGAGGCCACATTTCTAGTCGTCGAGGAGATGCCTGGCTTCAACTTGATCTTAGGGAGGTCGTGGTTAGCTCAGCTGAGGGCGGTTTCATCGCCTATCCATCAGGAGATACACCTGCCTTACGCTGGGGGGGAGGTTATCATACGCGGCGACGAGATCACTCCCAGGACCGTTAGTAACATTGAAGAAGAGCGGGGTTCAGAGATCGAAACGGCTAATGATCAGCCTTCTCTCCAAGCCCCTGAACAGAACAATGACAATGCTGACGGTTTAGCCTGGGCTGACCTGCCATTTCTGGATGACAGCGTAGAGGAGTCGAACTGCAAACCTCCTCGCCCTTACGCAGCCGTTAACGTAAAAACCGTCAAGAGGCAGTTGCGTGCTGAGAGCTGAACGAAGCTCTCCAGCATGCGTACATGTAAGTTAGCGTATCTATCAGTCAATAGTTTCCTTATGTCTGTGTGCTTTATGACTGTGAGCTTTTATGCCTTTTACGCTTTGCATTTTGCCTTTTGCCTTTTACGCTTCGCCTTTTGCCTTCGCTTATTACGCATGTTAACGAGATAGCCTTACTACTTTACGCAACGTCCAAGGTTACGTTCTGTTACGCATTTACGCACTGGCCCACAACGGCCTTAAACTAGTTTTTCTTTACCGATTTACGCACTGGCCCACAATGGCCTTAAACTAGTTCTTCTTTACCGATTTACGCACTGGCCCGCAATGGCCTTAAACTAGTTCTTCTTTGCAATTTACACAATGGCCCGCAACAGCCTTAAACTAGTTTTTTGCTTTTCAATTTACGCACTGGCCCGCAATGGCCTTAAACTAGTTTTTCTTTTCAATTTACATACTGGCCCGTAACGGCCCTAAACTAGTAGCTACTTTGCCATTTACGCATGGCTTCGTAATCCATTCACGCTTGCGGCCCGCAATGGCCTTAAACTAAGACAAAAAAAAAGATATGACAGATAGCTGATAGTCAATCAAAATCTATAATCTCTTTGTCCTTCAAATCATTGTGACATGATGCCAGAAAAACAAAAAAAATCACGCATGACCCATACTGCCACTATCACCCGTGTCTTTCAACTCTAAGTCTAAACCCATAAGGTCGTCCTCCAGTGGGTCATCGTTTCCGGGAAGTATCCCTCCTGGAAAAATTGTCTCTTCATGAGACTCTCCTTCTAACGCTGGCTCCACCGGAAGACGCTCTCTGTCGTGTTTCACTTCTGCTTCCCTAGTTTCCTCCTCCAGCCCCTCAGTGGGCGGACGTTCTCCACCTTCTGGTATCTGAAACATCAATAGCGTAAAAATTAGAGCAGGCAACATTATGTCTGGAAATGCGCTGGCCAAGCCATGCGTAAACTTACCCGAGATGACCCAGCTTCAGCAGCAAAGGGAAGCTTGTCTAGACCAGCCCACAAACGCTTCATGATTTCGTCCTCTGTCAGGTCTTGCCACGCATCCTCGCCCAAAGTCATCCCTGCTTTTACCTTTCCTTTCTCCACGCTGCTCCAAGCAGGAGGATCTGGGTAAAAGGTAGGGATTGAAGTTTGATTCCCAGGAAAGATCATTGCTCTCTCCGGAGAGACAGTGACGGTCACCTGTTCTTCAAACCTCTTGAAGGCCTTGGACACTCCAATGGTGTCCACAAAGACCTCCAGAGACCGTGCTTTAATAGCAGACTCACGATAGTGTTTCCGGTAGGTGGTGCTTTCCCTTTTGTACACGTGCTTGTGGTCCTTCTCCTTCTGCCCCCATTCCTGAACACCCGCGCAGTAGTCCCTCCAGTCTCAACTCTTCTGAGCAAGGAGCTCTATTTGCATCCTTTGCTCGATTAACGCTCGGCTGGTCTGTACGCTGTTCCTGATCGCTGTCCAATAACAAGAGTGATCAATCATAGCAGTACGCCAGTCTTCGTCTCCTGTCACTCGAGCCTGTAGGAACTCGTAGCGCGTCCTTAAGTCCTCGACTTCCTTAGTCAAAGACTCGACCCTCTGTTCTGATCGCTGCAGTTTTCTCCATAGGTCTTCGTTGATGTTCCTGCTTTCCCACGCGGAGCGTGTCGAGCGTAATGCACATTTACGCATTTTCTCATAAATGTAGCGTGGCACGACCGCCCCATCAGATGGAGGCTCAGCTGTGTCCAGGTCAATGGGCTCCGCGGGGTCCCATCGGAGGTGAGCTCCTGACAGAAAACAAACATTAAGACAGATGACATATTATAACACCATTACGCACTTACTTTCACTAGCTTACCAACACCAGGGTCGATGCGTTCAAGACGCTCGATCATGTCGTTAATCACGCCTTCCATGAAGGCAAACTTATCAGGCAGGTCTCTCCACGTCGCATTCGCAGCAGCAGACATCGAGACATCTCCTTCTCCTATAACATACTTAGTTAGATATTACTTGTTTACAAATTCTTGCAAAACCCATAAAAACAAAAACATACGCTCATTACCTCTGCCGGTGACAGTGGCAGCGTCGTCAACATTCTCCCTACTGCTTACCGTTTCACGCACTGGGGTCTGTGCGTCTCTCGCTCCAGTAGCAGGAGCCTCCTCCCCAGTCTGTACGCGGCTCCCACCAGCAGCTGGGGTCACCCTACGTGCTGAAGGCTACGCACGACGCGTGCTAGCAGCTGGGGCCTCTGTTTCCAAAATCGGGGCCCCCTCTCCACGCTTTAACACCATTGCCCCTGTCTCAGGGGTCAGTCGACCTGTCTTTTTTCCTGTTTACATTCTCATGCCTTAGAACATAATTCCCTTAGTCAAACTTAAATATTGCGTATACAGTCTTTACACTTAGCAGGCGGAGGTTTAGTCCGCTGAACCATGAGCCCTACGGTGTGGCCAGCTTCGCCTCCAGGGGTCTCAGCCACACGGAGCCTCTTCCGCCGAGCTGCAGGCTCCACAATTTCCTCTGCCAAGCGTTTCCCCTGTGAGGCATCGCCAGTGTAGGTAGGCATTATCCCACCTACACTGTCGAGACCCCGCACTCGGGGTGCCGTCATGCCTTTGGTAGTCACAGACATTGACTCTCCGATCCCTTCCGGCGGATCCTGTCCACGGGTAGTGCTGAGGATGTGGGCGATCCAGGGTTTGGACAGTTGGTCTCGGTCCTGCTGTACCCAGACCCCATTCTTTTGGACGATCAGATACTCCACAAACCGTTGGAGGACGGCTATAAAAAAGGCATGATGCACGTTGAAGCGAGACTCAAGCTTCTCGCGAAGCTTGACCATCTCGCTCCGCAAACCCTTGGCGAGATGACCGCCCCAGTCGAAACGGGCTCCCTCCTCCAGCACCTCTCGCATAATACGCGTCTGTTCCACTAAAAAGTACCACGCTTGCGAGAGGGTTTAGGGGAAGGCACGGGCCCGAAAAAGGGGATACAGCGTTTTGGTAGTCGGTAGCTCGAACTATTCACAGGGGAACCCCTTGGTATCCTTAGGGACCCTGGCCCACTCCTGCAGAAGTGCCTCCACTTTGACGCCCCTCTGGGCCTTCACGTCTACAGGAAGGCCACTGGAGGGAACACCAAACAGGTCTGAGAAGACCTGTGTGTTAATGTCAAAATTCACACGCACGTGGTGCACGCGCGTGCTGAAACGGTCGGCCTTCGCATTGAAGGAGTCCACCAAGCCGATCATCTCGCTGGCGGGGACGTCAGGGGTGGCGGCTAAGAACAGGTGCAGCAGCCCTGCGGTCTGGAGGTTGGTCACCACCACAGCTGGGGCCGCTGAGTGGCCAAGCCAACGCTGTGCCTCTTTGATGTCCCCATAACGAAAGAGGACATCTCTCGCCTCGCGGCCGGAAATTGTTAAGGTAATCTCCCGAGATTCCCGGACTGTATGTCAAAAATGAAAAAAAAATGCAAGACATTACACAAACAGTATTGCAATAGTCATAACTCGTAATGACGCAAATAGCACTAAACACGCAACAATCTTACCGGGGCCGAACGGCAGCGGGAATTGCGGGAGTTCTATCTCCACGTCCTGGACGTTGAGGGGCGGATCCAGCGTCCAATCCTCGTGCAACCACCCGAGGCTCTGGCACTTCTTGAAGGCCTCCTCGTAGCGTGAGTGGTACTCACGCATCTCGTAGCCGATTTGCCCGATAAGGCCGGCACGAACGTTATTCGTCGTGGT
>MNCI01014915.1:408919-450827 GCA_015680685.1 Gnetum montanum | reverse complement strand
TTTTATAAAGAGTTGCCTAGGCTTAGGCACTACATAAATTTTAAAGATTAAAAAAAAATAGAATACATTTAACTAAAAGTAAACACTTTTCTTTGGAAAGAAGACCTTATGGTAGATACCTATGCACCTTGAAATGGGAAAGGATGTAATTCACACTAAAATGCTTGTTGGCCATATTCTATCAAGATGATTAAGTATGCAATCGACTTATGATTAGGGAATTGAAATTAAGGTAGACCAAAAGATATGTATGTGGATCCTTTCCAAAGTAGGTGTATGCCTAATATGTCCTTGTATAACCTCATCACAAGGAGTTTGTAGGCACTTAGAATGATGGATGGTCATTTTAAGTTAAATTTAGTACTCATATGCAGAATTAACTTAGGATTATCTGAACTAGAAAAAAACTATCAATTTATCATGGTATAAGGTAGTATGGTGATAAAAATTGGTGTAAGAGAATGATAGATAGAGAATGATGAATGGATAATTTGTTGCCTTGTCATATAAGATCCTTGGTGAATTTTATGATTAAGATGATTTGATACTAGTTCATTCCAAGTTAAGACCAAGTCCATGCCCATTACAATTATCTCACATTAGCATATTCTTCCTCTTCTACCATCAAGAGTTCATGACAACCACAAAGGACAACCATCACTCCAAGAGAAGAAGAAAAGAGAGAAAGAAAGTAGGTAGGATCTTAGTTAGAGGAATGCCTTCAAGCATGGGTAACATGTCTTTCTAGTCCCATAACTAGTACTTGTAACCCATGAAACTATCTAAGGGATGTGCTTTGAATTTTCATTATTGTGTTTTTTTTATGGGAATCATACCATGCAAAGACATGCTTCCTTTTATGGTCAATAGTAGGAATGATGATTTACCAATGAGGAATCATAGAACTTAAGAATGAATTTGAGAAAAGAATACAACAAATCCCCTTGAGGTCACATCCTTTTTTATTCCTACTTAGTCATTTCCTAGTTTGTTGGATAATAAGATCACATGTTACTTTTAGTTTTAATGTAAAAGAATCTTCAAGGTCCCATGATGTAGACTCCACATGGAATAGATAAAATGGGTGGATGTTGTGAGCTCACTACCTAATATCATTAAAAAATTAACAAGTTATTAGTAGAGGACATAATCCATGGAAAAAATTTCCTTGATGTTAATCAACCATAATTATGATAACTACATTTAATAATTTTTAAAAATTTGTAGTAGTAATGGAACAAAAACTAAAATTTCAATTAAGACTAAATGAAAATAACAAAGAAAATAGAAAATATATAAAATAATTAATAGCATATATAAGAAAGTGAAATATATATAAAGAATTTTGCAAAACAAAAAGAAGAAAAATTATTTATCCTCATTAAGATTTTACAATAGTTAGATATGTCCTTCATGACTAAGTTGGAAGTAGAAGATTTGAAAAATGAAGCATGATTATTCGTGAGTAGAGGTTTTAGTGTTATGGCTAGTTACTTGGAGGTCTATAAATGGTTTAAGTTGTTAGATGTTGACTAGTATGTGCTTGTAAGGGCTTGTTGAATGGTACATGATCATAGCTTCAGAAGGAAAGTTGAGTAAATGATGTAAGGTCCTTCCCATAATTTCTAGAACTTAGCTTGTTATAGCACATGCATGGGATTCTAATAGAGAACATTGTCTCTTGATTTGAACATAACTTTTCTAATCCATGAGTCATGATGTTACTTATTGTATGCCTTATGCACTTCATTCATCATTAGTGCTACTCTTTGATTTTCATCTAGCACATTGAGTGTCATGAGTCATTGTATTTTGTGCTATGTCTATGTTAAGTTCATAGGTAGTTGTGAGTGTATAGGGTTTGGTTTGAATTGAAAGTTTAGGTAACTTTCTGTATACTAACTCATATGGAGTTGCATGTAGAAAGTTTTAGGGAGTTTCATGTAGAAAGTTTTCGTGTTGGGTAATATGCCCAAAGATCATCATTGAGTTTGGTGCTCCAATCTTTCCTATATCTACTAATGGTTCACATTAGAATTCTTGTGATGTCCCTATTGGTGACCTTTACTTGACCATTGGATTGGGGGTGATAGAATGTTGTGAGTTTTTGTTACATCCTAAGCATTGCATTAACTTGTAAAAACTAGAACCTATAAAATGTGTTCTATTTTTTGAAATTAGTGCTTAGGTACACCAAACTTGTTCACCACCTATTGTTGGAAAACTTAGGCTACAGTGGTAAATGTACAATTGAATACAACTATAGCTTCAATGCACTTGGTATAGTAGTCAACAATAACTATAATGTAGGATTTCTCATTGGACATAGAAGTGATAGGTCCCATGAAGTTAATCCCTCAAAGTTCAAAGGGCTCTAGTGGTTAAATCCACTATTAGGGTTCTTCCATTCGAGTGATCATTCCTCCATCTCATTGATAGCTTTTGTACAAACAAGAGAAATAGTGAGCATCCCTAAAGATTGTTGGCCAAATGCCTACCATGAGGATCTTTGTGGCTGTCCTTCTTCCTATGTAGTGGTCCCTACAAGAACCTTTGTGAGCATCCTAGAGGACTCTCAACTAATTTGCATTAGGTACACACTATCATACTAGGCCATTGACACAAACCGTGTAGATATTTCCTTCGATCTCCATGTAATGTTCAACTTGGTGAAGAAACTGCTATTTCTTTCTATGATTCCATATAGTAGGAGTCTCTTGTGTGAGTAGATAGGAGAGGAGCTTATCATACCAATTTATAACCCTTGATGGTTGAACTTTAATGAACTTAGTAAAGAGAACTTCATCTAGAAATTAGTTAGATAAAGATTCTTTCTCATAATTACTATGCCATGTTAATTAAGATAAATGATCCACAACTACATTCTTGGTTTTTTTATTGTCTACCATGGTAAGATTTAATTCCTATAAGATCATCAACCACTATATAATATGGGGGCTTATTGTTGGTTTAGTCATAAAGAAGCAGATTGCATTGTGATCTGTATGTACAAAAAATTGGTATCTAAGCACATGGTACCTAAATTTTCTAAGGCATACACCACTACCATGAGTTCTTTTTCAGTGGTGGTGTAGTTGAGTTATATATCCATAATGCTTCTACTTGTACAATGGATATAATATGGATGTTTTTGATCATCCATTTATGTAAGCACTACTCCCAAGGCATAGTTAGATGCATCTATCATGATATGAAATGGTTTGGACCAATCTGGGGCATATAGAATTGGAGTCTCTATAAGCTTTTACCTCAAATTTTGGAATTCTTGATCACATTCTTTGGTTCATTTAAAGATGACATTCTTCTTAGTGAGCTCTACTAGCGATTTGGTGATTTAAGAGAAATTTTTGATAAAGTACTTATAATAACCTATGTGACCACGGAATAATCTCACATCTTTGACAGTTTGAGGTTGTTTGGTTATTTCTTGGATGAATCTTACTTTTTTAACAATCACTTGAATTTATTTCTTGGAAATCCTATGCTCCAAGACAATACCATCTTAGACCATTAAGTTCCTTTTCTACCAATTAAGTTGTAGGTTTGTTTCTACACATCATTTGAGTACGTGCTCAAGATGATTTAATGCCTATCTAAGTTAGTACCATAGGTGGAGAAGTCATCCATGAAGACTTTCACACCACTATCTATTTACTACTAAAAGATGCTTAGGATTAGGTGATGACAATTTGCAGGAGCATTACAGAGGCCAAAGGGCATCTTTTTATATGTAAAAGTCCCCTAGGAACTTGTGAAAGTTATCTTAGCCTAGTCCTCTAACACAATTTGGATTTGGTTGTAGTCACTATACCCATTTAGAAAACTGTAGTAATTGTGTCCTACAATTGTATCCAATACTTGGCCCATAGCAGCTAAAAATGATCTTTGAATATGACCATGTTCAATAGCCTAAAGTCTATATAGATTCTATGCTATCCTTCTTTATTTGGCACAATAATTACTGGACTTATCCACTCATTGTCTGCCACAAGATAGATGAATCCTACCTTATGAAGTTTTTTAGCTTTTCTTTGAAAACTTGTTTTAGCCTTATATTCAACCTTCTTTTTAGTTGCCTTTTGGGTTTGATAGTGAAATCCATATGAATTTGATGTTGGCATATACGCAGATCTATTCTACTTAATTCATCATATGACCAAGAAAAGGCTATTGACCATTTGTTTATAAGTTTTAGCATCTTTCCTTTTTGTTCCTTAGTAAGATTGACATTGATGCTTATTGGCTTGTCATTATTAAGAAATACATACTTTAGAGTTACCAGTAAAGATTTAAATTCAAGGGGTTTTTGTTTAACATCATCAATCATTTCCAAATCTCCCTAATGCATTTTTTCTTTTGTGTAGAAGAATTGATTCTAAATTTGCTCCATTCCATCCATTTTATTAATATAAGCAATTTTGAGAAGCTCAATTGGTTTCATGTTTATTGTTGAGCTAGAGCTATCATCTATTGTTAGCCATTTGACACCTTCTTATTTTGTGGCTACTATGTACATGTACCTTTGAACACTTGACATTTCAGCATATTTATTACATGCTATGATGGATGTGCTCTTGACGAACCAAATTTATTATACATAATGTCACCGTATGTCATTGTACATGGTGCAAGAAATTCTCTTCTTTCCTACTTTTTTAAAGTCATTTTTCTTGGTGATTTTCAAGGAAAGGCCTTTGATCCCTAGCTTGGCATCAATTGTATTCAACCAAGTCATTTCCATGATAATTGGGAAGTTCTCCTTACAATTGTCCATATGGATTACCAATGATGAGCAATGGGTACCCCCTATGCCCAATCATACGAAGCACAAGTGTTCACACATGATCTGGTCAAATCTCATGGATGGGACTAGTTGTGGTATCTAGATCATTATGACTTGATCATAGTTTGTTGTCTTCCCACTTGGACTGGTGGTAGCTTTGTCATGTATGGTTTAGTCTAGAGTGAGGCATATGATTCTTGATGTTGTTTTGGCCTTATGCTACTCCTAATGATAATAAGGAAATTAATTATTTAAACTAATTAATGATGAAAAGTAAAGTTTAAACTAGCCTATGTGCAATGAGTATCTATTCCTAACCTTCCACACATGCCTTGGACTTCGTGCAACTATTGCTGGGATTATCAAGCATACTGTTATTGGGCATACCAAACGATAACACCATTGGGTTACCAAGTAATTATACTTAAGTGCTCATGATTAGTTGTACTCATTTCACTTAATGACAAAAACAATAAAAATAAATAAATGATAAACTTTAACTAAGGAAAACAATAAGCATTTAAGTGATTAGAAATAATAATAAAGCTAAGTGGATGTTGCAATGATGGAAGTAATCTTGATCTTTATTGCCAAACATGTAATGTGTCCAAGTACGTCACACTCGAACAAGGATGTTGTACAATCACTTAACATCATACTACAGGCATGCACTAGAAACAAACTAACAAAACTTCTCTATGTCAATGTCTAAAATCTATTCAAATCTATCAAAATCTATCTCCAAACCGTGCACCCAAGTGTTGTATTTATAGGCTAGCATGAAAGGGGTAATATCAAATCCCTGACATTGGAGGTTATGCCCCACTATCAGATACCTGATAATGTGGCTTTGATATTAGATTTCCAATATTAGGGCCCTATAAAAACATGACTCATCATACCCCCATGACTGAATGAAAACTCATCCTTAAGTTACACAAAATGAGGAACAATTTCTTGACAAAATATTGGGAAGGTATGGGATTATTGACTAACTCTAATAAATACACAAACTAACTCTTTCATGCTATAGTGGTGTTTTACAAAAATGGACATGACACGACAAAACAACAAAATTGGAGAAGCTTATGTAGTTCCTGGAGGTGGTGGCTCTTCCATTGGCCACTTCCCTTTGTTGTTAGGCTTCTAGAATTTGTAGCAATTTAGGAGCACCTATAATTTTTCCTCCTACATTCTTGGATCATGCATTGTCTAGGCTAATGATCCGATGTATACTGGAATTGGTACATCCCATGGACACAACAATTGCAGAAACATCTGATTCACCTTCACATACCATAATGTGAACTGCCTTCATTCCTCTTCAAAAGCCTTTACCTTTTTTCTCAATTCATGATAATCTATTAATCTCTTAGCTAGGTTTGAAGCTACATTGCTCTACCCATGGTAGCAAGCCTTAATTATTTCCAGTTCTAAGTTTTCCATGTGGAGTTTTTGTACAACATCTTTCATATCTACAAACTCTTTCTCATATAAGGCATAGGTGGTTGCTACTTGCTGTTTTAATTCATTTCTTGGCCAACCTATAGTTAACATGGCAAGGTTAGCATAATGAAGGTTAGTTAACATCATGTACTTCTTCAAATCTTCAATCAGCAAGTCCTTATTTTTCACTTCTACTTGGTAGACCAAGGTGTAGCTATCTAAGATGGGTTGCCAGTTAGGATTCTACGCTAACATGGGATTGATGTAGGCCTTTGCCATCTAGATTTCTTTCTCATTAATTTGTTTGTACATGTCGATCTAGTCTCGGAAGTGCTCTTTCAACTTCTTTTTCTTCTTGGCCTCATTCTACTATGCACTTATCTCAATTGTAGACTTTTGGCGTATTAAGTGTACCTCCTTCATTGAGAGGATTCAATTCTCTTTGGTCAATTTTCTTATGTCTTGGTTGACCCTCACTAGTTGCTCCCTCAATTAGTGGATGATCTCTTCCAAAATGTTTTTCTACTTCTCAATTGTGGTCAACCTTACATTGTTAGTAGAAAGCTACTTATTTTCTTCTTGTGTAGTGGTCAATGCCTTCACATGAGCATATGCTTGGGCTTTGGTGGCTAAGGCATTCTAGACCACTTTCTCCTTTTCTTGTTCAGCTATTTTATTTTTCTCAATCAATTGGCCTAGCTGCTTTGTTTGAAATTGCTCCAACTAGTCAAGTGCAATGAATTGGGAAGGATCCCTTCTTTCAACTCTTAGGGCAATGATCTCTTATTGTAATTGATGCACTTTTACTTTTTCATGCTTTGCCTTAGTCTCTACCATGACTACTTTTCCCTTGGTGGCTATGAGGTTTGATTGTATTGCAATGACCTCATTGGGGATGTCGAAGAGGATTGTCATAACTTGCCCAGTCTACAACAATCTATCAAGCACATCCTCATGAGCTGCAGGAGTCATCAAAGTTCTAGCTAACATTTGTGCATTTTCGGTTTTGGTTAAGTTCATTGGGGGTACAACAAGCACATGGAAGGATTCTTTAATGTGGTGTGTTATTACTTTTGCTATGCCTACCACATCTTGGTACTGCATGCCCATAACTGTGGCATCTTCTTCCATTTCAAGCACCACTTGAAAAGATGCAACATTTCTAGAGATATGCTATGACCACTAGGCTTCTTCTCCTAATTGCAAAGAAATTTTCCTCCTTGATGAATTGGTAGAAACTTTAGGCTTAACTGCAGCATCAATGACTCGAAAGAGGTTGGATTCATCCTTGCTTTCCCAACTGAGAGTTTTAGCAATTCACTAAAGATGGCTCATTAAGGGCTTATAATCTTGTGGTAGTGACGGTGGAAATTGTGGATCTTACCATTGCTCTAGTTCTTGCTCTAGCTCCTTCTTTGGTTCTTGTTCTATCTCCTTCTCTAGTTCTTGTTCTAGTTCTTGTTCTTATTCATCACTAGGATCTTTCCTTGGTGTTGCTAGTTTGAGCAACTCAGAGAATGAAGCATTTTGTGCCCTATTGGGAATGTCATTAGTGTAACCTAGGGTTTTGGAATGCTTGCATAGCTTTCTAATCAGGCAAGGGAATGGGAGTGTTGGCTTTCTTGCCTTTCTTTCCTCAAACCATTGTTGAATCTCCATGAAGTACAATTGGGCAAGGTTGATGTTGTATTTGCCCATCAAGATTGCACTTCATTTGGTTGCTTAAGTTCATATTCTATTAAGCCCTTTAGTGAGGAAGAGATGGTATGTGCCAATTTTGAAATAAATCCTCTCTTGTAGAGTTAGCTCACTATATATTTTGTCTTCTTTGTTATATGCCCATTTTAGCCGTAGCTTCCTTGTTTCTGCCTTAGACCTTGTGGATAAGTGCGCTACTTTGGCCCCCACATTTGGTATGTTCAAAGCCTTTGCAATGGCCTTAACTAAGAAAGAAATAGAGACTCTGCAAATGTTGATAGTGGTGCCAGAATTGGTATGTCTCATCGAGGCACCATTTCCCACTTTCAAAAAGAATGTGCCATAAAGGCAATGCCCAAAGCTGAGTTTTGATCACCTTAGGGGAAAATTCCATAAATGACCTGAATTTCATTTCCACAATGATTGTTATTAACATGGATCACTCCTGGGTGGCTTGAAGGAATTCTTGGGACAATGTGAGGCATTGTCCTTGTGCTTGAGCCTCATGTCCTATCCTATAACAAGGGCCTCTTAATGAATGCAAAATGATTGGGCCTCTTGTTCTTCATGCACAACTAGTGGACCTTGTTCTCTTAGTCAGCCTCTACCACCTCTCAGGCATTTACTTGCATCCTATGAAGGTCCTTCTTATCCTCCTCTTTTTAGGGACATCTGCAATCAATCAAGGATTTCGTGTTACTAAGGTGTTTTTCATTTATCATTAATAGGGTTATACCTTACTCATGTCCTTAGTTCCATTATGTTCTTAGTTCATGTGATTACAGAGTTAGAAAAATTTTAAGAAAAATGACCAAAAAGTGTTAACATCTTTTATGATCCTTCGTCATTGGCTTCTTTTCCATTATGTATGGTGCATAATGACAGTTGTGATTCCTTAGGTGAGACAATTAAAGATTTTGGCATGCATACAATTGATTGTTGATTAAAATACTTAAGTTTTTTTTAACATTCTTACCCTTATAATACCTTCTGGGTGATAGTAAATTTCAAAAAATTGATGCAAGTTTTCCATACAAGCACCCTCCCTCAACTAAATTGAATACTTTGGGATCAAATAGGTTCAAAAACTATGAAAATTGGAGTGGTATGGAACAAGATATCACGTGTGGAAGTTGTATGTGCAGAAATCTTAGATAAGAGAGAAAAATGCAAAAACTCCTCTAGCTTCAATTGATGAGAATGAATTTTTTGAGCATCGTGGGGGCCCTATTTATAGANGAAAGTCCAAAGTTCTAGGGTAAGTAAGAATTCATATTTAGGCATCAGGAATGTTAGAAGATAGAATCACAGGAATTAAAAACTTTGAAAGATGTAAGAAAAGGATATTGAGTTCATGATATAGAATGGATAGGTTGTATGATAAGGGAAGGTGTTGAGATTGACATTTATGCACTTGGAAGGTTCAAGATGATGCAGTTGTGCTAAACAAGAACAAGTTACAAAAGTTATACAAGTGGGTCCTCCTCAAAGCAGGCTTTAGCCCTTAATGCCCTTGTATAACCACACTTAAAAATGTCTATAGGCACCAAAGGGGTTGAATGCAATACATACCTATTGAACAAAACACACATGTTAGAACCACCAATTTGAGAGAATAACTCTATGTTACACAAAACCACAAGTTATGATCATATGAATAGTGAGATGAGATGGATTTTACAAAGGATTGTAGAAATTGGGACGTGAGGTGCCTTACCATAGTCATAATGAATCTTTGTGTGTTATTAATGGTTAAAGTAATCGTTAGTCCATCTCTCCAAGATTTAAACTAAGTCCAAACCATGTTCTAGTGACATTGCATTATTTTATCTCTTAGAGTGACAACCATAAGACTACCACCATTGCAAGGAGTAGCATCACTTGGTGTTTTGTCCAAGGAAGGAGTTTATTCATGGCACTTCTCTCTCTCTCTTGATTTATGAGAAGCCACCAACCTTTAGGCATGGGTAACATGTCTTTCCAGTGGGACCCTCAAAAATTTATTCAGTGTCCTTTTATTTTATTTTCATCTATGTCAACCTTACTAGAGGACTTCCTTCAGGCATGGGTAACATGTATTTCTAGTGACATGGTAAGGCAACATTTATTTTACTCTTACTCTCATTTTTTGTTAGATCTACAAGGATATAATTACAACCTTAGCAACATGATAGAACATACAGAAGTGATCAAAGAGATTCCAAAAATTCCCTTGATGTCACACCCTTTGCATTCCCACTTAGTTCCTCACTTTTTTGTCCAAGAACAATGATTATGAGTTTATTCTTAGTTTGATGAAGAAGAAGAATATCATTATGACCATGGTAAGAACCTCTTATTAATGGGATGAATGGATGGATGATGTGGCCTCACTATCCAAATAATTAGTCCATCCTAGCTTTGACAACATAGAGAAAGCCTCACCTCAATGGGCTGCATCTTGTCATTTTATTCACAAATGAGATTACTAATAAAGGAAATGAAAAAAGTGTGAAAAAGTTGAAAAGAATGGGAAAATTTTGTATTAAGAAATGAGAAAATGATAAAAAAATTGTAAAATAAAAAGATGAAAAAACACTTATTAATTTTTGATTTTAGGATGGGGCATCTCCTTCATCACTAAGTTGTTGACCATGATAAGAATTAATAATTGGGTAGGCAAGCTCCATGCATTTGTGAAGCATTGGTAGACCCTCATTTTCAAGACATTGTGTGTCTTCTAGTTTAGTGGCAGCTGCGTAGATAGATTGTTGCTCACACACTTGGTTTTGGAATGTACGGTAGGTTAGAATAGAAGTTGTGTTAACTTTGTGGATGCCTGGACCATGACTACATCCTTTATTATGATTAGTTATGCATGGATTCTTTTGTCTCTCCATAGTGCTAGATATATCACTTCTGTCAAGTGTTGGAGTAACGATGGATGTTGGCCTTTGCGTAGGATTGGAAGACATTGTTCATGAAAGGAAGGATGTTGTACTTGATTGGCATTGTGCTAGTTTGGATGAGTTAGTAGGTCCATGATTGTTGTGCTTACATGTGGGAATCATCCTAAAGAAAGGGCATTTATGAGATTGTGGTGGGGATGTACTGGCATTATCATTTCTGTGTATATTCATAACAAAAGTGGCATTCTGCCCTTGATGTTGTGGTGCTAAACCTTCTTGTATTGTTGGCTATGACATGTGATGGAGGGGAGTATGAGAGTATTGAGGATATGATGAAGGATGAGAGGTGTGAGATGGTGGTCTTATAGAAGATGTTATAGAATGATGATATTTGAGAGAGTAGTAGTAGTGATTTGAGGTAGAGAAAGTAGAACTAGTTGGTGAAACAAGTTGTTTAATGTAGTATCTAGATGGGTCTAGTTGATAATAAGGATAGCGTTGGTTTAATGATGGCCTCCCCCATGATCGTGGGTTTTCCACTACATTGGATGATAATGTTGAGGTTGGTAAGAAGTTCCACTAGGATGGTACAGTTGGTTGTAGGACTATCTATAATTACCTTGTGAGAAAGATAATTTCTAGGTATTTGCTTTTGTAAAAACTTGGGATTTAATGCAAAAGCCCAATACTCATGTACATGTAACATGACTGGGAAATAGCCCTTCAGATGGTCATATATGCAGATGTCACATTCATCTTCTTTGATGGTTGAGTCTATAGCCTCTTCTTCTACAACCATTTCTCCTTTCTGCTGATCAGTGTTCTTACCTATCTCTTGGTCCCTTTTCCTCCTTTTGTTTTGGTCACTTGATTTGTTTTATGTTACTCTCTCCTCTATAATTTCTACACAAGTTGTAACTTTCTCATTTATCTATTTTGACATCTTCTTTAACCTTGCTTCAAGTTCATCGATATACTTTTGTATTGACAAGGTTGATTGTGAAATCATCCCATTGAGAGCTACCTCTTCTTCCTTATCATAGATATTGACCCTCTTCTTTTGAAAAGTTGGATCCCAATTATTTTCCTTTACATTCCCTCATTTACATAACTCTCCTTTTTCTTTTGCCATACGCTCAATTAGCCTTTGTATCTAATGGATTCTTAGTTTGTATAATCGACCTTGAGCATACATCCCAAGGGTCTCTCTCATTTAACTATGAATCCCATCTATGATGTGGAAAATTTGCTCTTCCTTAGAGAAACCATGGCCTAGACATTTATGCAGTAGAAAATAGTATCTATCTAGGGCCATATCCAGGGGTTCATGTTGTTCTTGTTTCCATCCTTGGATTTGTTTCCTTAGGTTGGACATCATCACATAGGTTCGGTATTTCCTATTGAAGAGTTCTAGCATTGTGAATACTAATGGATTGAATTTGATCTCAATGATCTATACCACACATTGTCTTTTTCTATTAGTGTTCTAGGAAAGAGCTTAAGCTTTTGTCATCCACTTTCAATGTTTTGTAAGATGAGGCATCATGGAAGGCTTATAAATGATGTTGCAGAATAGAATTATAGCCTCTTGCAAATTAATGGATGTTATTCATATCAAGACTTTTAATGTGACTTTCCTTTCGATGCCTATGGGGGTACTTTAACTACCTCTGTGATCTACGTCATGCTCTTAGTGGTCAATAAGGATTCATTGTCATCAGACATGTCACGGTGAAATTTTGTATTGCTATTTGTCTAATTGTGATGATTTTGTCTATGCTCATTTTGATGTCTTTGATTTTGGCCTTGGTTTTAATTTCTATTTTTATTTAGATCCCATAGTGGAGTTTTATTTCTATACCTACATTCATCTTCGTTAGAACTAGATGTTGAAGAGGAAGATGAAGATGAGGAGTTGGGATAATGACCATGGTTTCTATAGTTCTCCTCCTGCCCCTTTGATTTATCCTTTTTAGGTTTTGAGAAGGTCCTAGGCCTTGAGGCCTCCCCTAGTATAGGACTTACTTCATCTCCTTTAGTATTTTCTGCCTCCAATGAATGTAGTTAGGGTGATTATGAACACATGAAATCCTTACATGAGGTTGATCACTCCAATTTTCTTTAATATATATCTCATTAGTTCTCCAATGAATGTTTTCTTCATATGCTAAATTATCGCTTCCATGTGAAAAAGACATTGTTGTTAGTTAATGATGTGTGTGACTTGATATTTCCTAAAAGATAAATCATTAATGCATTTACAATGATTGTGTATACTAAAACTAATCTAGATAACCAGCACTATCTCTAGTAATGGCACCAATGATGAGCGGTGGGTACCCCCTACCCCCAACCATATGAATCACAAGCATTCACTCTCCATTTGGTTGAATTCTATGGATGGGACTAGTTGTGGCATCTAGATCATTATGCCTTGATCATAGTTCACTATCTTCCCACTTAGACTAGTGGTAGCTTTGTCACATATGGTTTAGTCCAGAGTGAGGCATATGATTCTTGATGTTGTTTTGGCCTTATGCTACTCCTAACAATAATAAAGAAATCAATTATTAAACTAATTAATAATGAAAATTAAACTCCAAACCAGCCTATGTACGATGAGTATTCATTCTTAAAATTTTGTACATGCATTGGACTTTGTGCAACTACCATTGGGATTACCAAGCATACTATCATTGGGCATACCAAACAATAACACTACTGGGTTACCAAGTAATTACATTTAAGCTCTTGCGATTAGTCGTACTCATTCTACTTAATGTCAGAAATAATAAAGAGCAATAAATGGTAAAAATTAACTAATGAAAATAGTAAGAATTTAAGTAATTAAAAATAATAATAAAGTTAAGTGGATGCTACAATGATGAAAGTAATCTTGATCTTTATTGCTAAACATCCAATGTGTCCAAGTGCATCACCCTCAAATAAGGATGTTGTACAATCACTTAACATCACACTATGGGCATGCACTGGAAACAAACTAACAAAACTTCTCTATTTCTATGTTTAAAATCTATTCAAATTTATCAAAATCTATCTCCAAACCATGCACCCAAGTGTTGTATTTATAGGCTAGCATGGAAGGGGTAATATCGAATCCCTGACATCAGAGGTTGTGCCCCAATATCAAATACCTGATAACATGGCTCCAATATTGGATATCAGATATCCAATATCGAAAGCCTACAAAAACATGACTCATCACCCATAAAATCTATTAGATAAAACCATCCAGACACAATGATCATAGTATCCTCTATCAATCCTAAGGGAATAGTGATGGATTACTTAGCAAGCTCTAACTTGATATTACATTTCTTTAGTAGAGGCAGGTTCCAGGTTTTATACATCTCTTGGAAGATTAAGTTTACCATAGAACCTATGTCTAGTAGAGCTTTACATGACTTATTTTTTATAATTTGCAAGTATATTAGAGGACTTTCAAGATCAGATGTTTTCCTAGGAAGATGTCCTACATTAATCTAGTTGGTAACTATGTGTGAACATGATAATATGCATAGTTTGGAATCTTTGGTTTGAAGGTGGCTTGATAATAATTTTTAAAATAGTTTGTGAAGGGTTAGTAGCTATAGATGCCTTTGAGAGTTTAGGTGAATTGTTGGATCTGAAGATTACCTTTTTTTAGGCTTATGCTTCGAACAACTTGAATTGTAATATGGTTGTAAGTTCACGATCCTCATGGTGTTGCATTGTTGAGGCTGTGATGGAATTTTTCCTTTCATAGGTGGTGTAGGTGGTAAGGAAGTAGAATTGGAAGGTGTGGAGTGTTGTGATGGATATGAGGAGGATAACTGAAAGGAGATTAGATTACCTTTTTGTAGGCTTATGCTTCAAACCACTTGAATTGTAATCTAGTTGTAAGTTCACAATCCTCATGGTGTTGTGTTGCTGAGGTTGCAATGGAATTTTTCCTTTCATAGGTGATGCAGGTGGTAAGGGAGTATAATTGGAAGGTGCGGAGTGTCGTGATGGATAATGAGCAGGATAAGTAAAAGGAGATTTAGCTTGTGGAGTGTTTATTCTATGATATTTATGGGCTAATATTGACAGGAGAAACCATGAGGAGGTATGGATTATTAGATGTAGTAACCATATGGATCTGGCTAATGCTAAGGATACTGTTGCCTTGGTGGTGGCATCCCCCATGTCTATAGGTTTTTCCATTTATGATAATGGTCCTAAGGTTGAGGTGTTGCTTTACTTAGATAGTATTTGTTGGTGGAATTATTTTCAATACTTGCCTTGTGGATAAGAAAATCTATTAGATGGTTACTTTTTTCCAAATTTTGTATTTAAGCCATAGATCCTATTTTCTTGCAGATGAGACAGTGTATGGCAACATTCATTGGGATATTCATACTCGCAGATGTCATAACCATTTTTCTTTGTTTTTGAATCTACAACCTTATCAACTATTGCAATGTTACCATTCCACAGATAGTAGTTTTTTCTGGTATTTCTTATTCTTTTTCTATCCTTATCTCGATTCCCCATTTTATTTTCTTTTCCATAATCTTTAAAGTTGTTTGGAACTTCTCATCCAAGTAGTCCCACATTTTGTTCACCTAAATTTTTGGATTAACAAGTTTTTCTTCTGTACCACTTATTTTAGTGATGCTTCCTCCTTAGGATTGTAGAAACATACCTCCCTTTTATGAATGGAGGGGTCTTTGTTATACTTTTCTATACTTTCTCTCTTTTTAAGTGCTCCCTCTTTTTTGGCCACTTGAACAATGAGCCTTTGGATTTGATGGACCTACATTTCTTGCAATCTTTTTTGGGCAATCCAAAGAGTCTCTTTGGTTTCATTTCTAAGCCCACCTATCATGTGGCAAAGTTGTTTCCTTTGAGAGGAGCCATGACCTAGGTATTGATACAAAAGAGAGTAATACCTACTCAAGTTGCATTAAGGGATTCATAATTAGCTTGTTTTCACCCTTAGATTTCTTTTCTCAAGTTAGACATCTTGGAGTATGTTTGATATTTATCATTAAATAGTTCCATCATTGTACTCTGCTTATGGATAGATTCAAGCTCTAAGGACTGGTACCCACTTTTAGCTTCTTTGATAAGTATCATGAGAAGTAGTTTAAGCTTTTGTCACTCATTTTCAATATTCTACAAGGCTTAGGCATCATGAAAGGATTGCAAATGATGTTGTAAATTAGCATGATATCCTTATTTAAATTTAGGGATTTTGTTCATATCAAGATTTTTGATTCATATATCCCTTTAATGCTTAGTATAAATATAAACTACTTTTAAAATATTTATCATGCTTCTCGTAGCAAACAATGGTTGATCATAGTCATTATATTCATGGTGGCCCCTTTCATGATCATGTCTATTATGATGTGGGCTTCTATGCCATTTTTCATGATGATGCTCTTCCTCTTATGGTTATTGTCTATGCTCTCACCTCTTATCTCTATGATGGGGCCTTTTTTCATCTCTATCTCAGTCGCAATCATTTCTCCTTCGGTCTTAGTCACAGTCCCTCCTATTAGAGTGTGACAATGAGAAGGATGGTGAAGGTGGAGGACAAGAAGGGTGGTATCGACTTACCCTTCTCCTTTGGTCCCTTGGTTGTTCTCTAGAGACCTTGGCCTTGAAGTTCTTCTAGTTTTGGAACTAATTATCTTCTTACCCTAGTTATTCACCAAGGTTGATTCTATCAATTGATGAGTTGTGTCTCCCATAGCAAAGGAAGGAGGAATTTGATGTTGAGATTACCCTGATGGGAATGTGGGCTCCTCCTTATGTGAGTGAAAAAATAGTAATATTAAGGTCCTTTTACCCTTAGAAGTTTCATGATGTGCTTCAATGCATTGATCTTTTTTGAGCTGGGCCTTTGTTGGCTAATAATTTCTAGAGAGGTGCTTCTTTATTTGGTAGTCTAGGTAGGGCTACTATTTCAAGCCCTAGCTTCATGAGAGCTATCATGAACATGGAAGGGATAGAATGATTGGAAGGTAACACAATATTATCTTCTAATTCTCTTCAACATAATTGTTCATCTTAATGGAGGATGAAAGTGAAGTTTCGATAATAGGGATCTAGATGTGCATAGATCATCTTTGGTTGGTGGGGAACCTCATTAGCATTCTTTTGAGGTTTATCATGTTGGTTAAGGTCATTAGTGGGTGGTGAATCAGTCCTATGAGAAGAAGACATCTTAGTTTATTCTTATATAGTGTACCTTAATAAAATATTATTATTATTTTCTAAGAGATGATGCATTATATATGTTTACAATGACTCTAGATGATTTCACTATCAAAAAATACTTAACGCACTTAGCTAAAATGTAAAGTCCTTCAAAATGATACCAATGATAAGCAATGGGTATTTCCTATGCCCAACCATACAAATCACTAGCATGTACATGTGATATAGTTAAATTCTATGGACTACATTTTACCTAAGTGGCCAATATTCTTATATGTGAAAGATATGACTATTAGTTATTATCTTTCCAATCCTTAATTGTGTTAACTTCTTTGTATGGTTAAGTGTGATTGAGGTGTGAGATAATTATTTTTATAGTTTTTATAATTTTCTTTGTCTATAGAGTGATTAAATAAAGAAAGGTTTGATTATTTAAATTAACTAATTAAGTAACTAACCTATCCTAAATGTGGAGCATTTGTTTCCACTTTCTATACATATCTTGAACGTATATTAGCATTGCTAGGTTACCAAGTGGTTGTTGTTAGGCATACCATGTTTCCATTGCTAGGATTACCAAGCGTTAATATATTATGCTCAAAGTGGTTGTACTTACATTAATTACGAATTAGAATATTAAGTATTCAAGATAAGAGAGTAAATTGTATTTAAAATAAAATGCTGGAAAATAAAGTTAAACTCATCCTAGTGCTACAATGGATTGAATAAATTTTGCTTTTATTTCTATTCATGAGTCTAGGTACATATGGCACTTGAATAAAATGCCATATAATCAATTTGATCCATGCTACTAGCACTTTAAGAGAAAAGTTTGCTAACTTCTATTGAAAGAAAATACAAGAGTCTAGCTAAGGTATTGACAAAATGGTACCATAAATGCAATGGGTGTATGCACTTGTATAGGCAATGACTAAATTCTCTACCTATTTGATCACTAGGAAATATTTCTTTTACTCTTTGTCTTAAGACAAGATATCTAATCAAGTCCAACTAATATCCATTTATACCATAGGTCCTCAACAATATAATTTCCAATTGGATATAAGATAAAGGTTCTTTGTAGAAGCTATCTAGTACTTCCCATATTTCTCAAGATCTGTTGACTTCATGATCCCTAATACCACCTTGAGACATGCCACATACCACATCTAGAATTTCCCTATAAACCATTGCAAATTCATAACTACCAGAAATTTATTACACTATCTATTATTTACTATTTAGTCAAGTGTAGGTAAATCATGAGTCCACCATGATTTGTGTTGCAAACCATGATTGAAATCCTACTTATGTCAGTATTATTATTGAATTTCATCTTTAAACCATAACTCATGGTTTTCTTACAACTACTCACCATGACTAGATCACAATTTGTGATATCTAATATCTACCACTATTAATTCCATTCAATGTCTTTAGTACTACTCTAATATGAGTTGTGTGTAGCTCCTCATACATCATTTAAAATTACTGAAAATCTTGGAAGACACATATATATTTGTTCAAATTGACAAGGAAATTGCTATCATTGAACAAGGCCATGCAATATCATGAACTTAAGGTATAGACACAACATAGAGATATAGCACAAGATAAATTAATGGTTGAGAGGGAAAGCTAGAAACTCATATATATCCTAATTCTCAAAGATCTGTGGTTGGGTTGTAGAAGATTCCTACTTAAGACTCATTAACCAACTTGCTTGCATGCTATTGAGATATGAAAATAAAAAGATAAATATTATCTATAGTAAGATCCACATCGAGTCATCTTGTTTCTATCTAGAATAACAAGGTAGCAGTACTATTAAAAATAAAGATAAATTACATTAATAAGTCTTATGTGCAATTAAATCATTAATAAATTTTATTACTAATGAGGCTAATAATAATAAATCATTGCATAATAATAGAGTTAATTTTATTTTAGAAGATAAAACAAAGATGCAAGATCTTGAACTAATCTAAGAGGACACTCTAAGTTTGAATGATAAGATTGATAAAAAATAAATTCTAAAAATAGTAGGGTTATTAAGTATAGTTTGAAAATTGTATTGATCACTCAATGAATATTTTATAATGTTTATGTTATTAAGTAATGTTGTGATTATCATTCTTAATATAACTTAGCATTACCTATCAAAATCAAACCAATGACAAAGAGTTTCTAAGTTAAGTATCTTAGCACTAGGCTAACACCTCATTGTTAAAAAGTATTACAATAGACATCACTATTAGGCTTTATAGATACACATTCTTCTCCACCCAATCTGACCCTACTCTTTGTCAGATCTAAATCACAAGATTTTACCTTCCTCTCTACTTATTATAGTTTGTTTTTTTTAGGTATTTTTCCTTCTTTTGCTTTGTGAATTTGACTTTTTTTACTAAATCTACTTCAATTGATCTGACCCTACTATCTATCAGATCTTATTCATATGATCTAATCCTGTTGTCTACCACATTTGCTCTACGGGATCTAATACTAGTCTTCGCTCATCACAATTTTTGTCTTTATTAAATCTAACTCTAATTTCTCCTCTTCACAAGATCTAATCCTCATGTAATTTACCCTCTTTTCCTCTTTGATTTTTTCATCACTATATCTACTCCATGAGATTTGACCTTAATTTTTGCTCATCATAGCTTGCTCTTTGTCGAATATTAGCCTACTCTCTATTCATTGTAGCCTAGTGTTTTAGGTATTTTACCCTCCTTTGCTTTGGAAATTTATTTTTAAAATTTTTTAATTCATTATAGCATTCACTAGATCTACTCTACCTGATTTGACCCTTCTGTCTATTAGATTTATTCTACAGAATTTGATTTAAATTTCTGCTCATCATAGTTTGCTCTTTGTTGGATCTGACATTGTTTTTTGCTCATTAGAGCTTGCTATTTTAGGTATTTTTCTTTGTTTTACTCTTTGAATTTTATTTTTCTTAATTGAAACTACTCAAATTGATCTGACCCTACTATCTATTAGATCTAACCCTATTATTTGTTGGATTTGATCCTAGTCTTTGCTCATCACACTTTACTCTTCATTAGATCTAACCCTGCTCTCTTCTCTTCACAATATTTGATTATGATCTTTGCTTATCATAGATTACTATTTTTTTTAGATTTTACCTTTCTCTCTACTCATCACAACATACTATTTTAGGTATTAATAATCTTCAATTTTTTTTCTCATTTTTTTTGATTTATTATGTTATGCTATTTGCAAATTCTATTGTTTGCTTATCTAATTTAAAATTCTCCCATTATCAAATTTCTTATAATTCCTCTACAAATATCATTCAAATATGAAAAAAAATTTAATAAACTAAATCTATAAATATACAACAACTTTCAACTATGAAGATTGACATTCAATTTACAAAAGGTAAAGTATTTGGTGTAGGGACACCTTGTTCAATCCCCTTGTTCTACCCTACATACTATGTTTCTTTTTGTGTTGATTTTGTTGGGGAGGATTGTTGGATGTTTTGGCATGTTTTGAGGTGTTTTTGGATCATTTTAATGAGTTTAGGGTGTTCTAGGATCTATGGGAACTTGTTGGAAGGCATTTGGAGGCTTCCAGCATCAAAATAAGCACTTTTATTTTTGGCACTTGTAGAAGAGATGTATCCTTTGAAAGATAGACATATTCCCTAAAGTGTAAACATCCCAAGTACAAAGGAGACATCTACCAAAAATATTAGATGTCTCTCTTGAGAGTAGGGCTTTCACAGGAGACATCTACATGAAGCTAGAGACAACCCAGATACATGGGGAAACTTTCAAAAGTCCCTGTGCCAATTTGGAAAACAACCAAAGAAAGATGGAAATAGCCAAAGCAAGAGGAAATGATGAGGGAGAAGGTAAGAATACTTGGAAAACATCTAAAGAACCTTAAGTTGAGTTGATGAAATGTTTCTAGGGGTTTTATCTTCTAGTTGCTTATAAATATTGATGTAATCCATCATTGTTAGTGCCAAAGTGCCAAGTGCCAAGTGTCGAAGTGCAAAGGGCTAAAGTGTAAACACTAAAGGCCAAACATCCCAATAGAGGGAAAGAGAGAGAGAACTCTTGAGGGAAGAGAGCTTGTGCAAGAAAGTTGAGTGAGAGGCAAGGGAGAGCACTTGAGAGAGGTTAGGAGAATCTCTTGTAAGTGTCTTATCTTAAGCTTGAGCTCCATTGTAAGCAATTGAGGATTTAGAGAGGATAAGTATGGCCTCTAAGATCCTTGGGAGAGTTTGAGTTGATCTTGGCTCCTCATCTTGATGTATTTTCTATGTATTTTGAGAATTTTCATAATAAAAGGAAAATTTTCTTCATTTTATTGTGTTCTTATTTTTCAAGCTAGATCTACATTGAAGTTGTGGATTGGATCGTATTGAGCTCTATCAAGGTGCAACCCCTTGCACTAGTATTCTATATTTTTTTAATGTAAAATGAACATTTTCATCTACTTATGATTTCAATTTTTTGTCAATATATTCTAATTTTAACTTTGATATTAGTATTAAAAAGCAATGAACAGGTATAGGCAATATAGATTCAAGAATGAAAAAGACAAAAATTAAAATTAGGAAAAGCTAACAATTAAAACTATGTAATCAATTTTAAAGAATCAAAATAATGAAAAACATTAAACAATCCTAGAAAAGGTAACATAATTTTTATTATATTTTTTGTATTATTTTTATATCAAATATCATTAATAGTTTTAATGTAGAGTTCTTAATTAATAAAGCCATTATAAAATCACAAAACAATGATGCCAAAAACAAAAAGGCTTCAGACATCTTCAGTAAACAAAAATCTTCAACACAATCCATTAGTAGCTAACCAAGAGTTACTAGATAAATTTTAGAGTTTTAACCCATCAAACTTCATAGGATATGATAATTCCAATGTAGCCATAAAGTGTCTTGGAGGAATGAAGATGTGATTCAAAGTCTTGGGTTGTAATTCTCATGAGTGTACTTAATTAGCTATTTAATAACCTAGAAGTCTAGCATAGTATTGGTGGATATACAATAAAATGAAATAGACCAAGCATGATTTACATAACTACATTTGGATTGGAATATATTCAAACAAGAGGTTTGAATAAGATATATACTAGAATCACTCTAATGTTATTTGATAAAGACAATTTTTGTTGTAGCATGATATTGTAACTACAATATCGTAGCTATGATGTTATAACCCATGTTATGTCATTATTGATACGATGTCTCAGGATGTGTACAACCCTATAAATACTCACACTTAGACATACAATTGACAACTTTTCATTTCAAGTTTTAGGGAAGCTCTTATAGTTTGTTTTTGTAGTTAGTGATAGAATGAATGCATGCAGTGTGGTGTAGAGCAGTCGTATGTAATCTTTATTCAAGTGAAGTGTACCTGGGCATAGTTCATGTTTGAAAATAAAGATCAAGATTACTTCTGATAATTGTAGCATCCACTTAGTTTTACTATTTTAATTAGATTAAATTCCTTGTTTACTTAGTTAACTCGTCACATTTTTAAAGTACTTGTTGATTAGTAAAGCAAAATGAGTATGGCTAGTTTTGAGCACATAAGCATAATCATTTGGTAATCCCAATGGTATTATTGCTTGGTTTACTTTGTAGCATAATGCTTGGTAACCTAGTAATGGTTACATGTGCCCAAGGTGTGTGCGGTAGACCAAGACTGGATGCTCATCACTATAGGTTAGAGTAGATTTACATTACCATCATTACATAGATTTAGATTATTATTTTAAACTCTCATTGTGTTTGTAACTAGGAGTAATCAGATCCTAACAACATTAACTAATCATATGTCATACTAAGAATTAAAGCATACATCAGAACTTCACTAACTTAAAGTAGGAAGACAACAATCTTGAACTTAACATCAATCGCTAGCATAATTACATTGTCCATCCATGGATTATGATATGGTCATGCACTAGCACTTGTGACTTCTATGGTAGAGTGTTGGAATACCTCTACCACTCATGATTGAAGTCATTGCTAGGGATGTGTGAATGTGTGCTAAGTAATTGATCTTACAAAGTTCTTTGCATCAAGAATCGTAAAGTCTATCCTTATACCTTAAACCAATTTCAATAACACACACTTAAGTAAGTATCAAATATACAAAATGGCTTCAACACTTAATGAAAAATTGTCATCTACCAAAGAGTTGCAAAAAAATAATGATAGAACACATGATGATGAAGACTGGAGTATGCCTATTCAAACATGGATCTTATATGCTTACATCGATCCTTAGTATCCTAATTTTACATTCATCTTTCATTAAGATGGGCAGTTGAGGTGGAGAGATTTACAAGACAACATTGTTTTGCCTCCAAAGAATTCAAGACTTGCCATGCTTCAAACAACTTTCAGAGAAATGAATCTAAGCCATGTGTAAGAGGGGTATCATGTGACCAAATACATGACTATCCCCTACCAAGCCATACAAGCATAAGTGTGAAGAGACATTGCTATGAAGACCAAACATGAGAATAACAAGGGAAAGTAGGTTAATCCTCTTATTATCCTAGAAGAACTTGATGGTGATGCATTTGTAGTAGAAAAAATCCACCATAATCATGAAGTCCATTCACAAATGTCTATTATTTGTCTGGAAGAACTTGTCAAGGAACAACTACATTTAGCCCTCGTAGAGACACCAAGAAGAGAAGTAGAGGACTCTAAATATAGGTAGGACTCAAGGCCTAGAGTTTCTACTGGATCACAAAGAGATGAATTCCAGAGTCATAGAAGGAAAACTAGCTAGCATCATTCTCTAACTATTTCATCTTCCTCCTCACTATCATCGATAGACTCTAACAGAAGGAAATGAAGGTTCAGAGGTCATGACAGGGAGAGACATAAGGCTCATGATAGACATGAGAATCATCGAAGGCATCTTGATGAAGAAGATGATGAGCATGAATCACGAAGAGATGGGAACAAACATGAAGAGTGAGTGTGATATGGGTACCAAAGGAGACATTACTACAACAGAGCGTATGAATCCTATGACCATGAAGAGCCTCTGTTGGCTACTCATAGCATGATCAAGATTAGGGAAGCAATGTACTTTCCAAATAGGCATGTGAGAGATAGTCACATCAAGCGACTTGATATGAATAATATTCCTAAGTTTGAAGGTGGATATAATGCAAATTCACAACATCACCTTCAAGCATTTCATGATGCATATGCCCTACAGAATATTGAAAGTGACTAGTAAAAGCTCAAGTTATTTCCCAAAACACTCATTAATAAGGTAAAAAGCCAGTATCAATCATTGAAACTTGAATCAATTAGAAGGTGGAGTAGCATGCTTGAACTCTTCAATGACAAATACTAGACTTACTCCAGGGTGTCCAATCTCAAAAAGAATATCCAAGACTAGAAGCAAGGGATACATGAATTCCTTGATGTGGTAATGAGAAAATACTACTCTCTTCTACATAGGTGCACATGGCATGGATTTTACCAAAGGAAGAAAATTAGGCATATTTTCAATGAGTTAAGGAATAAAACCAAGAAAACCCTTGGAAACTATGTCTAAGGTAGACTATCAGAGATGACCATCCATCGAATTTAGAGGCTAATTGACAAAGTAACGAAGGAGGAAGATGAGTTGAAAAAGAAAGAATTAGTTGAGGAATATAACCGAGATCCATCTATTTGAAAAAAGATGTATGAATGTGTCATAAATAAGAGGAAGAAACCTTGGAAGAGGTGATATAGTAGAAAACTCTACCAATTCAAAAATCTATCAACAATATAGCAACTAAAGTAGAAAATATGTGGGACTTAGTGGATGAAAAATTTGCTACGGCTTCGAAGATTGTAGAATAAAGAATTAAAAAAGCCTTGAATAAAGGCAAGGAGAAGAAAAAGAAAAGAGACTATGGATGTGAGCACTACAAACAAAAAGGAAAAGTTGCTTCTGTTGAAGAATGTATTGACTCAAGCTCAGAGGATGAGGAAGGTTGTAAAGTATGCCAATATGAACATCCTAATGGATGCTGTCTAGTGATGGCACACTTGCAAGAATTAGGGGCATATACGCTTAACCCATCCTAATGGATGCTGTCTAGTGATGGCCCACTTGCAATAATTAGGGGCATATGTGCTTAACCCAAGATTCATCAAAAAGAAAATGCCAAACAATTACCTTATCCTCAAGGTAACTACCAATGAACCTTCCAATGTGGAGCTTACGACTCAAGTGGAGCTTATCCACAACCATAGGAGCAATATCAACAATAGTGGAAGCAACCACAAGCATGGGCAATGCCTCCACCAATGTTGCAATATCCATATTGGTTGTTAGACCTGTATGGGTATTATGTGCAGTGTCTAATATCTCCTAGAAATGTAGTAGCTCACACTTCTTAATATTATCCACTTGCATATTATAGACCTACAACTCCAAGGATGGATTCTAATCCATATGTACATCAAACAACATCTCATCCATTTAGTCAACCTTCCAACTCTCTACCGTCAATGCCACCACCTATAATGCAAGGTGAGTTTCCATCCTAGTCACAACAAAAGAACACGATGAGGGTAGTGAACATGTAGAAGGCAGTAATTATGAATGAGCCTTAATCTAGGAAATAGGTATTCTTTTGAATGAGCCTAGAAAAGGTTCAAAGGATGGGGACCCCATCTACTTCATCCTCACCCACACTCAATCCTCCAAGAAACACTAAACTTCCATCATATTTGAATTCAAAGTTAACAACTATCATGCTAAATCAAACCATCACACATTGGATAAAGGCAAGAGCACTTCCTTGGTATACCTCCAAATAGTAGACCACAAATTGCGCATGGCTCTAATTGATTCTAGATTAGGGATAAGCCTAATATTACAATATGTGTATAAGGCCTAGAACCTTTAACCATTGAAGAAAAGTAACATTTAGCTAAAGTTTGCAAACTAGTCGATCACAGTTTCACTAGGATAGGTGGATGATGTGATCACTACCATCACTGGCTAGTCCTTGCCTACTAATTTATTATTCATTCATATGGAGAAAAATAAGGGAGAGTGTCCTATTATTATGAAAGATCTTGGATTAGCACCATGGAAGCTAAGCTTAGAATCATAAACTTATCCTTGGAAATTCCCAAGGATGATGAAGCTATAATCATTCAATGATGTAGGATTCCATGTGTCACATACAATAATAATGGATGCAATTGTGTGCAGAAAATATGGGTAGTTAAATAGGAGAACAACATAGCATGCAAATGATATGTCGAAGAAATATGTGTGTAGAGATATTTATATGCAACAGCCACTAAACGAGAAGGCATCAAGTGGCTAGTTACCAATGAAGAAATAGAATAAAAAATATACATAAAACCAACAATTCAAATTATAAGCACCTACATGGAAGAAAATGACAAACTAGAATAGTTAAGAAGAAGGCACCCTTATCCACATTTAGGCCAAGAAGAAGAAATTACATGGGGACAGTTGGAGATTCCAAAAAAATTAGAACCAGAACCGTTGGAGTTAAAGGCCATACCAACAGCATTAGAATATGCTTTTCTAGATAACAAAAAGCTAGTGATCATCAATATCAACCTAGATAAATAATAGAAAAAGAGATTGTTGGAAGTGGTCAATATATGGCCAATGACATTTTCTTGTTCTTATGACAAAATAATGAACATTGATCCTTGAGTTTCTTAACATTAGATATACACAGAGCTAGTTGTTAAACCACAACATCAACCATAGAGAAGGTTGAATCCTAAACTTAAGGAAGTAGTTAAGAAAGAATTGGAAAAATTAATAAAGGTAGGATTCATTTATCCCATTGTAGACAACCAATGGGTTAGTCCTTTGGTAATTGTTCCAAAGATGGAAGGCAAGTAGAGAGTATGTATTGATTTTCAATTATTGAGCTCTACAATGTTCAAGGATCATTTTTCTTTGTCGTTTGTTGATCAAGTCCTAGATACTATCATAGGACACTAGTAATATAGTTTTCTTGATGGATATAGTGGATATAACCAAATACACATTACACTAAAGACCATAAGAAGACAATGTTCACAAGTCCATGGGGAACTTTCACTTACAAGCAAATACCTTTTGGTCTTTGTAATGCACCTACTACCTTTCAACAACTGGTACTCAACATCTTCTAAAAAAACATAGGCAATGGTGTTAAGGTATTTATAGATGAATTTTCAACCTATGGGTTGGAGTTCAAACAAGAACTAGACTGTTTAGAGCAGATACTAAAAATATGTGTAGAGAAAAATTTGAAGCTTAATTGGTAGAAAATCCATCTAACAGTCTAAGATGGGGTTGTGCTAGGACATAAAGTTTCACAGAAAGGAATTGAAGTAGATCTTGAGAAGAAAAAAGTCATACAAAACATCACTCAAAGGCCACAAAGTATTAAAGATATTAGATCATCTTTGGGTCACATGGGATATTATAGAAGGTTTATAGAGAAATTTTCAAAAATTACAAAACTGTTGGTAGAGCTAACCAAGAAGGATGCATCATTTTAGAGGACAAAGTCATGTGAAAAGGTGTTTGAGAATTTAAAATAAAAGTTAATTAAGACACCAATCATCTGAGCTCTAGATTGATCTGAGCCTTTCCATATCATGATAGATGCTTCAAATTATGCTTTGGGTGTAGTACTAACATAGCTAGATGACCAAAAAAGACCATATTATATACATTGTGCTAGAAAAAGCATCACTAGAGCACAACTCAACTACACCACCATGGAAAAGGAGCTTATGAAAGTGGTGTACACACTAGAGAAATTTAGACACTATGTTCTCAAATATCCAATCTATGTCCATACCAATCATAGTGTAATCTGGTTCCTAATGAATAATCTAGCAGTAAGTCTCAGGATGATTAGATGGCTCATTATTTTACAAGAATTTGACATAACCATGATCGACAAGAAGGGTATAGAAAATGTAGTAGTAGATCACTTGTTGTGGTTAAGATGGGAATCATAGGATTAAGAAGAACCATTTTTTGATTAATTTCTTAATGAAAATATATTCACAAAGAAAGTAATGGCTGTTAACTCAACAAGGAAGTCATGAAAAACTAATTACATGACTTACTTAACTACAAAAGAGCTTCCTATTGAGGGGGGTAAGAAACATCAAGAATAGTTCCTTCATAAAGTCAAGAGATATATGAAGATAAATGGGAATCTTTACAAGATTTATACTAATGGGCTAGTATGATGGTATGTATTGGAATGTAATCAACACAGGATCCTACAAGATGCACATGAAGGACCATGTGGTTGTCATTATGCAGGACATAGGACAACACTGAAATTGATGATGGTAGGATACTTTTGGGTTACCTTATTGTGAGATGTCCATAACTTTACTCAATCTTGTGAAAGATGCCAATAAGATGGAGGAATAATGACTAGAAATGAAGGACTACAAAAACGGATCTAGCCATTAGACTTATTTGATATATGGGGAATTAACTTCATGGGACCCATCACACCAATGTTGAATTGGAAAGCCTACATCATAGTTAGAATGGATTATTGCACAAAATGGGTAAAGGTAGTTGTAGTTAAAGATTGTATGGCAAAAATAGCTACCAAATTCTTTCAACAACATTGGGTGAATCGATTTGGAGTACCAAGGATGCTTATTTTAGACAATGAAACTTATTTTACTAGTGATAATTTTAAGAAGCTCATGTAGTAGCTTAGGGTGAAACGTAAATTGACCATACCATATCATCCCCAAGTGAATGGATAGGCTAAAGAAACTAACTAGAAAATCACAAGAATATTAACTAGGATGGTTAATAGATTTAGGAAGGATTGGAGCACCAAGCTGAATGATGCTCTATGGGTTTACAAAACAACATGGAAACTACCCATTGGATTCTCACCCCATGAGCTAGTTATGGTAAATTACCTATGCTCCCAATCTAGGTAGAGCTCCAAATGTTAGCTATTGCTAGCAAACTAGACCTAAACTTGAGCTTCGCCTAGAAGGAATGACTCATGAACCTTAATTTGTTAGAGGAAAATAGGCTAGTAGAACTTAGGAGTAATAAGATCCATAAGAAGTACTCTAAGAATAGGCATGATGCATGAATACATCAAGTGCTGTTACAACTAGGTGATAAGGTCCTATACTACAATCCCAACCTTGTTCAACAAAAGGCTAAGTTGCAAACACTTTGGAAGGGGCCATACATCATTCAGGAGACTTATCCATCTGGTGTGATGCATATTTACCATCTATATAGCCCACATAAAATCATCTTAGCAAAAATCTAGCAAGTTAAGCCCTATTATGAACATCATAATTCAATTAGGAATTCTACTTGGTCCATCAATTTGTTTTCTACTTGTTCAATTTTCTAGCTAACCGGTCCTAATCATAGTCGTGGGGGTGTCCACTATGACACGTAGGTACATACTAAATTTTTTATTTTCATATTACTTTTTCCTATTTTCTTGATATATCTTTCTATACTTTTATATTTTTCAAGTTCTTACTAATTTTCTATTCTTTAACATTTTTCACTTCTTTGCCAATTTTTCATTCTTACTACCCTTTCAATTGTTAATATCTTTTAGAATTTTTCTATACTTTGCCATTATTTTGTTGTACATATTCTTGTTAATTTTGAATAAAATATATGAAATAAAGTAAGATGTAGTCCCAATACAGTGAAGATTGCTCTATGTTATTAAGTCATAGAAGATTGGTTACCTATACAATGAGACCATAACATCCACCCACCCATTCCAACAATAAGAGGTTCTTACCATGGCCATGATAATATTCTTCTCACAATAAAACTAAGAATAAACTTGTGATCATTATGCCTAGATAAAAGAGTGAAGGTCTAAGTGGGAATGAAAAGGGTGTAACATCAAGGGGATTTATGGATTCTCTAGGCTTACTATTGTGAGTTCTATCTTGTTTCCAAGAATGTATTATTCTCTTGAGTTCTAATGAAAAATGGAAGTAAGAGTACAAAAGTGTTGCCTTACCATGTCACTGGAAAGACATGTTATCCATGCCTAAAGGTAGTCCTTTAGTAAAGTCAACATAATAAAATAAAATAAAATCACAAAATAAAATTTCTAGGGGTCCCACTAGAAAGACATGTTACCCATGCCTCAAGGTAGGTGGCTTCTTAGAAATTTTAAAAAATAAACAATGTGTTACTAATAAAAATCCTTCCTTGAATAGCATTGCCAAGTGGTGATACACCTTGTAATAGTGGTAGTCTTATGGTTGTGAGCCTTGGGGGATGACATAATGTAATGACCCTGGAAAGTAGTTTGGACTTGGTTTGAATTTTGAATAGAAAGGCTAATGATTACTTTAACCATATAGTACACATAAGAATTCATTATGCCTATGGTAAGATACATCATGTCCTAGTTTCAGCAATCCCCTCTACAGTCCATTTCATCTCACTGTGTATTTAATTATAACTTTATGATTTTGTATGATATAATGTTATTTTTCCAATCTAGTGATACTAACATGTGTATTTTGGTAGATAGATATGTCTTACATTTAACTCCTTGAGTGCCTACAGACACTTTTAGGTGTGGTTCTACAAGGGTACTAAGGGCTAAAGCCTGCTTTGGGGAGTACCCACTTATATAATTGTTGTATCTCATACTTGAAAAGTAATTCCACATCATCTTGTGCCTTCTAGAATAATGCATACTCAATACATACTTCCCATACCATCCTAGAACCTATTCAACAATTTAGAAGCTTTAATCCATCTCGCACCAACTCAATAACCTTTCATTGTTTGAGATCCCTTTCTTATGAACTTTGAACACTAAAGTTTTGAAATCTAAGCATTATCAATGATCTAAGATCCTTTGGACAAGCTTCACATCTTCTAAACATTCCAATTGACTCATTTGTTCTAGGAAAATTGAACAAAATTTTGAAATTTTTTTATGGTGACGTTGTAGCTATGACGTCGTAGCCCCTACAATGTTGCATCTACGATGTCACACATATAAAAATAGTATATATATGTGTGAGAGTTAGCAAAATTTTCATTCCTTCATTTTGTAGCCAGAAAAGTTTTTGAAGTTTTTCTTTGAGCTCTAGCAATCTAACTTCCTGAAGCCATAACTTCCTCACCGTAGCTTTGATTTGAAAAATTCTAAAATCATATTGATCCCAAAGCACTCAACTTAGTCATGGGTGATACATTGCACAAACAACTAAAAATTTGAGCCAAAATTTTCTAATGCCCATAAGATATTATAAAGGATAAGTATAAGAATATAATAAGATGTTGATTAACCAATCAAATCTAAGCCAAAGGACTTAACTAATTCTTCTAATTAACCATACCAACTATTTCAAGGCATAATAAATAAGGAAATGATAATTGTGGGAGGTCGTAACACTTAAAGATATAACACTTAGGGGGTTTATTTTCAAAATTTTTCTAACTCTGCAATCATAATAGAGAACATAAGTCATATCAAATAATAAGAACTTCATCTAACCAAGAGAACGAGAAGGAATATGAACCAAATTAAACACTTAAGTAATCTTAAACTCTTAAAGATTGAAAGATGGTCCCAAGGAGACCAAGAGTAGAAGGACCTTCACAACTAATAAGTAAGAGACCAAGAGCAGAAGGACCTTCATAGCCAATAAATAAGAGACTAAGAGGCCATGGGAGAGGCCAAGCAAGAGAACAAATTCCACAAGTTGAACATGCAGAGTAGGAGGCACAATCATTCAAAATCTATCAACAAACTCCTACTACTAAAAATTTAGTACAAGGAGAGGTAGAGATACCACCTACACCTAAATAATGGCAACACCTCACGTTGTCTCTAGAATGCCTCTAGGCCATACAAGAGAAGCTTGTCATGTCCATGGTTATCATGAACTCAACTTTGGTCCATTCATGGAGTTTGCTCTAGAGGCTATGAAGATGCAACTTCAAGCATCTCCCCAATGGCCCACATTGTCCAATAGTGGTAAATGGTATTTAGGGGAAACATATTAATTTTAGTAGAATAAACAAGTAGATGCTATAGTAAATATTGAAGGAGTCTCACTACCATACTCAGTGGAGGTAATTACTAAGGCCCTTAACACTCCAAAAGAAGGAGCCAATGTGGCAAAAATTTCAACTAGATCAAACACTGATGTAAATAAATTATGGTTGCAAAGGGCATATGGTAAATAAGACAAAGACTATAGTGAGCTCTTAATAAGGGAAAAGATTTATTTTAAGATTGGAACATATCACTTGTTTCAAACCAAGATGTTTAATAGAATTTCAACATATATGGCTAGAGGAACTGTAATTTTGATGGGGAAATTTAATGCCAACATCCCCCATTTGCACTTCCTAGAAATTCAAAGGTAGTTTAAGGAGAAAAAGGAAGGGAAGCTAACATTGCCATTCACTTGCCTCATCAAAAAGCTGCACAAACAAGATGGAATCTTGGGATACACTAATGATGTCCCAAGGAAAGCCCAAAATGCTTTCTATACTAAGATGTTCAAGTTGATGTCACCCAAAAAAGATCAAGTAGAGAAACCAGTAGGCATTGAGGGAGCTTCAGGCTCAACTCCTATCGATAACCTTCTAGCTACTAGATCGTAATAGCAAGTAGGAGTCAACAGCTAGCCAACTATTTAAGAATAACAACAATAATAACAACAAGTTCCACCACCCTGCTGCAAGATTATTGACCATCAATGAGCCATCTACAACATATTGTAGAAACTATTAGTTAGGGAACAAGGGAGGGGGCCAATCTTTATAGAGTGAGAGAGAGCTCAGTTAGGTCCATCACTTCCATAGATCCTACAAGTGGACAAGTGTCACTATAATCAAAAGGAGAGGACAATTGGACACAATAGATTTCTAGAAATGTTGCATCATTTCAAGTGATGCTTGAAATTAAAGAAGGTGTCACAGTTGTGGTCATGTAGCATTAGGATGTAGCAAGATTTGCAGAGGTCATCATTGACCATATCAAAGAATCATTCAACGTTCCTATTGTGCCATTGGTTGATATTTCTAGAGCAAGAAATGCTCAAATGCTTGTCGATACCTCAATGACTCCTAGAGAACATGAGGACATACTAGATAGATTGTTGTAGATGGACTAGGTCATGCAAGATTTGTTTAATATCCTATGTAATATCACTGCAGTATAGTTTGATCTAACTACCACAAAGGGAAATTTTTTCATGGTAGAAACAGAGCTAAACATGTAGAAAATGAAGTGCAGAGACTACAAGAAGAACTAGTAACTCTGATAGCTAAAAGGAGAGACCCTATACACTTCATCATGCTAGAGCAACTTGATTAATTTAGAACTAATCACATGAGGCAATTAATTATCCATAACATGTAGATGGAGAAGGACAAGGAGAAGGTAGTATGAGATGCATTTTTTATTGAAGTGCAAATGTATGCACATGCTAAAGCTCTCATAGCTTTATAAGAGAAGAATAAAAAACTCACTATTGATAACACTAGTCAATTGATGTGAAGAAATAGAAAAATGTTCTTGAGGAAAGCATTCATCAAATGTGAGAATAGTTAATTAAAGTTAACTAGGACATTGGTAGATTAGCCCAAGAAAATAGGAACTTATCAATGGAAGAAGTTTACATAATCAATCAAAAATCTGCAATCGAAATAAGCACATAGTTGAATAAGGTCAAGAGACATGAATGACCCAAGGAGTATTTTAGAGATTAAGTTGGCATGTATAAGCAAATAAATAAAAAATAAATTTAGATGGCAAGGGCCAAAATTAGTATAATCTCTACTTAAAATCTGGACTGGCAACCCATCTTGGATAGTTTTGTCCATGTCTACCAAGCCAAGGTGAAAAATAAAGACCTATCGATAGAGGACTTGATAGAATACATGGGGTTAGCAAATCCTTGATACTCTAACTTGGCCATGTTAATAGCAAGGTGACCTTGGAATGAGCTTGAGAAATAGGTAGTAGTAGTATACATGATGTACAAGAAATAGTTTGTTGACAAGAAAGATGCATTATCAAAATTACATATAGCAAAATTTGAGCTCAAAATTCTCAAGGCTAGCTACTAAGGATAGAAAGATGTAGTAGAAAACTTGGCTCATCAAATGATAGATTACCAAGAACCAAGAAAGATGGCTAGGACTTTTGAAGAGGAAAGAAGGTAATTTGCATCTTGATATGTGAAGGCCAACAAAATGTTTCTATAGTTCCCATGCCCATGGGATGTATCTGATCCATCAACATTGCTCAATAAGCATGGATAGTACATGATCCAGGAACAAAGGAAGAAAAGATTTAGGTGTTCCTAAATTATTATCAATTTCAAAAGCCTAATGACAAAAGAAAGAAGTTGATGGAAGAGCCTCCACCACCCGGAACATAAACTACATTGAGCTACTCCAAGTTTTGTTTGCTTTGGTTTTGTTTTGTTTTCATGAGACTATGTCATTTTGTAAACACATAAATATAGCATTCACAGAGTCATGTAAATAGCTAGTTGTGTCAAGTTAAGTATACCTCCCAAGTTTGTAAGGGATTCTATTCTCATTTTGTTTTAACTTGAGGACGAGTTTCTAGTTAGTCATGGGGGGTATGATAATGATAATTTTTGTTATATCATGATATTGTAACTATGATGTTGTATCAATGATATCGTGGCTACAATGTCATAATCCATGTTACATCATTATTGATATGATGTCTTGGGATGTGTGAAACCCTATAAATACTAGCACTTGGGGTGCACAATTGAGAACTTTTCATTTTAAATCTTAGGAAAACTCTTGTAGTTTGTTTTTGTAGTTAGCAATAGAGTGAGTTCTTGTAGTGTGGTGTAGAGCAGTTGTATGGAATCTTTATTCGAGTGAAGTGTACTTGGGCATAATTCATGTCTAGAAATAAAGATCTAGATTTCTTCTCATCATTGTAGCATCCACTTAGTTTTATTGTTTTACTTAGATTAATTTCCATGTTTACTTAGTTAACCCCTTATGTTTTTAAAGTACCTTACTTTGCTTGTTAATTAGTAAAGTGGAATGAGTACAATTGGTTTTGAGTGAATAAGTATAATTGTTTGGTAATCCCGGTGGTATTATTGCTTAGTTCACCCAGTAGCAAAACGTTTTGTCATCTGGTAATGGTTACTAGGACTCAATGCTCATTCACATTACCATCATTACTTAAATTTAGATTGTTATTCTAAACTTTCATTATGTTTGTAACTAGGAGTAATCACAACCGAACAACATCAAATAATCATATGTCCTACTAAGAGTTAAGCCATACACCTGAATTGCACTAACTCAAAGTAGGAAGATAACAATCTCAAAGTTAACATCAGTCACTAGCATAATTACATTATCTATTCACAGATTATGATATGGTCATGCACTAACACTTGTGACTTGTATGGTAGAGTGTTGGGATATCTCCACTGCTCATCATTATCCATATGAACTACCAATTCTTTGTTACAATTATGAACAAATTGATTATTGGATAGTGAAAATTATAATTGGTGTACCTAAAGTTATTCTCATATTAGGGTCTATCTTTGTAGAACTATTACATGGAAGTTTTAGCATAGGTTAATTGATCTTAACATGATTGTTTAGCATGTTAAAGATCAAAATCCTATAACTTTGACCTATTTTGAATATCAATATCTTACAAATTTTGCTTGTAACTAATCAAGACATGCTCAAGAATATTATCGAAAAGCTTAAATCATTTTCAAGTATTATTAGCAAATTTCATATTTTCTTCTAAATTTATTATTATTTTAACATTTCTAATTGAATATAATAATTTCTTTCATTTTTTTTGTTTTTCTTTTTTATTTTTAAAATTTTTCTATAGTGTATGAAATAGATCATTAACCAAAAATCAAAACATCCATTTCATAAATAATTTATAATTATAGGTGAAACACCTTTAACTTCCTCTAATCCTTTTTAGGTATTACACAAACAAAAACATTGCATTGTTTTCCTTGATAGAAAATTAGTACTTCAACATCTACTTATAACAATTCTTTGCATATTCTTTTACAACTCAACAAAGACACGTTATAATTACAAATACTAGCACCAAGCAATAGGGATACAATAAGGTCAAGCGAACAAAGCACTAATGAATAACAAGCAACATCAACTAGAAAACCAGAACAATTTTTAATAGAAGAACACAATGAAAATTACAAGAGTTAATTCATTTAGGTGCACATTCACTATAATTTCAAAATTTACATAGTATAAAATATTCATAAACATTTCATTTCTATAGGTACTATATAAATACAAAAATAATATTCATTTCATTTAAAAAATTAATACTTCAATAAAACATTATAATAATTCTTTGCTTATTCTTTATCATCACAATACAAATACCTTACACCAATAAATATTGGGTTTAAGTAATAGGAACATAATAATTACAAGTCACCAAAATAGTATTCACTTCAACAAAAAAAATATTAAATAGCAACAATCAAAGCAGCACCATTCTTAGCACAAGGAAACAATGCAAATTACATGAATGCATTCATTTATGTACAAATTAATGATAGTTTCAGAATTTACACAATACAAAATATTTAACAATATTTCATTTTTACTCACTAGTTATACTCTATGAATGATTTTAAAATAAAACAACATATTTACAATTCATAGAAGATCTAGGCATAGATACTTCAAATCCAAGTCTAGAGTTATGTTAATCGATTATACAATTACTTAAAGATTAGGTTACAATGATACCAAAAGGATCATCAAATATGTATCAAACAAATCATCTAATCATATATGCTCAACAGGTAAATGTAAATTCCAATTTGACTAATACTAAAATACATTTTGTATTGTGCATTAATAGTATATTAATATAGAATGATATTTCACATATTTATCTACCTATTACACCTAAAAAGTGTCTTAAAAAATGTCTCCAATCAGAATTTAAAGAGGAAGTAAATGAAAGCTTTAACATATCTAGACCTATGACACAATCATACCATAAATTTGCTAAATTTATGCATTATCTTATAACCATGGACTTTGTATTGACACCTCCTATGTGCTTGCTATGTTTCTAGCCTAGGGGCATGCCCTAGGCAGATATGAGATTTTCCTCTAAAAGTATTATATAATTTGTTAGCAACTCACATCATTCATTTCATTTAATCCTTTTACATTAATTTTAATATTTTACCAAAATTAATATTTTTAAATTTATACAACTTAATTTCATAAATATTAGTAATTTTTTAACTCAAAATTTAGAAAATAAATTAAGTATTTAAAATTAGTTATCATAACAATATATTCATCTAGTTATACATGTTAACATACCCAACATAATATCGACACCCCTAAAAAAATGTTGAATATAACAAACAACCTCTATAAAATTAAACACCTTCGTACTTTCCATATAGTAAAACAACATAAAAATTTCTACAAATCCAACCCCATATACATCACTAACTTAAATGCACATATCCTTGAATCGAACAATAAGCCCATTAATAAAAACTACTCTACAAAAGCATGATCCATTTTCTAATTTATTTCCTTGCACATGTTTGTTCTTGAAGGTGTTGGACTCAAAGTGTAGTTCCAACACCTATTTTGCACTTCACATGTTTCTAGCCTAGAGGCATGTCCTACTTAGTATGGACCCAAATTATCTAGAATTGAAAAATGAAAAAACAATAAACTAACACTACATACACATTCAAGAACAAACATGCATGAGGGTATGAAATGGCCAATGGGTGTTGCTCTTGTAGAGTAATTTTTATTAATGGGTCAATTGTTTGATTGAAGTATTTACATGTTTAAGTAAGTGATTTGTATGGGGTTAGATTCATAGAATTTTTTATGTTGTTTTATTATATGGAGGATAGTGAGATGCTTATTATTATATAGGTTATTTTTTCATTTAGCAAATTGCTTGGGAGGTGTAACTAATATGTTGTTGTTGTTATAATAGTGTATGTAGTGTTATTTTATTTTCTTAATTATTATAGATAGGTTTGCAAAGTAGTTATTTATGGGGTTCATACATTGTAGGTTTAGGGATGTATATGTGGGTATTATAAGAGGTATATATTGTAGTGCTAGTTTTTCTAGATAGGTTATTTGTAATTGGATACAAACAGCCTATCTTCTTTTTTGCTTCTCTTCATTTTTTCTGTACTTCTTGTTTGATTTTCTACCTCTTCTCTATAGTTGCTTTCATTGTTTTTTTACAAAATTTTTGTTTATGCTATCTTATTGTTTTATTTGGCAATTGCTAGATATAGCAATTTGTTGTAGATGTTTTCATTTCTTCTTGCTATTTTCTTTCTACAGTTGTTTTTATCTTTATGCATTTTTGTTAAAATCCTTTAATGGTTAGTATTGTGTTTTTTAATTTGATTTGTCTCTATGCCTTTTTTTAAAAAAATTATTTGGTGAATATTATTGTGATTTTAATGTAATTTTTTTAACATTCGAATGTGTTTGATTGGTATGTTTTATAGATTTTTTTTGAATTTTTGACATGTTGGTTATAAAACTATTTATTGAAAGCATGTATAACTCAATGAATATTTTATTATGATAACTAATTTTTGAATGCTTAATTTATTTTATAAATTTTGAATAGAAAATTACTAAAATTTACAAAATTGAGTTGTAGAAATTTGTAAATATTAATTTTGATAAAATATTGAATTTATTGTAAAAGGATTAAATGAAATAAATAATGTGAGTTACTAAAAATTGTATAATACTTTTGGAGAAAAAGCTCAGATGTGCTAAGGACATGCTCCTAGGCTAGCAACATAGTAGGTGCATAGAAAGTGCTAATATAAAATGCATGGTTGTAAGATAATGAATAAATTTAGTTGTTTTATGTTATGATTTGTCATAGGTCCAAATGTGTTAAAGCTTTTGTTTGCTTCATCTTCAAATTTTGATTGTAGACATTTTCTAAGACACTCTGTAGGTGTATTAGGTATATACATCTATGCAATATCATTCCATATGAATATATTATTAATACATGATATAGAATGTATTTTAGTATTAGTCAAATTGGAATTTACATTTACTTGTTAAGCATTTATGTTTGGATGATTTATTTAAGATGTATTTGATGATCCTGTTGGTATCATTCTATCTTGATCTTTAAGTAATTGTATAATCTGTTAATGTAGCTATGAAGTTAAAATTGAAGTATCTATGCTCAGTTCTACTATGAATTGTAAATATGTTGTTTTATTCTAAAATCATTCATAGAGTATAGCTAGTATGTAGAAATAAAATGCTCATGAATATTTTTTTTTGTGTAAATTCTAAAATTATAATGAATGTGTATTTGAACAAATTTATTCATGTAATTTGCATTATTTTCTTCTACTAAGAATGGTACTACTTTGGTTGTTGATGTTTTTTTGTTAATGTTTAATATTTTTGTTATTGAAGTCAATACTATTTTGATGACTTGAAATTATTGTATGCATGTTACTCGAGCCTAGTGTTTACTAGGGTAAGGTATCTTTGTTAAGCGACAAAATAATATGCAAAGAATTATTATAATTGTTTGTTGAAGTACTAAAATTTTGTAAAATAAATGAATAGTAACTTTGTATTTGTATATTACCTGTATAAATGAAATATTTATGAATATTTTATATAGTATAAAATTTGAAATTATAGTGAATGTGTACCTATATGAACTGATTTTTGTAATTTTCATTAAATTCTTCTACTAAAAATGGTTCATATTTGGTAGTTGATGTTGTTCATTGTTGGTTATTGTTTTGTTCACTTAACATTATTGTTTTCCTATTGCTTGGTATTGGTATTTGTTATTGTAATGTATCTTTGTTGAGCTACTAAAGAATATGCAAAGACTTATTATAATTAGATATTGAAGTAGTAATGTTTTGTCTAGCAAAATAATGCAAAGTTTATTTTTGTGTAATATTTGAAAAGCATTGGAGGAAGTTGAAGGAATTTGACTTGTAATTATAGATGATTTATGAAATGGATGTTTTGATTTTTGGTTAATGATTTGTTTGGTAGACTATACAAAATAAAAAAAAATCAAAAACAAAAAAATTTGTTATATTTAATTAAAAAGGTAAAAAAAGTAATAAATTCAAAAAAAATATGAGATTTGCTAAAAATACCTGAAAATGATTTATGCATTTTGGATAATCTTCTTGGGCATGTCTTGATTGGTTGCAAGCAAAAGTTGTAGGATATTGATATTCAAAATAGGCAAAAGTTGTAGGATTTTGATCTTTGACATGCTAAACTTGTCCACAATTGCAACAAAGAATTAGTAGGTTAGGGATAACATTGGAGTGAGTCGGGTATATATCTTTTTCAAAACTCATGTTTGTATATATTATGGTCCAAATATAGTTGTGTAAATCCTATTGGTCTATTTTAATTTATTATATATCCATCAATACTATGTTGGACCTCTAAGTTGTTGAATAGCTAATTGAGTACACTTATGAGAATTATAACCCAAAACTTGAAATAACATCTTCATTTCTCCAAGCCTATCTGTAGTTGCATAGAAATTATCATATTCCTTGAAGTTTGAGGAGTTAAAAGTACATAATCTGGCAACTTTAGGTTAGGTATTAATGAAATTATTTGAATCTCTCATTACCCTCACATGAAGCCTCTTTTTATTTTTTTTCCTTTTTATTTACTCATCTACCTCTTCTTTGTAGTTCCTTTCATTGTTTTTTTTAATAGAATTTTTGATTATGTTATTTTAGTGTTTCTATGACACTTGATGGATGTAGTAGTTTTTTATAGATGTTTTCATTTCTTCATGCTATGTTCTTTTTGTAGTTATTTAAGTGGTTATTCTTTGTTGGATATTTGCATATTTATTGTATAAGAAGAGAGAATTGGTGTAAAATGTATAATTTCAAAAAATAGCTAAGTAGATAGGTTAGTAAAATAGTTTTACTTTTATTTTTAGTAATTTATTTAGGAGTTGTGGGTATTATCTTTGTGTTGTTATAAGGGATATATGTTGTAGTGATACTTGTTTTTCATAGGTATTTTGTTCAATTTATCAATTTATTTTGGGGTAATGGATATGATGTTATTGTTGTTATAAGGGTGCATGTAGTATTATTTTACTTTTATTTTTTCCCCTAAATTCTAGAGGTAGGACATGCCTTTAGGCTAGCAACATATGAAGTGCAAAAAGGGTGTTTGTACTGTGCTTTAAACCCAATACCTTCAAGTACAAACGTGTGCAAGGAAATGAATTGACCAATGGGTTGTGCTCTTGTAGAGTAGTGCTTATGAATGGGTTTTTTTAATTCAAGGAAGTATCTATTAGATCTCCATTGCATAATCTAACCCTATTGTTTATTCGATCTATTCCTATAGGATATAACCATGGTCTTCGCTCATCATAGTTTACTCTCCATTAGATTTGATCCTGCTCTCTACTCTTTGGTATGTTTGACCCTTAGGTATTTTGCCTTGTTTTTCTCATTTAATTTTATTTTTCTTTGTCAAATCTTCTCTATTTGATCTAATCCTACTCTCTGTTAGATCTACTTTATAGTATTTAACTTTGTTGTTTGCTCATCATAGCCTACTCTTCATTGTATTTGACTATGGCCTTTTCTCATCACATAGTGATGAGACACGACATGCACTGGGCCGCGATATCGCGTACGCCGCGATATCGCATCTTCTCCTGCGATATCACGTACGCGATATCGCGTCCCGCC
>MNCI01014915.1:380054-402274 GCA_015680685.1 Gnetum montanum | reverse complement strand
GCGTATTCCAGGATTCTGCGCTTGGTAATCCCAGTGGTAGTCCGATGTGTACGGCTAGTTGAGGAATCGACTGTGCATTGCTAGGCTAGAACGTGTGATAAGTACGACTTAGTTATGTCATTTTTAGGTCAATTATCATTAACATATTTAATGCAAAGTTCTGGATTATTGAAGCCATTACAAAGCTCCAAAACAATTATGCCAAAAATAGAAAGGCTTCAAACATCTTTAGTGAACAACAAACTTTAACAAAATCCATTGATACCTAACCTAGAGTTACTAGCTAAATTCTAGAGTTATAATTCCTCAAACTTCATGGGATATGATAATTCTTATGCAATTGTAGAATGAAAATGGATTGGGATACATATGGTATTGTTAGATACTTAAAGTATTGTTAGATACACAAAAAATGATATAGACTAAGTACTATTTACACAACTAAACCTGGATTGGGATATATTTGAACAAGAGTTTTGAATAAGATACATAGTAGACTTAATCTAATGTTATCCATATGAACTACTAATTCTTTGTTACAATTGTGGACAAATTTGACATGTCAAAGATTAAAATCCTACAACTTTTGCCTACAACTAACGAAGACATGTGCAAGAAGATTATTCAAAAAGCTCAAATCATTTTCAAGTATTGTTAGCAAATTTGATATTTTCTTTTGAATTTATGATCTATTTTATATTTCTAGTTGAATACAATAATTTCTTTATTTTGTTTATTTTTATTTCTGATTTTTTTATTCTTTTTAATCTACCAAACAAATCATCAACTGGAAACCAAAACATCCATTTTATAAGTCATTAGCAGTTACAGGTTAAATATCTTCAACTTTCTCCAATCCTTTTCAAGTATTGCACAAACACAAACTTTGCATTATTTTTCTTGATAAAAAATTTCTACTTCAACATCTAATCATAACAATTCTTTGCATGTGTGGTTGTCTTTGCAATTCCATCTACATATGGTGATGGCTTTTGATTCATACTATAATGGACTTCCAGTTGCATGGGTGATATCCTCATGGTGCATTGAAATTGATATTAGAGGTTGGCTTTCAGAGTTGCATCAAAGAGGCAAGGCTAAGGAGCCTAATTAGACAATGAATGCTTAGTTTGAGATATCTTAACATGTGCTTAAATTTGAAATCATGCTACCTTAGTTTGAGATATCTTAACATGTGCTTAAATTTGATAATTTATTAGATTTGTTTTTGGGAGTAGGATTTTTTTTATGCATTTGGCATGTTTGGAGGGCATGGAGAAAGAACTTGGAAACCAAAGTTAGAGATTTTAATTAGAGAAAAGCAATGGGTGATCATCTTAATCATATTATGAATAAATGCAAAACTATTGTAGATGTTGTTGTGGAAATAAACAAACTTGTTGGCAGGTTTCAAGATAACTTAGAATTCATTAAATACTTAAAATAGTGGTTAAATGGAGATAAATTTAGTGAGTTTCTATTCCTTATCATCATTACACAAATGTTCATATTCACAGTCATGGACTCTTTTCCTATTTGTTTATTACTAATTTTTCTCTTTAATCATATGCTTATAGGAATGTGGGTTAAAGAATTTCATGATGTTCCCTATGCACAACAATGCACAAATAATGCTATCAAGTCATACCATGGATTTTTGAAAGGGAAATTTTTAAGAGATATAAGAAATAGAAAATATTGAAGTATCAATTGGCTTATATGAACCTTGCCAAAGGTACAACTATATTATTGAAATAATTTTAAAAATTAAATTTGCAAGATATGTTGTAAATAAGAAAGATAGAGATTTCAATAAGAATTCATGGGAAAAGGCTTTACAAATATCTAATGTTGACTTTGTCCAAGTCATGGAAAATGATGAATATGTTGTGCAAGTCAAAATAGTTTGAGGCCAAACACTTGTACAAAGTTTCAAAGGTATTTTCTTGTAGTATATCTTGTGAGTGTAAATGGTCTTGCCTCCACCATTTTTGCAAGCATTTAATCAAAGTTGTTATTAACATGAAGGGTCTTACCAAGGCATTTAAGTTCTTCTTCCAAGATGAGTTTTACAATTCACGTGTGCATGTGTAACTAAATTCATTCTAGCTACATTAGTTCCTTAGTTAGGAAGATGCTTCTAAACTTGGAATGACACTAGAGACATTGGGATCAACTACCTAGAGATCTATTGGCAATGAGGTGGACATGGTGGACAATAAAAATCAACAAATGGAGGTGGACAAAGGTAAAGTAAATGCACAGTGGAAAACAAAAATTCATAAGCTCAAAAAGACATTGACAAAATTGGCAAAGACATTACATATAGAGAAGGAGTATTTTAGATGTAGGAAAATATTTGGAACTATTGGAATCAATTTTTTTATTTTCAAGTAACATAGATGATTTGATGAGTGAAAAAAGATTGTTTGGTTGGAATAGTCATTCCAAACGTATTGCACAAACACTTTCTAATCCTAATTGTGCAAGAACGTTTTTACTGGTTATCTATGGTTATTAAAATAATGTACATTATGTTCTAGTATTTTTTAATCTATTTCATTTTGCTTGCAAATTGGAGTGAAGAAGGCCAAGAGAAACATGGACAGTCCTCTAATCCCCTATCTACGCTGAACAAGTAACTCATATGATGACATTCTTGTGAATGTATTTTTGTTTAACATCCTTGAATAGGACACTATGATTGGAAGATATCATGTATTTGTTATAGATTACTAGAAAACATGTTTGTTACACCCTTTTGTTGGATAAAACTATGTTTTCTATGTCTTAATCGGTTATTGCAAGACTACATGTTATATATGTGTTGCCTATTTAAATATGGTGTATTTTAATTGCATTTTGGACAATGATCCTTGTATTTCTTTATAAACTTTGATACTTGTAATTTGAGAAAATGGAAAACAATGAAATAACCCTTCACATACATCACTATAAGTATCAAACAACAATACTTTTGGAAATGCCTTCCACATACATCACTATAACTATCATTATCATTTATCTTAGACTTCATATTTGGTGTCATTGCTTTATTTTAATGATTGATCTTTCAAAAATTGATTCTCAACTAATGTATTTGTAATATACATAAATTAAATTTTAGTTCCAAAAAATGCAGGGTCATGTGAGTTGCATGACCTTGCAATATTTTAGTCAAAACATGCATGAACATGTGAGTTGCATGACCTTGCAATATTTTAGTCAAAACATGCATGAACATGTGAGTTGCATGACCTTGCAATATTTTAGTCAAAACATGCATGAACATGCATCTTATAGTCTTGCAAAGTCTTTAGTTTTTTAATTCCATGCAAGTCACTCTTGTTTTGCATAAAAATTTTGCCAGTGCATGTGAGACACAAATCTTCATAGCTTTAACATTTACAAAAACAAGGTTTTTTACAGTGCACCACTATGCTAGTCGTAATTTCCATGTGGAAACTATGACTAGCACTAAATATTGTCACTTGCATATTGCGTTTGTACTGCAATTGGTAGTTTTTAATAAGGTGCATGTAGCACTTTATTATGTGGTTCACATAATAGAAAAAAATGTGATTCACAACTGAATATGCTTCTTGCATATTTTGCATTAAATTGCAAGAACTGAAACTAGCTTAGTTATATATTTATAATATATATTTATAAATTGGCTGAGAGAATCTTATTTGTTTACAAGTAAAAAGTTCTTTTGAGTAAAAAATTTTACGAAGAAAAAGATTTAAAAACCCAAATTTTCATGCCTTCTGGACGAAGAACAAGAGTACTATACCTTATTTTTCTTTAAGAATGAGTTTTCTGAAAAAAAGAAAATTTCCATCAATTAGTGTATGCTCTCACCCTCAGCCGAATTTGTTGTTTTTGGCTGAGGGTGAGAGCATACAAATTCAGCTGAGGGTGAGAGCATACAAATTCGGCCAAATTTGTTCTTTTTATAAAAGTCCTAATGCAAAATCTGAAATATAACCGGAACTACTTACTTGCCGTTAAAGATAATACATGATCAAGGAGATTTAACTTGATAAGGTTTTTATTCATTCTTGGAAACGTGTGTAACACTTGCATAGGGACCTCCAACAACCATCTGCCTCCCTTTAAGATATTTCCAAGGGAAGGCGATAAAAGAGATATTAAAAGAGAAAAAAATTATTAAAAAAATAGGGGTTGCTCAACCCCTAACCCTCTAAGGCCTTTTTCTTCATACAAATATGGTATATCTCATAATACATGAAAGGTAAACATCACAACATCTAAATAAAAGCTAAGTAAACATTGATAGAGGAGCAAGGAGCACATATTCACACTATTTCTAACATATTGAACGTACCATTAGTATAATGATCATTCAAAAACATTGCTCCTAACCTTGAATACGGCAACACACGCAACGCCACCACCAACTTCAAGAAAATTTAAAGTACACCTTATGCAACTAAATCGTCATCCGAAGTACATTTATAAAATTCTAGTTTATAATTATAACAAATTTCTATGTGCCCTTCGTTTTAGCCGCAGCGGTAATCAATCCATGACGTGCTTTTTCGCAGGCAGGCGTTATTATGGCACAGAGAATCAGCCTGCACAGATATGAACCCGTATTTAAAAGGCGTTTTAACACATGGCCAGCGAAAATACAGGCACTTTGGAAAAAAACACAGCAGCGTGACAATATTCAATCCAGGCACGAAATTTGGGCAGGGGCAGGCGCAGCCGGGCAGAGGCAGTGACGACATGAGACAACAGAGAAGAGCCCACTGTCCACCCCACACCTACTGAAAAAGATGAAGCAAATGCGCCTGATGTTTTCAGGTAAAAACAGCAGCAGCACCAGAAGCACATGAATGAGAGATGATGCTTCTTCGTTTGTTCTCTCAGCAGCAGCTTCACACACAACTTTCCGTTTGCTCTGTAATGCGTAAATATTTTCCCATATAATTTTCGCAGCAGTGGAGAAGGCACACTGCATTAAAAGCTCTTGGAACCGTTGGGACCCTGCTAATGCTTTTTCCACACATTGATGAAAGGTCTATCACACTAACATTCAATGCTATATAGTAACATGTCTACAGCTTTTGAAAATAATGAAATCAATAAATCTCTTATCAAAAAATTTCAAGTTGCCATATAATTATAGGAGTAATAATTTTTTCATATTGCAAAAAAAACTATACTCTAATTTTTCTTTTCTGTTTCTATTCTTTTATTTCAGACTACGTTCTACCATGGAAGCCTACCATCGCCTTGAAATGTGGATTGGGATCCGGACCTTCTCCTGTAGGAATATGAGGCAATTCTTTTGTGCAAATTTTTTATCTATGGATTCTTTTCAAAACATTATCATGATTCATATGGGTGTTAACTTTTGCAACTTTTGCTGTCCAACTCAACTCAAAACATTCTATGCTGCTCGTTTGGATTTCAGCGGTCACAGAATGAAAGATATTTAGTAATTGCAAAGAACCCCATGTCTGCTCCAACTCAGGCTTTGTCTGCAAAATTGAATCGAAGAATCAATGCCATGTCCCGGTATTTTTCCACCGCTCTTACCTCAGTGAAAAATTCGTGTGTTGCGTCACTGCCAACCATGAAGTTTCTTGGCTTTTGCTACCTGAAATAAACGCAGAAACAAACAAAATTTGGCCAGACATCTGCAGGCCAACCGGCAACCGAAGTTTTAATTTTCCTGGCTTTTGCTCTTTTTCCTCTGTAAGTTCGAACCAGTGAAAACGATCAATCTTGCACTTGAATTCGGTCAACCTTTGAATTATTTTTTGGCAATTGAATTCCGATAACCTTTTGAATTATTTGTTGAAAATTCTGTCAACAATTACAAAGCAATCGTTTTCTTTCTCAAGAAATTTGAAGCAATCTCGACGAAGCCAACAATCAAACGATGGCAACAACCTTGGCAAGGGCAGAGACGATGAATCCTCCAAAGAACATAGAAACTGTTTCTTCAGGGGGCAGCGCCGATGCAGAGTTGCAGGCTGCAGCGGGACCTTGCAGAGGCAGTGCAGAAGCTAGAATCGGGAACAAAAGTAAGAAGCTCGATTCAAGTTTGCATGGGAGGCAAGTGTCGGACATCCGGGGAGCGGAGCTTCTGAGCAAATTCCAGAACAGCATCCAGAGGTGCAGGGCCAAGGGCTTGGTCGAAGCCGTGGTGTGCAAGTGCATGGGAAACTGCAGAAGCTTCAGCACATCAAAGCAAAGGCATGGTTCATAAATAGAGAAATATGTAATGGACGCAACCTTTTCATAAGTGTTATGCACAAAGTTGCGTTACCAGATGGCCGAAATGGCCTGTTGAAATTCTAGTTACACTTATGCACAAAGTTGTGTTACCCAAATGGTTGTGTTACAGAAATGGCCCGTGGAAAAGTCAACGTTAGTCAGCGTTATTATGCATAGTCTCGCATCACAAGTTCAAAAGTTAAAAATAAAAAAATTACTACAACTTAAATTACCTGCCATTTGCAATTTTAGATTTCAATTTCACCTCAGAGAGTGGGTGAACAACAACATCATAGAAGGCCACAAAATAGAGGAAGGAAGGGAGGACAGAGGATAGAACTCAAGATTTCTATTGAAGGTAGAGATTTCAAAATATCCATAAGCAATGACTAGGAGGATGAGTAAAACCATACTACAATCCTAAATTTCATTGATTTTTGTTATGCTAGGATTTGCTACGATACTCTGGCAATCCAACATTTTCTTTAATTTCTTACTTCAGAAAAGTCTATGTATCGCAAGTGTAATGCAAATTTTCTACATCCCTTCTTTGACACTTATCTTTAAGCCTTCATTTTTAAATAGAATTCCTGGGATAATGTTTGATTGCTAGTATTAATGAAATGAGGCCTCAACACCTAAATAGAATTCTTTTTATTTACTTGTTTTATGATTTTTATTTTGTTTGCCCTTTTATACCTTTGAGTAGATGCACAGGTAATTCCCTTGTTTAGAAAAACAATGTACACCTAAAAGAAGCTATTTCTATATTATTTGAAAACTGATTTTGTCATTTAATGCTTACAAGTTCTAAAGATTAGAGACAATAACTAGAGTTCAATGATAAGGTAAACCTCTCAATTCTAATACAATAAGCTAGGAAATTCAAATATAAGCATGTTATTAATCTAGGAATTGTTAATTATGTATAATAGGAAAATAGGTCACATATGGAAAAAGATGAACCAATTTCATAAAATATTTTATGTTCATCATATTTGAATATAACAAAACATACAATTTCTATGTACTGTACTTAACTATCATTATTAAATTTTCTTCTTGACATGTAATATTAATGAAGTAAAGATGATGAATATTAAAAGCTTAGAAGAAAGATAAGTTACATCATAGCACTCATATCCCACATGTTTGCAATCTTTTGGTAAGGAATCCCAAAGAATTATAAGAGAATCCTACCAAATAATGGTAATAAAAGGCTACCCATACTTCTCTTCCATTTGAGAACCAAGTTTCCACTTTGACATTCTATCCCCATTTGGTGTAACAGCAACGAAAACAAGGTCGATTTTCCCCTTGGCCTTCATCTATAATTATTAATAGATTCATAAATGTGTGTGAGAGAGATTGAAATCAACAATGTGAATCAAGTCCGAGTGGTCATGGTTGTTAGGTGCACCTCTCACAGCTTACCTAATTTTGCAATGGTGTATATGTAGATATATATAATATAGTGGTTTGGAAGTGAACCAAAAGGTAAACATATAGTATACAATTAGGATTGAGATTGAAGTTATGAATTACACAACCACAAGCCACATTTTGTATTAACAAAAATTGTGTTTTTTACTTTGCCAATATATTTTGGATGCAAGTTGCTATAAGCCTACAAAGATAGTGCTTACAACATTTGCACATTCTAAGCCACAATGGTTACCTACATGAGCAATGCCTTACAGATCCACCAACCTCATAAAATTAGAACTGAATCTATATCTACTTTGTAGTTTTAAAGGGAAATAATTGAAATTTCATAACAAACAATATTTTATAAATTAGAAGTAACTAGGCAACTTGAAAGTTAGGTCGACAACATTTAGTAAAATAGAAGAATATGCCCTATGCAAGGCTCTACAACCATTGGAAAAGATAGAAATGATGGTACCCTCTTCACCAAATAATTGATCATACTTGTCTATCTATCTAGAGAGTTGAAACATGTTACATGAAAATATCAAATAGATTTAAAGTTTATTACAATCTCTCACCATTAATAATGAATATCCATAGTAGCACAAACCTCAAAGCTACAAAGGTCATCTCTTGATCTTGCAAGGAAGAATAAAGTGAATAGAATTTTTTGGAATTCACAAATAAAATGTGAAATAGACCCAGAAAGATAGTCATAACTCAGAAAACCCTTATAATATAATCGTGCTCTCCAGTTCCAACATGAGTTTTCCAAGTGATAGAGATTATGGGAAATCTTACTTCTAGAATGATTAGTACTATGAATATAAGTAATAAAGTGATGTGATGCTTAACCTTCAAAATGTAACATGGTAATATCAAACAACAAGAGAGGATGTGATTTTTGCAATGCTTAAGCTTGAATATGTAATTGTACAATTAAGATAGTATTGGCAAATCATAGATACTATAATAGTTACATATTTTGAAAATTGTTTATCTTTAATTATTGTTGCTCAACAATGATATAATTGTTAATAGTAGTGCTATAATGTATTTCTATGTTCTTAGAGAGGAATTTCATCACAAGAAAATAACAAAAGAAGATCTGGTAGAGTGTAGGAGCAAGAAGAGAGAAGACATGCAAAGGGAAGACATCATGCAGGCTCTGAGGTTGTTGCATGGGGTATTACTAGAGAGCATGAGGAATACCCACATGCTTAGAAGAGATTATCATAAGAGGAGCAGTAACGAAGGGAGGTAAAACTCAGATTAGTCCCCTTGTAGAGTTCAAAGAATTTTTATTCCCTACTATAACTTGTTTGGTTAGAGATTCTTAACAAGCTTGTTCAACACCATCTTGACTTCATCATCATTAGAGGTCCTAATTATTATGAAGAAGAGGAACATCGATTTTATGTGGCACATCATTGAGGATCAGCTATTTTGAAGGTGATCAAGATTGATGATTCTGCTTATACACTTACAATGCATATCATGGGGCAGGTACTTCACATGTTAGTTGTTCACAGAGGGAATATTTTATGACTACTACTTTAAAGAAAAAAACATAATTGTTAAGCAAGATGATAGAAGTGAAGATTGATGAGACGAGATGGCCTTATAGGAACTTCTCCTCACAATGCAAAGTTCATATTAGGATGATTCACATAAAGCTCTTGGCTATCATGCATCACACTCATGTGATGTCCTTCACCTTGATGGTTCTACTTGATTTAGAGGATGAATGTTTGTTGAACTATTTTCACATTATACTTAGGAGGATGGAGATTCTCAGTAGAGATGCAAGTATGATACCTTTTCCATTAGTCATGTTTGCTCTTTGTAGGCATTGACAAATCCCAACACTTGAGGGGGATGACAAAGAAATGCAAGTTTTTGGTGAGGTTTAGTTACCACATTTGGGATGTGCATTCTACACCCAATGTATGCTTAGGACATGATTGAATGATCTAATTTGGCTCCCAAACCCACATGTCCTAGAAGATGATGGAAAGGCTAGATGAGATAAGTATTATGGGTAGATTAAGAAGATGCAAGTTGTTCATGTTCATCTTGACCAACAACGATAGAAATTTTGGGACAGAGTAGCCATTTTTTCCTACTTAGAGGAAATAGAGGATAGATTGATCACACGCATGGAGCCATGAAGTTAGACATCATCAACAATTTGGATAGCTAGAGAGGAGGCTAACTACCTTGCTATAAATGTTCAAACAACATCAAATTATTCATTTGAATAGTTGCAAGAGTCCTTTATTTCATGAAAGATGGAGGACATTCTTGACCTTGAGTTGGTTGGGATGACCACTTCTATCTATGACTTAGAGGCAGGACCATCAAGAACAGCTGGGATGGAGAACCAATCAGTCATTGAGGTTGATGATACGATTATAGAAACAGATTTTATGTAGAGTGATGCTCTAAACCTAGTTTAAGACACAAATGTAGTAGGATCTAGCTAGATCATTATGTCTATGTATAGAGTCATAGTTAACTCTAACTTTACTTTTTATTGATATTTTTGTATGTACATGTTCTATTACTAACACTTTCCTTATAATGAATACCATGAATAGATGCATGATTTTTATGTTATATGTTGTTCATTAATGAAATTGTTTATTAGTAATTGAGTAAGTTATCTTTCAAGTTTCTCCCTATAATATTATTAGTTTACTACGAATAAGTGACAATACCTGATTAAAAATTTTAATGATAAGCTGAAGTGTGGTTACTTTATTTTTCTTTAAGCCTTGAAAGTACACCAAATACAGATATTACGTGATATAGTAAAGAAGATTACAAATTCAATACATTTATAGAAGTTTCATATAAAAAAATGCTCATTTTAATGTGAGTCACATGTCCTCGTAGTCTTCAAAATTTCTACTGTAATAAACCTATGAATTGTAGTACACTTGCATACTAAAATAGAAACTATCATAAAAACATTGCTACATTACTATAAGTTGCAATTCAAACATATTATGAGCTTCAAAAGAAATTTGAAAAAGGTGCCACTGCACTACGAGACATAAGTACCTTGCAGTCTTCAAAGTTTTCACTACGATAAACCTACAAATCGTAGTACTCTCATAGACTGAAATAGATACTATCATAAAAATAGTGCTAGTTATTACTTGTCATAGTACAAATGTAGTTTGAGCTTCAAAAGAAAATTGAAGTGCCATTGCACTACAAGATGTAAGTACCATGTAGCCTTCAAAATTTCCATTGTTAAACACTTACGAATCGCAGTACTCTCATAGACTAGAAGAGATACTATCATAAAACTAGTGTTATGTTACTGTGAGTCACAGTTCAAACATAGTCTAAGCTTTAAAAGAAATTTATAAAAAGTGTCACCACATTGTGAGATGCAAGTACCTTGCAATCTAAAAGTGAAGAAGAAAAAAACAGTACTACATAACTATGACTCGCGGCTTTCCATAGTTCGAGGTTATGAAGATATAAAAAATAGTGCTACTATATTGCAAGCATGAATTTCCTTGTAGGTTGAGATGTGAACTATTTATAGTTCTCATCTATTATTTATAGTTTGTAATTTCCAAGAATACTAATAAAATTTTATTGTAGAACACTACTTAAATAAATCATTGGGGAAGATACAACCTAAATTGTAGTAGGTTCTTCATGGTTAGAAACAAATTTATTATAATATCCACAATTTAAATATTTTTATAAGAACTAATTTTGAAACTAAAACTAAATAGTGTATTTAAGAGGAAATCTCCATTACAAAATGCTAAATAATGTTTAGATCAAGGGTAAATTTCTTTACACCTCTTTTTAGCAAAGGAAACATGTTTTCAAGTACTGAGTTTTTGCAAGAGTTAAGAATTGGAGACTATGTTGTTAAAGAACCAATGATGCTTGATCAAGAGTGTGTTGCAATAGTGAAGGAGGTAGGTAGTAAGGTAAAACATATAGTTCCTAGCCATAAGATTACTTTGGAGACAAGCATCTCATGTGGCTATTGCTATTACTGCATGGAGGGTTCTTACAATCTATGCCCTAAGATGGAGTACTTTGCTACTCTCCCTATTCATGGTTTACTAATTAGGTATGATCTTTGCAAATATTTTTAGTTTTGTCGGTAGACTTTCAATTATTTTGTAGTTTAGTTAAATACCTAGTTGCTATTTTATTGAGCTAGATTCTCACTCAAGTTTTAACATTTCAGTCAAGTAAGGAGAAAACAATGCTACAAAATCATGAATCACATGCATCTCGTAGTATGTACTTTTTAAACAATGCAATGCATTGTGAATTGCATGTCATCAAAATGTTAAAAATAGTGCAGTGTACTGCAAATTGTATGTCATCATACTATCATCTTAAAACTTGCACGAATTGTGACTACATGTAGCTTGCACTAGCTCATAGTCTACCAAGATTGGGTTTCTAGATGATCCCCTATCTTTCAATAGCCTCAAAAAACAAGTAATTATTCCCTACCAAAAGGTCTAGATGCCTTCTAGATGATCTTCTACCTTCCAGTTGACTTTGTGCCTTAGTAGTGGTCTAAAACTCCAAGAAATTATTCCTTTTTGAAAGGCCTAAATACCTTCTAGTTGGGATTATAGGAGGGTGTTGGTCGCACTAGCTTGTAGTTTACCAAGACTGAGCTTCCCAATGATCCTCTACCTTTTGAAAGCCTCAAACATCAAGTAATTATTCCCTATCACAAGGTATGGATGCCTTCTAGATGATCTTTTGCCTTTTGGTTGACTTTGTGCCTTATTGGTGGTCTAAAACTCCAAGTAATTATTTTGTTCTAGAAGGTCTAAATACCTTTAAGGGAGGATGTTTCTTGGATTGGCTCATAGTTTACCAAGACTAATCTTATGGATAATACTTTACCTTTCAGTTACCTCAAACATCAAGTAATTATTCCCTATCAAAAGGTCTAGATGCCTTATGAATGATCTTCTACCTTCCAATTGACTTTGTGTCTTACTAATGGCCTAGAATTCCAAGAAATTATTCTCTTATAAAATGTTTGAATGTCTTCTGATTGGGATTGTAGGAGGATGTTACTCACATTGGCTTGTAGTTTACCAAGATCGAGCTTTTGGATGATCCTATATCTTCCAGAAGCCTTAAACATCAAGCAATTATTCCCTACCAGAAGGTTTAGATGCCTTTCAAATGATCTTATATCTTCTAATTGACTTTGTGCTTTATCAGTGGCCTAAAACTCCAAGAAACTATTTCCTTCTGGAAGCTCTAAATGCCTTTTTGTTGAGATTGTGAAAGGGTGTTGCTCATACTAGCTTGCAATTTACCAAGACTAAGCTTTTGGATGATCCTCTATCTTCCAACTACCTCAAAAATTAACTAATTATTTCCTATTGGAAGTCTAGATCCCTTCTAGATGATCTTTTATCTTCTACTTGACCTTATTGGTGGCCTAAAATTCCAAGCAATTATTTCCTTCTAGAAGGTCTAAATACCTTTTGGTTGGAATTGTAGGAGGATGTTGTTCACACTAGCTCATAGTTTATCAAGATTGGGTTTCCAGATGATCGTCTACCTTTTGACTACCTCAAACATCAAGTAATTATTTCCTTCTAGAAGGCATCATTGACTACTAGTTTCCACTACAAGGGGATGTTGATCATAATAGCTCATAGTTTACCTTGTAGAGGGATGCAACACTTATTTTTCTCTCATAGTTTGAAACCAAATATTAAGCAAAAATAGTGCATGAAAATATGAGTCACAATTCAGTCATAGTTTGCAACAGAGAAGTAAAAAAAATGCATTCAAATTGCAACTCACATAACTCTTACAACTTGAAACAGAGACTTATAAAACACAGTGCAAGGTAACTATGATATGCAACTTCCCAATTTAGTGGAATAGTGCTAGAATAATGTGAGTAGCATGTTCTTGCATCATGACATTTTTGACATATGAGGGGATGTGAAATGCATGTCATCACACTCTAGAAAATAGTGTGATGTACTATGGATGCATGTCTTTGCAGTCTCTCTATGATGGCTATGTGTACATGTGTATCGCATACAACTTGGAAACTATGATGACATGTGACATGCATGATTTTGCAACTCCAAGGTTTGACTTAATGCATGTCACACTATCTTACACTATAGAGTTGCAAGTAAAGTGCGAATCATATGTCATTGCATTGATACATAAATTTACAAATTCAGTTTTCCAATCAACTTAGAAATACAAACTTGTAATTTAAAATTTAAAAATTGAAATTGCCAAAGCAAAAAAAAATTTCTATGTAAAGGGTAAAAATTGATGGATTTCCAAAAATTTCTTATCACCTTAGAAAACATCCCATTCTAATACTAAATGTCTCATAATTTAAATGTATGCACTCAAGGAAGAAAAAGAGACATCTTCGAGAGATGAATATTTATCCTAAAAGCTATAAATTCATAACATTAGTAATTATTTGGACTTCATACCTTAGAGTAAGGCAAAAGGGAGGCACTATAGAGCAAAAGTAACATAAGGAGATGTCAAGAGAGTCGTATGTGAGTATGAGTCTTGTCTTAACATATGAGCCACAACTGAGGGATAACTCTAAACTCCAAAGTAAGGATGGATTATGAGAGACCAAGAATGCTATAACAATTAATAATTGGATGTATTTAAAATATCAAACTTCCCACATAGATACAAAACATTATGGTCAATATATTATAGATTCTTTAATAAAATTGAAAAAGATATTTATTACAACCAAAATGCATCATAGATTCATTTACAAAATTATAGAAGAGATGCATTACAGCTGAATACCATCAGAAAGATGGAATGCCTCATGGACAATGACTGTAATTAGATTTAGTTACATCACAATATATAATTGGACCATGTTCACTATAGTTCACATTTAGCATATGCCATAGACACATGTTTCTCCAAACTTGATCAACTCTTGGAGAACTTATGATTTTGCATATCATGGATTTTTGATACACTAAAAAAAAATCAATAGTGAAATTCAAGTCTTTATTGAGTACCAAGTGATGCATATAGATTAATGTACACATCCCAAATCATATCCATTTTCTTGTCTTAAAATACCTTCAACTATAATTACATTTCATTTTGTAGCTATTTTTTTCTCTTTCCCTTAAGTTCCATTATATCTTTAGAGCAAATAGACTCACCATCAAATAACCAATCAATAAATTCACCATCATTTTCTAACTACTGCAAAATGTTGTGAAGAAGGCAATGAATCATACACCAAAATTTTATATGTAGGTAGGTCGAAAACAACAAAAACCCAATACCCACTAGTGGTTAAGATAAGACAAAACAGTGTGTTTAGATTGCAAAAACTCATATCAACATGTTTTCATCTTTAATATCTTTCACAAAATCTACTTTTACAACAAAATCATCAACTTCTTCTTCAACCAACATACCACTTTCAACATTTAAAATATGTATTTTGTTGCCTTTCTTTGATCTAAGTATTGATTTGTTTTTCTAAGACACCTACATCTTGCTTTCAAAGGGCTTTGCATAAGATTGAAACATATTGTTGAAGATGAAATATTTTAGATTTTGATATGCATGACAACCATAGAATTAATTTTGAAGTTACATTAAGTGCATGATGTAGACATCTATGATGTCATTGTCCAACTATGCTTTCAACCCTTCTTTATATAAACTCTTAAAAGAAAATCCTATGTCAACATCTAGGGTAAAAGATGTCCTGACAAGTTCTTTATCGTCAAGCATACCAGAGACAAGCAACCACATCACTCTATTAATTGTTGCATAATGATCAATTAGTGTTTTTAAATCAACAGTGGCATTAACTGCAAAATGGAAAAATTCAATAATAAATTCATACTACATACAACCATGATATTTTCATACATATAATAAAATAATAGGGTGAGCAACAAATAGAAAATTTAAATTTCTAAACATAACATATGCAAAATCAATATCAAGTTGACTTAGCTATTGGTTTCTACAAATTCTTCTTCTCATGGATCAATTGTTCTTTGTTGTGTTTAGCAGAAATAGATAATATTCTAGTTGCTTTAGGTGTTTCCATATCATACAAATTTGTTACACACATTTACAATAAGGACATTAAAGGGAAGCTTCTAAAATTAATAAAGATTTAAAGAAATATAGAAAGTGTACAACATCATACCATTATTAAGGTCTTGTATGATATTACTTCTATTAGGGTGAAGGTTTTTGGATACCAATGCACTTCTTGGCATGCCAATTTTAGTATTTAGGGCTACAATTTTATCACCCATTTTCTAATTTTAAACAATAAGCTTATCCATAAAAATGTTTTCATTAGCCAGGAAGTTCTTTATTTTTTCCTTCAATGCATTGATTTCTTCTAGCAACTAAGACTTGTCAGATTTCAGCTCCTCCACAATATTTCAAAGTATTGCATTGTTTACAGAATACTGATGTAATGTCTCTAACTTGTTTTCAATTACTTTTAGAGAACATTTTTCATGATGGCACATGCCTTGCAAAGACAATTTATCATTTTCTTTCACATTAGATGAGGTTTTAGTTCTCTTAGACAACAATGTAATCCTAAAAATGCTTTCAGGATCCAACTTCATTGTATCTTAAAGTTGCATTGGGATAACCTATATATTATGATTTTTTGATAATTTTCTCACAATAATTGGAAAACCAAGAGACTCTCTAGTATCATGAAGTTTCCATGCCCTTCCATGGCTCCTCATCTTAGGTAGTATGATCATTGGGATATCAAAATGAAGACCTTCAGTATTATCTAATGTCCACATGAGTAAAATTATAATATTAGAAATATTAGGTTTGGTTGCTTTCAAATAAATCCCACTACATATATTTGAAGAGTACCAGTAACTACGAATAGCAATTTGGGTTGCCATCTTTCTTATCAAATTTTTAGACATATTGAATTAAGTAATTTTCAATTTTTTTCCATCTTTGTTCCTTGAAAGCTAGCCCATTTTTGCATGAAACTTGTATGATATTTTCAATATCATTTGCATTAAAGATAAAACTTTGACCTTGTACAGTGGCTTGCAAAGTATTTACCCCAACTAAGACACAATTAGTCAACCATTCATAAAAATTGTAAACAATATTTTTATCATATCAACTTTCCATTATCCTCCAATTATAAATTTTAATTTTCTTTAATTTCTTAGAAAGGATAAACATTTTTGGCAACTCCAAAATACTTTCAACATTACATTTACAAATTAAGGTAATAGCTATAATTTCAAAAGTTAAATGACATTTAGAATAACATAACGTAAACAAAATTGATCGACAAGTGTATTACTATATTTTTGAAATAACTAAAATTCAAAAAGTACAACTACTCACATGGAAGATCTCTTTTTCTATTCTCTTTGGCTTTTATCTTTTTGGCTTGTAGTTTGTTATTATGTCTAAGGGGTGTGCTTTGAATTCCTAGTATTGTTCTCTCTCTCTCTCTCTCTCTCTTCTCTTTTTTTGTTTTGTTCTTTTTTTTATGGGAACCACACCATGCAAAGACTTTTAGCTTCCTATTATTAGTCGATGGAGGAGTAATGATATGTTTTAAGAGGAGTCATAAACCACATGAAGGAAGAGAAGAAGAAAATACAACAAGTCCCCTTGAGGTCATACCCTTATCATTTCCACTTGGTCGTTCCCTCTTTCTTCAAGGTATAATGATCATTAATTAATTTTAGTTTCATAAAAGAAGAACCAAATTTTTTCCATGATAAAGACCTTTTATTTAGAGAACTAGAGGGATGGATGAGGTGGTCTCAATGCTTTACATAATTACTTACCCAATCATGTTGATAACATAGCAAAAAAACCCAACACATAGTGTCGACTTTTGCATCATGACTTGGCAATATTTTTAACAAAAACATGAAATACATTCATTAAACATAAAGATAATGACTAAAGAAAATAGAAAAATATAAAGAAAAAAAATTTAAAGAAATAGAAAACATATGAAGAATTAGACAATTTTGGATGAAATAGAAAAATGATAAAAAATTAGAAAACAAAAAAGATGAAAAACACTGATTAATTCTTGAAACAAGATAGAGCATATCCCCATGACTAATCTTATGATCGCACATTTGGGAGATGGAATGCACACTTCCCTAGTTACACACCACTAGTTTCCCATCTATCACCATTACTGATTTAATTAATCATGTGGTAGCACATCTAACATTGGTGGTAGTCTCATTTGGATCATTTGGAGATGTATCTTCATCTAGAATTAAAGGTATTTTTATTTTGGATGATCTAGATGTGTTTGCTTCTTCTTCTTAATTTTCTATTTTAATTCCCGAATCTCCATGTTTAATATCCTTTTCTGGTGCATTATCAGAGTGTAAGATATATGTGTTTGAGTCCTCTATTTGGTTCATTTTCTTAAGTCTAGAACTAATAAGTAGATCAATTGCCTCCATGCATCTTTGAAAAAATTTTATATTCTCATTTTCAAGCCATTAGGTGTCTTCTAGTTTAGTGGCTACTAGGTAGATTAATTTTTGCTCACACACTTGCTCTTGAACTTTGTTATGGGTTGTGTTAATATTTTGAATTTTTGATCCATGACTACATCCTTTACTATTAGTAGTGATGCATGGATTCTTCTATCTCTCCATAGTGATAAGTTCACAACTTTTGTCAAGTATTAGAGTAAAGATGAATGTTAATTTTTTCGTATGATTAGAGGACATTGGTTGTGAAAGGAAAGGTGTTGTACTTGATTAGCATTATGTTGATTTGGACAAGTTAGTAGGTCCACGAGTGTTATGCTTATGCATGGGAATCATCCTAAAGAAAGGACATTTCTAAGATTGTGATGAAGATCTATTGGCATTATCATTTCTATGTATGTTTGTAGCAAAATTGGCATCCTCTCATTGATGTCATGATGTTGAAGCTTCCTAGAATACTGAGGATATAATGAAGGGTGAGAGGTGTGAGGTGGTCATCCTTCAAAATATGTCATGGGTCGATGATATTCAAGAGAGTGGTAGTAGTTATTTGAAGTAGAGGAAGTAGACTAGCTAGGGGAATTCGTTGTTGAACATAATATCCATATGGGTTCAACTGGTAGTAAGGGTAGTGTTGGGTTGATGATTGCCTCCCCCACAACTGTGGGTTTTACCACTGTGGTTAATAGTAGTTTTGAGGCTATTAAGAAGTCCCACTAGGATGATACAGTTGGTTGTAGGACTATTTATAATTACCTTGTGAGAAAGGTAATTTCCTAGGCATTTACTTTTGTATGAACTTGGGATTCAATGCAAAAGCCCAATACTCATGTATATGTAACATGATTGGGCAATAGCCCTTCAGATGTTCATATATGCAGTTGTCACATCCATCATCTTCTTTGATGGTTAAGTCTATAGCCTCTTTTTCTATAGCCATTTTTCCTTTCTGTCGATCAGTGTTCTTACCTATCTCTTGGTTCCTTTTCCTCCTTTTTTTGTAACCACTTAATTTGTTTGTTATTACTCTCTCCTGTATGATTTCTATGCAAGTTGTAACTTTCTCATTTAACCATTTTGACATCTTATTTAGCTTTGCTTCAAGCTTATCGATAGACTTTTGTATTAGCAATTTTTGTTGCAAAATCACCTCATTACCTCTTTTTCCTCATCATAGATATGAACCCTCTTCTTTTGAAGAGTTGGTTCCTAGTGATATTTCTCAAAATTCTCTCATTTACATAGCTCTCCTACTTCTTTTGCCACACACTCCATTAGCTTTTTGATTTAATGGATTCCTAGTTCATATAATTGACCTTAAGCATACATCCTAAGGAACTCTCTCATTTGAGTGTGAAAACCATCTATGATGTGAAAAACTTGCTCTTCTTGAGAGAAACCATGGCCTGGACATTTATTTAGTATAGAATGGTATCTATCTAGAGCCATATCCAAGGGTTCATGTTGCTCTTGTTTCCATCCTTGGATCCATTTCCTTAGGTTGGACATCCTTGCATAGATTTGGTATTTCTCATTGAAGAGTTCTAGCATTGTGAACCACTGATGGATTAAATTTGGTTTCAACGATCTATGCCACACTTTGGCTTTATCGATTAGTGTCCTAAGAAAGAGCTCAAGCTTTTTCCACCCACTTTTAATGTTTTGTAAGATGTAGGCATCATGGAAGGCTTACAGATGATGTTGTGGATTAGAATCATAGCCTCTCACAAATTTAGGGATGTTATTCATATCAAGCCTTTTGATGCAACTTTTCTTGCAATGGTAGTGGGGTATTTTAACTACCTCTATGATCTACATCATGCTCGTAATGGCCAATAAGGGTTCACCATCATCAAACATGTCATGGTAAAAAATTTTATTTTTATTTGTTTGATTGTGATGATTTTGTCTATGTTCATTTTGATATCTTTGGTTGCAATTTTTATCCTTATTTTGACCCCATATTGGAGCTCTATCTCTATACCTATGTTCATCTTTGTCAAAACTAGATGTTAAAANGCGACGTTCGTTTCATATGGTTGAGTGTAGGGGTACCTCGCCACTCATCAATTGCCAAGGATGGTGCTAGTTATCTAGATTAGTTATATCATACATGATTGTTGTAAATGAATTAATGATTTATCTCTCAAAAAATATTAAGTCACAAACATCATAAACCAAAAACAATGTCTATTTCACTAGGAAGCAATAATGCATTATATGGAGAGAACATCCATTGGAGAACTAATGAGATATGTGATGAAGAAAATTGGAGTGACCAACCTCATGCTAGGGTCTCCTATGCTTATTTAGACCCTTAATACACTCAAGAACTACATTCATCTAAGGTAGAAAATGCTATAGAAGATGGAGTAAGTCCTAGACCAGGGGAGGGCTCAAGGCCTAGGACCTCCTCAAAACCTAGAAAAGATACATCAAGGGACCAAGGGGAATACTATAGAAGCCATGGTGACTCTCCCAATTTCTCATCTTCCTCTTCCTTTTTAACATCTAGTTTTGACAAAGATGAACATAGGTATAGAGATAGAGCTCCAATATGGGGTCAAAATAAGGATAAAAATTGCAACCAAAGATATCAAAATGAACATAGACAAAATCATCACAATCAAACAAATAAAAATAAAATTTTTTACCATGACATGTTTGATGATGGTGAACCCTTATTGGCCATTACGAGCATGATGTAGATCATAGAGGTAGTTAAAATACCCCACTACCATTGCAAGAAAAGTTGCATCAAAAGGCTTGATATGAATAACATCCCTAAATTTGTGAGAGGCTATGATTCTAATCCACAACATCATCTGTAAGCCTTCCATGATGCCTACATCTTACAAAACATTAAAAGTGGGTGGAAAAAGCTTGAGCTCTTTCTTAGGACACTAATCGATAAAGCCAAAGTGTGGCATAGATCGTTGAAACCAAATTCAATTCATTGGTGGTCCATGATGATGGAACTTTTCAATGAGAAATACAAAACCTATGCAAGGGTGTCCAACCTAAGGAAACAAATCCAAGGATGGAAACAAGAACAACATGAACCCTTGGATATGGCCCTAGATAAGTATTATTCTCTACCGAATAGATGCCTAGGCCGTGGTTTCTCTTAAGAAGGGCAATGTTTCCACATCATAGATGGGATTCATAGTTAAACAAGGAGGACCCTTGGGGTGTATGCTCAAGGTCAATTATATGGGCTATAAACACGTCAGATTCAAGAGCTAATCGAATGTGTTGCAAAAGAAGAAGAAGAGGTTTTAAATAAAATAATGTTGAGAAATCTCACTAAGACCCAACTCTTTAAAATAAGAAGGTCCACATCTATGATAAGGAAAAAGAGGTAACTCTCAATAAGGTGATTTTGTAGAAAACCTTGTCAATAAAAAAGTCTATCAATGAACTTGAAGCAAGGTTTGATAAGATCTTTAAATGAATAAATAAGAAAGTTACAACTTATGTAGAAACTATAGAGGAGAGAGTAACAAAAAATGAATCAAATGATCACAATAAAAGAAGGAAAAAGAACCAAGAAACAGGTAGGAATACTTATCAAAAAATAGGAAAAATGGCTGAAGAAGAAGAGGCTATAGACTCAACCATAGAAGAAGATGATGGATGTGACATCTGCATATATGATCATCCAAAAGGCTATTACCCAATCATGTTACATCTACATGAGTATTGGGCTTTTGCATTGAATCCCAAGCTTGTGCAAGAGAAAATGCCTAGTAAATTATCTTTCTCACAAGATGATGAATCATGATTCATTAGGCTCTGATATTCGACCCATGATATCTGACCCATGATATTAGGAACGTGATATTGCAACCTAAGAAACGATATTGGATACACGATATCATGACTCCTATGTGGACCTATAACTACACATGTAGGCACACGAAGGAAGGTAGTAGTTTAGTTAGGAGTTAGTTTTCATTTTTAGTTCTTCTCAACCCTTTCTCCTAGTGCATGCCCACA
>MNCI01014915.1:313624-365102 GCA_015680685.1 Gnetum montanum | reverse complement strand
TAGTCAGATCAAAAGGCTAGACATGAATAATATTCCTCCATTTGAAGGGGTATATAACTTTGATCCATAGAACCACCTCCAAGCTTTTCAAGATTCATATGACTTGTAGAATATAGAAAATGAGTGGCAAAAACTTAAGTTGTTCCCAAGGACACTCACCAAAGAAGCAGAGAGCTGGTATTGGTCCTTAGAACCAAAAACCATCAGGAGGTGGAGTACGATGCTAGAACTGTTCAATGAAAAGTATCAGATGTACTCCAGAGTGTCCAATTTGTGTAAGCAGATCCAAGGCTAGAAACAAGGTACATATGAACCCTTGGATGCTGCCATGGCCCACTACTACACATTGTTACAACATTGCCCAGGCCATGGGTACGCTCAGCGGGATCAACTTCGTCACATCATGGATGGGCTAAGGCATGAAACTAGAAGAACCCTTGGAACTTACGCCCAAGGGAGACTCTCACAACTTAGAGCCCATGAAGTGTATAGCTTGTTGGAGCAAGTAGCAAAAGAAGAAGGTGAGCTATGCAAAAGGGAAAGTGTGAAATAGTGCAACCACGATCCCTCCCTTCGAAAGAAGGGAGTGAAATTTTATGATGAAGAGGATGAGTCACCACTTGAAGAGTTGGTGAACTGGAAAACCTTGCCGATCCAAAAATTAACAACAGAAATAGCGAGCGGCTAAGGTAGACAACGTATGGAGTTCCTTAGACTCTAAAATAGAAACTGTCTTAAAAATTGTAAAAGAGTCTAAGGTAGAATAAAGTAGTGACAAAGGTAAGAAAAAGTGGAGAGATTTAGGCCCTACACATAACAAGGGTAAGGGAAAAATCACTAACTCCGATGTGGCTATGGATTCTGACATAGACAATGATGGTGGATGTGAGATCTACCACTATGACCATCCTAAGGGAAGTTGCCCCATTATCTCACATCTACAGGAGTCTGGGATGTATGCACTAAATCTAAGACTCAACCAACAGCAAACACCCTAAAGGTGACCTTATCCACAAGGTAACCCAAGGCAGTTCCACCAACCACTAATGTATTATCCAAGTGGAACTCCCCCATAGCCCATCGAATAGCATCAGCAGTGGCAATACCCACAATCATGGGGGATGCCATCGTCGAAACATCAGTACCCTTACCGACAGCCTGACCCTTATGGATATTATGTGCAGTAGCCGATTTCTCCAAGTGACTCTATGAGTCACTCAACTCCCAACCGTCACTACCAAGTTCGGGAGTACTTCAAAAGGACTGCTCCTCCGAGAGACACTTCATACCCACACCATCCTCCTAATCCATCTGCACCTCTTCCACCAGTAGTAGTTCCCATAACACCTCCTGCTCCAACAATGTAAGGGGAACTTCCTACTCAACCGTAGCAACGTCACGTTGTGAGAGTTGTAAATATTCAACCTGCTGCTGGTTCTGACAACTATAAAAAGAGAAGATCTTACTTCAGAACCAAAAGCCCAAACAAACTCTCATAACAACAAGCAGTTAAGGCCATGTACACTCCTCCACCATCTAACACTTCGAAGCACCCTTCTATCCAAAATTAGAGCTTAACACATATAGTTATGTTAACGCATACTGTAACTAACTGGATCAAGGTAGGCCACCTTCCCAGGAAACTAACTGACCCTGGGAGTCCCTTAATATATTTACAGATCACTGGAAATGAACCACATAGGGCTCTTCTTGACTCAGGTTCCAGAGTTAACTTAATTTCACAAGAGATGTATCATGCCTGGAACCTGCCCCAACTTAAGAAGAGCAACATTCAACTAGAGCTGGCAGACCAGTCTATCACCATTCCCTTGGGATTGGTGGAGGACATCATCACCACTGTGTGTGGTTGGTCTTACCCAGCTGATTTTCTAGTGATCGAAATTAACAACAACAAAGGGAACTTCCCAATTATAATGGGAAGGGCATGGCTTAGTACAGTAGATGCATGCCTTAGGATCTGCGATCTTTCCTTGGAAATCTCTAAGATAAACATATGTGGAAAAATTGAGAAGAGGAAAGTTCCATGCATCACATACAGTGATTCATCGGGTGATGACATGGAGGAAATGTCTCCATGTAACATGTGTGCCCTTGAAACTTTGAAACAAAGATGCCTGTATGTAGCAACCACACCACCAGTAGTAGACACCCCGTGGTTGACAGCTACTCGAAGGAGCAACCAAATATGCATGGAACGAACTAAGGAAACCCATGCCCATAATAAAAGCATATATACATTGGAATATGAGCGTCACCAACTTCCACCTCCTAATCTAAGATCATCAATTAGAAGAATTTGGGAACTTCTTAGAAATTCAAATAGACGCTCATTATTTTGGATCTCTCCCTTACAACTCAGTCATGGGGGAGATGGTCACCTATGCTTATCATATGGGGCCCTCAGTTCTTTTTCAATTTTTGTTTTACACGTTTTTTTTACACATTTTTGTTTTACAAATTTCTTTAACTTTTCTAATTTTTGTTTTACAAAGTTATTTAACTTTTCTAAGTTTTTGTTTTACAACTTTCTTTAACTTTTCTTGTTTTTTTTTTTACAACATCATTATACTTTTTTCATTTTGCGTGTGTATGTGTGTGTTCCACCATGTAAGTTTGTCACCCAATAAGTGTTCGGAATGATGGTATGAATTGTTTTCATATTGATTCCTAATGTTTGGTTTTTACCTTTAAGTCACAATGTTGATACTAAGGTATGTTTCTTTTGATATGACAGGCAATGAGATCACTTCATCCATCCATCCACCAGTTTCTATGGTCTCTCTTGGCTTGGAAATGTATAGTCCCCTTCTAATAAGAACTTTAATGAATTGGTGACTAGGTATTTCTCAAACTAAGGAAGGACTCAAGGACTGCAAAGGGTGTGACTTCAAGGGAACTTGATGCTTTTTCGTTGGTCATTCTCTTGGGTGCTTGGATGTTTTCTTCTTAAGTTTTCTTACCGTTCCGATGTTACCCAATTATCGGAATTTGAGTTAATAAAAATAATCAAGTCTTTGCATGGTGTGGTTCTCACGCATAAAAACACAAAACACAAAAAAAAGTGAGAATTCAAAGCACACCCTTAGATGAAATAAAATTTGGGCTACAAGCACTGGTTATGGAACCAAAATTGTTCCCTCTAACTAAGGCCCTTCTTGCTTCCCATTCTCTCATTTGTTTCGTCGAAATGGTGGTGGCTCTTTGGAGAGGCATTCTTGTTATCCAAGTGGATAGTTTAGCCGAATGCATTGATGCGAAGTCACTGGATGGGGTTGGTTTGAGGCCGAAGTTGGAATGAGATTTGCCATGTCACATTAATCATGAAGCACATAAGGGGTTGTACACCACCTTGTCCTTGGGATTCCATTCCATTCTATTCTCTCCATAATTCTCTCCATTGTTCACCTCATTGCCGGTTGTATCATTAGTATATATTTTGGTAGATGCATTGTTTTCTTTTTGGTAAATGCTTGTGGTTAAGACTTTAACTCTTGTTCCAAATAACATTCCCAGAGCCTACGCACTCTTTGAATGTGGGTTTGTCAGGGCATTAAGGGCATGAGCCTACTTTGGGGAGGACCCACTGACATTCCTATTTGGATCATTAGTAAAATTCTTTCCCTAAACATTTTGCAATTAATTTTATTTTTTTCATTACCATCTTGACATCCATTTCACTGATGTTTTCAGTTGTCCCTTTTTATCTATCTTTCTTACTCATTTTCTTTCTCTATTCTAATGCTACCGGAGGTTCGCGATTAGTCATGGGGGTACGGGGCATGATTTTTTCGATTTTCTCCTAGCCCCAAAATTTTTGATTTTCTTCCTAATCCCTACACCTTTGGTAGTCATCATAATATATCTCCCGATCCATATTAGCCATACCACAACCTAGCTAATGAATTTACACCAAAGCAAGGTATTAATTACATGATGATTCATTTACCCCTACTAATTAAGATTGTGTTGTGTGTGCAGATGGCGATAATGCAAATAATAGATTGGATCTAGAGCAAACACATGGAATGGAGTAGCACTAGAAACAGCTATGCAAGGAGCAAGATTGATGGTGTGCTTATGGATGGACAATGAAGGTGCAATCTTGGCATTGGCAGCAGTAACACTTCTTTCTCTCTCTCCTTCTTAGCTGCCAACTAAGGCCTGATGTCATTGTAATAAGGTGTTCACCCTTGTTGTCATGAACACCAATTTTGTCAAGTCTTGTAATAATGATCCGTTCACATGTCATCCCATTAGTTCCATTCCCCTCAATAATTCCATACCTTCTCGATATTATTGTAAGGAACTTGAGGACGAGTTTTCATTCAGTCATGGGGTATGATGAGACACGATTCACACAAGCCACGATATCGGGTATGTGATATCGCAGCCGCCATGATATCGCATCACATGTGATATCTTGTATGCGATATCGCGTCGTCCCCTGTGATCGCTTACTCGATATCGCAGTCCACCGTCAAATCTATAAATAAGAGGTGGCACTCCCCTTATATCCCATCCTAGGCTTAAAGTAGGGAAACTCTGGCAGTTTGATCACTCCAGAGATAGAATATTTTCCATGTGCCCGGAGTAGGAGTCCCCAAGTGAACGAATCTTTATTCGAGCAGCTTTGTACTAGAACGCAAGTTGTGTACGACGATAAAGACGAGCTTAGTGGATAAACCTTGTAGTGCATGGAATAGGATTTATTACCTATTATTTATTACTTGCATTAGCACGGCATGAGTACGACTTGATTACAAGCATTGACAAATGTGTACGGCTAACCAGGGAATCGGTTGCTCATTGTGATTAGTCTCTCTCACCCTCAACTCCTATAATGTCGGATGAGTACGACTTGATTACGAGCATCTACGGATGTGTACAGCTAGTCAAGGAATCAGCTGCTCATCACGTTTAGGCTAGTTAAGTACCTCAGTACGACCACTTCAAGCACATGCGTTACATGTGGTGATCCCAGTAACGATTAGCATTTGGTAGCCATAGTTGCATAGTTCAGGGTGTGTACGGTAAGTGGGAACGGATGCTAATGCTAGTTAATGTAGACTTAGTCCTTAGTTAGAGTTAGTTAGCTCTCTCAACCCTTCACCTTGATAGCATAGGAGAAAAACCATAAAAGACCATAAAAATCATATACCTCGGACTTACTTAACCATACACTATGACAACAACAAGTAAGTCTGGGAAGATAACGAATCATTAACCCTAAGTGTTCCATGAGGCGTTTAGGAATTTAGTCTGCGAAGTTCGACCGGATCGTGCGTGCTATGCTCGTTTCGTATGGTTGAGTGTAGGGGTACCTCGCCACTCATCAGTTATTGTTATAAGCATGTATGCAATGTTATGTTGTTTTTATTATTTTTCTAAATTATAGATAGGTTGAATCTATACTATGTATAACATACCTCTAGGCTAGCAACATGTGAAGTGTGACGGAACAAATTGGTGAATGGATTATGCTCTTGTACAGTAGTTTTTATTAATGGGTTTATTGTTTGATTTAGAATTTGAGGGTTTAACTAAGTAATTTTTATGGGTTTGGATTCATATAAATTTTTTATATTGTTTTATTATATGGGGAGTAGTGAGGTATTTATTTTTATATAGGATATTTGATAAATTCAACAATTTTTTTCATGGGTCTGGATATTATGTTGCTATTATTAGATTGGGTATATATGGTACTATTAGTTTTTTTGATAGGTTATTTGTTTAATTTAGAAAATTATTTGGGGTGTCAAAGGTTTGGAGAGTAGTTATTTAGATGTTGTATACATTATATGTTTAGGAACATATATGTAGATATTATCTTATTGTTATGATAATGGGTATATATTGTAGTGTTAATTTTTTTTCCACAACCATTAGTTATAAACTACATAGTTGTTCTTATACTCTACTATTTTGACTCGGTTATTTTAGACTCATATATTTTATTTAGTATACTACATTTATCAAGTTCTTTTCTATACCATGAGTGTGTATAAACATAATCATGAGTTCTTGTTATTCATACTTTAATGTTTTTTTTTGTACCTATGTTAAGTGCACAAGCTATGAAGCTTATTGTGTAGCCTTGATAATTCTTAATATTTGTTACTCATCTAGATGAATTATGTCCTATCTACATACTATGATTGTCACATCCCCATTCCCAAATGATGCTATTGCCTAATGAAGATGGTGTCTCTTCATAGCAAGTATTATTGTCATCTTAACAACACCCAAAAGGGTAGTTGTGATTAAGACTTGAAAGGGCATGTTGTAATAACGAACATGTATCTTAAGGCAACCTTTGGAGGTTTGAGCTAAGGCATTTATACCCTAGGTTAGAGGTCGTGCCAGCATGGAGTGGCAAAGTTGATATAGTCAAGTCATGGGAAGCTGGGTGAAGCAGAACAGGAAGTGGACTAGCCATTTCTTCTAGTTGAGTTATAGGCCTAATCATGGTGGTAGTGCTGGATTGCCTTTAAGGGATAGATTCCAAAGGAAGAAAACCTCAAGGAACACTCTCAGAGCACGATTTGGATACACTATTCCATATCAATAAGGCATTCTTTTCTTTCTCTTTTTGCATTTTTCTTATTATTTCCTTTATACATAATGTCAAATATCACATATATTTCTTATTTGGTATATTTTCTTTGTATGCATAATGTATAATATATCATATATTTGATGTTTTCCATGACATCTAGGGATGGGATGTAACAATAATGGTGGATTGCCTTGTGGATATATAATTATGGTGTGTCTATCTATTACATTGGTGAATTTTTTTTTCAATAAATTTGGTTTTGCTACTTTTTGTAGACCTCAAATTCTAATATGGTAATGAAGCTTGGATGGTTTGTTGAATAAGTTGTTTATTTACTTAAATAATGAATTAAGTTAGTGCAATTAAAGACTTAGGTGATCATACTAAATGCATAAAATCATATATGATCACAAGCTTAAGTATGAAGGGGGCGTACTAAGCTATTCACAATTTGTGCTCATATATGTTCTTGCTATTGTAGTAATTATGCTTCCTAAGGTGGTCCTTATCTAGGGTTGTTAGTGATTTTTATGTATATTTGGCATAGAAGAGTTTCTTGCAATTTCATTATTAGGTTGTTGCTAAGGGTTTTCTTCTACAATTTTCATCTTTCTTGCCTCCATCCTTGAATCATTGTACTAGTTAGTTGCTTATCTATCCTATTGTTTTTTATTTGTTAATTGTAGTAAGCTTGATCTTCTTCAATCTTTCCAAGAGATAGACTATTTAATTACATCATTTTGCATTTGTCAAAGGTTTCATAACACCAAAGAGGAATAAATATTTGGTGGTTATCAATGACGACTCACCTACCAAGCTTTTGTATAGCCAAAGTTTTATGTTAGCAAATTCTCTATATAATTAATGAATTACATGTATTATTCACTAGTTTCTGACTTGTTGAGGTCTTTAGAGGCAAAATTAAATGACAAGAAATTCAAACTATATGTCACACTAAAATTTTGATTTGTGATTTACAACTACATACTTGAGTCAACTAAACAATTGTTTAGGATTAACCTCAAGAGTTTTTTGTGTCTGGTCTTATGAAGTTTATGGATTTTAACTTATTTACTAGTGACATGAAGATATTTTTTTATTTTATGGACTTACCATGAAGAATATTTTTTTAACACCATGACAAATGATTTATATTTTTGAGGATCTCTTCCAAGTGTTTGCATTCCTATTATAGAACTGTGTTGGTTGGTAGAGCTCCAAAGGTAATCAACATCAATATTACAAACCTCCTTTTCATATTCAAGGACAACACTAGGTTCACAAAGATAGCTAAGTTGCTTAATCAACATCTTTTCATTTAGTTTCTATAGGAATCATGAATACATTTGGTAGAAATAATCTCTACTCATATTATTGTATGGGATAGAAAAGTGAAGTAAACTTGACAGGCACTCATTCTACTACATGCTTAGTGTGACTAAAGTAAGATATTGATTAATTTTGCATCCTAAAGTAGTAAATAAGGATTTATTACTTTCTTAATAAGCTTCATTAATTATATTCCTAGATTTTGTTTATGTATATATCTATTATGCATTAGGTTAAATTTGAGATGATTAAGACCTATACATTGGGATTCATGAATCTCAAAAAATTTCCATGTACGGTGTGTATTGGAAGTAGGAGTGTGAATAAAAGTGCATTAGATTTTCAGTGCATACTTTTTATTTAAATTAAATTTAAAATAATGTTTAATAAATTTAAATTTTTTAAAAATAAACAAAAATATAATTTAAATATTTTTATTATATTTTAATTTCCATCCCCTCCTACAAAATCGTACATAGTCTTTGCATATACTTACACACCTAAATGTGTTTTGAATCATGAATCCTAAATTCCCCACTTCCAAGAATTGAATTCATTTGATGCATAAATTAAAAATATCATAAGGACTAAGTATCCTACGGTCATTTATTTCCTCCATTATCATAGTTAGTGGTTTAGAGACATAGAGCATGGAGAAGGCAAAATAGATTGAAATAAGAGGAACTATCATGGTTCCTCAAAAAACATTGTTAAATGACATAGATGTACTAATCAATAGTAGCACCCATGATTTGATAATGTATGACTATTCTTTGGAAAATAAATTTCTAGAGTATGAAGTCGCAATTAAATTCTTTAACTTAACCATTAAATAGAATATTCCAAATGAATACATCTTCAATTCTTTGAGTTACATGAACTTAATAAATTGCAAAAATAAAGTTTTGGAGTTAAAAGTCATTGAACAAACTATGGTAAAATTAAAGAAACTATCTTAAAATTTAGTCATCCTCTTTGAATATATATTTTTATGTTACTACTTGTTATATGCATGATATGTTAGCAAAGGAAAATATCCATAAGCTATAGTTCTTTCAATGTAACATATTAGCATGGGTGGATGAGTTAAATAAGAGGATTTAAGACTTGGAACTCTACAGTTTATCTAGTAGTTTAATAAGAAAGCAATTTAACCTCTACAATTCAAACATTGCAACAATGTTAGGGAAAGAAAAGTAAGCTACAAAGGAGTTTCTATTACTCAAATGGTCAAAAGACATTTTAGCTATAATAGTTCTTCTTCTTCTAGGCATTCTTACTTCACTATTACAACCACCACAATTTTAATATAAGTATTTGAGAATCCTTCACAAACCAAAGAGAAAGTAAGTATTAAAGATAATTCTACCTTCCATGAATTTGATAGTATGTTAAATTTTGATCTTTCATAAAATGTAAATATAAAATTCCAATAGGTTTCTTTGTTTTTAGAGGATAATTTTAGAAGTGTTGTGGCTTCAAAGGTATATTTTATTTTAAAATTAATTATTATCTAGGCTATAGTATCTTTTAAAGAAACCATTTTCCATTTAGTTTCTTATCATAGTTTCCTTACCATTTCAAGGAATTTATTAAACTCTAAAGATATATTAATAAAAAGGTAGGATGATGAAACCATCAAAAAACTATAATATAACAATAAATTATAGCTTTACCATTTGAAAAATACTAGTTTTGATATACATGGTTTGTAATAAACAAAATTAAGTATTTAATAAAAGGGATCCTATACATGGCATTAGAAAAAACTTCACCAAAATCATAAGGTACACATAAAAATTCTTCAATGTTAAAGTGTAGTTTGAGGGGAAATAATTGGTGCTTAATATCCTTAAATTTATTCTAAATATTAAAAATAATAAAATATAAATTCATAGAAAAGTGATTAATAGTAAAGCTTTAGTAAGTTATTTAATGAAATTTCATCCACGTTGAGCTTGAAAGAAATTGTTAAGTAATATTATGATTATCAATCTCAATGGGCATGTTATTGAAAAATATGTATAACCGTTATGATTTACATGAAGATATGATTAGTTAATTATCCTACAAAAGGGTATGTGTCTATTGAAGAAAAGACATGTCTCTTAGATTTCAAAAGTAATAAAAGAGACTTCACTGTTATGTTCTATATATACACATTCAATATACAATAGACACATCATAACTATGGGTTACAAACTACATAGTTATTATTATACTATGCTATTCTAACTTGGTTATTTTTGACTTGTACTATATACTTAGTATACTATATTTTACCAAGTTCTTTGCTACAGGTTGAGTTTGTATAGATAAAACCATGTGTTCTTGTTATTCATGATTTGATGTTTATTGTTTTCACTTCTATTTAGTGCACAAGCTATGAATTTGATTGTGTATGCTTGATAATCCTCAATCCTTGATGATCATATAAATGATTCATTCCTATCTATGTACTACAATCATGGATTACCTTATGGTTATATATCTGTGATTTATTTGTCTATTATACTTGTGACATTTTGCTCAATAAATTTGATTTTACTACTTTTTATAGACCTTAAATTCAAACATATGATCTATGTTATATATCATTCCTTTGAATAAATTTCATGAAATCATGATGTTTTAAAGTTTAGGTTAGCACAAAGTCCAAAAGTAAGGAAGAGGTTTTATGTCATGTGTCTTCTTTTCAAATGCTATAAAAGAAGACCAAGGTTTTTATTTTAAGCTTGATGTGAATGTATATGTAAAGCTCATTGCATTCTAATTTTGCTCTCATTTCATTCAATAAAGAAGTAAAGGAAGAAGTTCCTTATGTTGAAGTTCTTTCAGCTTTAAGTTCTTTTTTCTTTTCTTTGATATTTCATATTGAGTTCATAGCATAAATCTAGTTTTAGCTCAAATATTTCATATCATTTCACATCCTATTTCATAGTCTATTTCTAATTTCATAGTTTTTCCATAAAAAATTAACATTTAATTATCGATTTTATAGGTTCTAAAGTTATTCCATAATATTTATTTTTTTTATGTTTAAGGGTTTTAAGTAATTCTTGTGGATCTTCTTTGAATCCTTATTTGATTTCCCAATTCCATTCAAATTTTCTCATATGATTCAAATTGAAGGGGATATTTAATATGATTATATATTTGATCATTATTCTAGAAACTTATGTACTATATCTAAGACCTTCAAGTGAGAATTAAAGCTTTTGTTTACAATTGTTGATGTTTCATGTTGAGAAGAGAAAGAATCCTATGAATTTGATGTTAAAATATGTCTAAATTAATTTTTATATCACTTTTATTTAAAGGTTTGAGTCATTGTTAATTTTTTGTAGTCTTTCTATGAAGAGTCAAGTTAATAGATGCTTGTAAATTTCAAATTTGAAGTTCAATCTATTTTATTTTTTATGATGCTATAATTATTAGGACTTGACCATAGCCTCCTTGTTTATTTATGGTTTACTCATGATTATTCTTAGTAAAATATGCAATCAAACCATGAATCACGATATTTTAAACTATTTTTTACTATGAATCATGGTGTTTTGAAAATTTGATATTTTCCATAACTTGAGAATAGCTTGCATCATCTACCATGTCTTGTGTCTCGCTTGTAGTCAAGCCACATCAAGAAGTTTATATTTACTACTATTCATGATTTCCTTTAGACTAGCTTACAATAGACAACATGACCTAAGCACAACTCATGGTTTTTTCATGATAGGAAATAAATCAAGGACTATGACCCATATTCAACTTATGGCCAAGTTTTAGTTTCTCAAATGATCTTAAAATCATTTTTGCTATTTGTGCCTAATATCCCAACCTTACTTGCTATGTGCTTTAAGACAATGGTATTAAAGCTAAGAATTGAAAATCATGGCTACCAATATCAAGGATATTTCAAAATGTAGTGTCATATTCAATGATGAAAAATACTTCACATATTGGATTTATTTAATATGCTTCATTCTGAAGATTCATGAAGTTTGTATATTATTGAAGGAGAACTTGCAAATTTCTCAAGACCTAAACATGTTGACAAGGAAGAAAAGAAATTAGTTTAATAGAAAAAGGAAGATTGACTCATTGGTCAACATAATCATATGTACTAGTGTTTTTGAATAATTGAAACTATAATCATCAGCAAGATGACCTCTACAAAATGTTGGAATCTCTACAAAATGATGATAAGAAAAATATAGAGAATAGAAAGTTGAAGTTGTTGAAACATCCCTTGGAATTCAATAGTCTATACTTGATGAGAGATGTGTCTTTAAAATATTTTCTTAAAATATTTATAATAACATTGATAAATTTAGATGAATATTAGTTAAATTTCATAATGAAGTAGAGAGTTAATAAGGTGGTTCAAGTTCTATATAATGATCCAAAAAATAATTAGGACATCAGCATCATTTATCAAACCAAAGACCTTACAACCTACACAATGGATGAGTTGACTAATTTATTGAGTGGACTAGATGAGTTGAAGTATAGGCTTATATGACATAAAATTAGAATCAAAGAGATAAAAAGGTAGAGGAAGGTTTAATCCATCAAAAGAAAAGAAACTGATTGATTACTCAAGGCCTTCAATTTTTGGAGGTGATTTTCAACAAAGAGGAAGACGTTTTGTGATGAGTTGCATCGATGAGGCCTTGTTGATGTGACCTCATCAATGGGACCCATCAATGCAGTCACATTGATGTGGGATTTGATGTGCTGATGTGGCCCCATTAATGCAGTGTTTATTTTCACCTATAAATGTGCACTCACCAGTCGCATTTATGACATAAGTCTCACGGTTCTAACAGAGCTCTTGCAGTTTCTTATTTGAAAGTTAGAATATTTTTCTAAGTGCCCATAGTAGAAGCCAAAGAGTGTATGGATCTTTATTTGAGCACCGTTATACCTAAGCACTGTCGTGTATGCAGTAATAAAGACAAGCTTTCTAATAAACCTTGCCTCACTTTGAAATAGATTAATTATTTCCTTTATGAATTTAGTATGTCATGAAATTTCCTTTAATTCTTTAAGTAATTAAATAATTTATTAATAAATAAATTAAGCTAGATTAAATAGTGATAAATTAAGCACATAAGTACGACCACTTCGAGCATACACTTAGTGCTTGGTAATCCTAGTAACGCTTAATGTTTGATAATCTAGTAGTGTTAAATGTGTATAGGATGTGTATGACAAGTGGAAATGGATACTTATACTAGGATTAATTAAATATTAGCTAGTTAGATTAAATTAGAAATTAAATATCTTTAATTCTCTATTCTTTATTCTTAGGCAACTTAGAACATAAAACATAAAAATGACAAAAATCATATGCCTCAGTTTCACTTAACCATACCTTTGCATTTTACAAGTGTAATTGGGAAGATAGTGATTGCAATGGTTATTTTCACTTCCTAGAGACCAGTGTACTTATAAGGTTATAATTCCATGGAATTTGACTAGATGGTACATTAATGCTTAGTGATTTGTATGATTGGACGTAGGCTCTACTTGTTGCTCATCATTGGTGGTATTGTTGGGAACTTGTAGTTTAATATGTATGCTATCTAGGACTTAGTAAATATTATTTGAGATCATTGGAATAAATCCTAAAGTTTTAATCATTCAAAAAATAAAAATTATAATTATAATTAAAGCACATTGAATTTTTCTTTTAATCAAAAATGCCTTCTTCTCACAAGCATGATGAATCAAAACCACCAGTGCCCTAAGAATTCAAAGTGATGTACACTCATACAGATGGGTTTGTACCTAATTTCACCTTCATCTTGCATTAGGATGAACAATTGTGGTGGAGAGATATGGAGGGAAACATTTTGTTGCATCCTGATCAATCTGTTCCTGGGATGCTACTCCAAACTCTTAAGAGGTTGGGCATACAGGATCTTCATGACAAATACATTATGTAGGACCATGACTATTGAGACTACCATTCCACTGAAACATAATGCAAAGGAGATCAACACCAGGAGAAGTGCCATAAAGATATGAAGGGAAAATGGTTCACTAATCCCTTATTCCAGTTAAATCAAAATGACAAGGAGGATCCTCCCTTTGGGGATTCTCAACATGAAGATTCTCCATCCCTTTACTTTGATGAAGGGGATTTGAACCAAACTTACAATCCACTATCAACAATCTAGGCTCAAGAAAAAGTGGGAGCTAAGGTAGAGGCTTAGGCAAGCATTGTGATGATGATAAACCTGATGATCATGGCCATAACACAAGGAGAGGAGGTGGCAGACACCATGGTGATGGCAATCCTCCCTCTTCATCTTCTTCATCTACATCTTCTTCTTCCTCCTCTGAATCTAATTGAAACTACAACAGATGAAACTGTGATGGAGGTGAATGGTGGGACAATGATAGTAAGCCCTATCATGACTAAAGGGGTAGCAAAGGAAATCATAGGCATCATTGAAATCATGATGATGATGAACCTTTACTTGCAACTTGAAGAATGCTAAACATTGCAAAGGTAGTTAGAATTCCAACCAAGCATGTGAAAGATAGTATAATTAAGAGGTTGGATATGAACAATATCCCTAGATTTGAAGGGGGATATAACTCAAATCCACAAACCCATATTCAAGCATTTCACAATGCTTATGCCTTGCAGAACATCGAAAATGATTGGAAAAAACTCAAGTTATTTCCCATGACACTCATAAAAGAAGTAGAAAGTTAATCCACTTCTTGGAGTTCAAATCAATTCATAGATGGAGTATAATGCTTAAGCTATTCAATGGTAAATATCAGACGTACTCCAAACTGTTCAATTTGAGAAAGTAAATCCAAGGCTAGTGACAAGGAATACATGAACCCTTGGACATAGCCATGGGAAGGTATGATTCCCTTTTGTGCAGATGTTGTGGCCATGGTTATTCTTAGTGGGAGTAGCTTCACCATACCATAAATGGGCTTTAATTAGAAATGAGGAGAACTCTTGGGATCAATGCCAAGAGATACTCTCAAAACTCTTGAGTAGATTACAAAAGAAGAAGGTGAGTTAATAAAATAGGAAAGTACTAAGGGGTATAACTGGGACCCTTCCATTAGAAAAAGGAAAGGTTCAATTTTATAACAATGAGGGAGAGGCACCATTTGATGAAGTTGTAAGTGAAAAACCTTGCCAATTCAAAAATAAGTATTTGAAATTTTGACTACGGTTGAAAAAATGTGGAAAACTTTGGATGAAAAATTTTAAATTGCTTTGAAAATTGTAGAAGAATCCAAAGAATAAGGTAGTGATCATGACAACACAAGAAGAAAGGAAGCTAAATGTGCCTATCAAAGGGATAAGGATAAAGTTGTTGTAATAGAACAGGTTGTGGAGTTAAAATTAGATGATAATGGTCAATGTTACATTTTCCAATATGAACATCCCAAGGGATGTTACCCTATTGTGTCACACTTATAGGAATCTAGGGTGTATGCTCTAAATCCTAGATTGGCATGAAGGAAAACACTTAGAAGGTTGCCTTATCCTCAAGGCAACATAAGGTAGTTCCACTAGCAACATTAAGCTTATTATAGACAACCCAATCCATATGGGTACTATGTTTAGCAACCCATGTCTCCACATGACTCTTCCAGTCACACTTCCTTTCAGCATCATTACTACCCTATGGAGTACTATAAAGCTCATTCTCCATCTTCTAGAGGCAAATTCCCATATCCTTATCATCCTTCTCATCCTTCAACACATGTTCCTCCATCCTCAACCCAATTACTACCTACTCCATCCATGCAGGGTAAAATTCCCACATAGCCATAGTAATGTAATGCTACCAGTGCTATTAACTTACATCTGATTGCTCAATTGAGTGGTTTGGAAACTAGATCCCATAAAAGATCATTCTTTTGAATCAATAGTCTTACAAAGCCCTCACTAACTCTTGTGTTTGATCACCCTGTGTCTCCTTCATCCTCTTCATCTATTCCTTTTGAGAGCCCTTGAAGCAAAATTCCTCTCAAGTTTCACACAATCATGTTAACCCATGGTGTAATTGATTGTATCAAGGCTGGCAACCTTCTCAAGAAAAGGGTTGATCCTAGCAATCCTCACATTCAGTTGCAAATCACTAAAAATGAGCCATGTAAAACTCTTCTTGATTTAAGTTCTAGTATCAACCTGATTTTCTATGACATGTTCCAAGCCTAGAACCTACCTTCTCTCAAGAAGAGCAACATTTTTTTAGAATTGGTAGATTAGTCCATCACTATTCCCTTGGAATTAGTGGAGGACATTATAACCACTATCTGTAGGTGGTTGTATCCTACCGATTTCCTGGTGATCAAGGTTAACAATTGCAAGGGGGACTTCAAAATCATTATGGGAAGGGCTTGGTTGAGCACTATTGATGCATGAATGAGTACTAGAGATCTTTCCTTGGATATTTTAAAAGAAAATGCATTCAGAAAGATCAAGAATAAGTGAGTTCCATGCATCACATACAATGATACGAGGTGCAATTATGTGTAGAAACTCTGGTTTATCAAAAGCACATCAATCAAAGCATACATATAGTGTGCAGATGAATCTAAAATCCAATAGTACCTACATGCAATAGCCACAAAATAGGAGGATACCTAGTGGCTACTAGTTGATTCTAAAAGTAGCACACTTTGCAATAAACCTACTAAGAGCCTAATTTATGCCTATGTTGAAGACATGGATGAACTAGAGTAAGGTTATCACCACCTCTCTGATGATCAACTTGATGATACTAATTGGGGAAAGTTGGAAATCCCTAATAATTTTAAACAGGAGCCCTTAGAGTTGAAAACTGTACCTACTAGCATAGAATATGCATTTCTAAAAAATGATAAGCCAATGATAATCAATGCCAACCTTAGTACTGAGAAGAAAAAGTATGTGATTGAAGGTGATTAACAAATGCCCAACAACCTTTGCTTGTTCATATCCTGAACTCATAAGAATTGATCCTCAGATATGCAAGCATGACATCTATATTGATTCAACCATGAAGCCAAATAGGTAGCCACAACAATGATTGAATCCCATATTAAAGCAAATAATCAAAGAGAAAATTGAATAAATCCTCAAGGTGGGGCTCATTTATTTAATTGTAGATAGTGGGTGGGGTAGCCTACTTATAATTATGTCAAAGAAAGGTGGAAAGTGGTGGATTTGTATTGATTTTAGGTTGTTGAACATGATGATGTTCAAAGATCATTTCTCATTGTCATTTATGGACTAGGTGTTGGAAACTATTTCTAGGCATTACTATTATAGCTTTCTAGATGGTTATAGTGGCTATAAATAAATTTAGATCACACTCAAGGATCAAGAAAAAATAACATTCACAAGTCACTGGGGGAACTTTTGCATATTGTAAGATGCCCTTTGGTCTGTGCAATTCCCTTAAAACTTTCCAATGCTTGCTCTTGAGAATTTTTTAGCAATAGATTGGTAGTGGGGTGGTAGTCTTCATGGATGACTTCTCCACCTATGTTGCTACATTTGAGCAAGACTTGGACTACCTTGATCAAGTTCTTAAAAGGTGTGTGAAGACCAAGCTTCGACTTAATTAGCAAAAAAGCCATCTAATGGTCTAGGAGGGCATTGTGCTTGGGCATAGAATTTCTCAAGAAGGGATTGAGATGGACCTTGAAAATATTAGGGTCACCCAAGGAATAACTTGCCAACTAAAAATCATTAAAGATGTCTAGTCATTTTTTGGACACACTGGCTACTACTGGTGATTCAAAGAGAATTTCTTTAAGATTACTAAAGTTTTGGTCAAGCTCACAAAGAAAGATGCTCCATTCATGTGGACCAAGGAATGTGAAAATACATCCTAGCAGCTTAAGGAGAAGCTTGTAGAAACTCCAATTCTATGAGCACTAGACTAGTCTAGATTATTTCACATCATGACAGATGCATCAAACTATGCCTTGGAAGCTATGCTTACATAGTTGGATGATCAAAAATGTCCTTACTATATCTACTACGTAAGTCGAAGCATTGTGGGTACACAACTCAACTACACCACAATAGAAAAAGTGTTGATGGCAATGGTGTATGCCTTGGAGAAATTCAAGCACTATGTGCTTGGATAGAAGGTCTTTGTGCACATAGACCATAGTGTCATTTGCTTCCTCATGAACAAGCCAATGGTGATCCCCCATGTCATATGATGGCTAGTGATCTTCAAGGAGTTTGATCTCATAATGTTAGATTGAAAAGGAACTAAAAATGTGATCACTGATTACTTGTCTTAGTTATGATGGAACAACAAAGAGGAGAAAATCCCACTTTCTGATCAATTTTTTGATGAACTCCTCTTTACTGGTGTAGTAAATGAACAAGTGCCTGCTAAACCAAAATGGTACAATGGCATCCTCACTTATCTTCTCACTCAAGAGATTCCAAGAGACCTAGACTTCTGGAAGAAACAACAATTTCTTCATTAGGTCAAACACTTCATGGGGATTAAGAAACACCTTTACAAGGTGTGTGCTAATGGCCTGGTTCATTGGTGTGTTCCAGATGCTACTCAACTACATATTCTCCAAGATGCTTATGAGGGTCCTTGTGGGGGCCACTAGTAGGAAGAAATATGACTAGTAAGATCCTTATGGTAAGGTATTACTAGCCAATAATCGTTAGAGACACACCAATTCATCCACTCTTGTGAACATTGTCAACAAGATAGTGGGATGATCACTCGAATGGAGAGATTTCAATAGTTGATCTAACTACTAAAGCCCTTTGACATATGGGGAATAGACTTCATGGACCCCATCATGCCCATGTCAAATGAAAATGTGTACATAATAGTCGTTGTTAACTATTGTACCAAATGGGTAGAAACAGCAGCCGTCACCAACTATACATCTTCCACTGCTACATGATTTATAGAATAGAATGTTATAAATAGGTTTGGAGTACCACATGTACTAATTTTTGAGAATGGTACTCATTTTATAGGTGCTACGTTTTGTAAGCTCATGCAACACTTAGGGGTTGAACATACACAAACAACACCCTACCACCGCCAAGCCAATAGTCAAGCAGATGTTACCAATAGGGAGATCATTAAGATCTTAACCTGAATAATTAGCAAATATAGAAGAGACTAGAGCACAAAATTGAACAATGCCTTTTAGGCCTACCACTTCACATGGAAACTCACTAAAGGCTACTTTCACTATGAGTTGGTGTACAGAAAATTACCAACTCTTCCAATTGAATTCAAGCTTTGTACACTTTTAACAACCTGTGATCTAGATCTTGACCTCAACCTAGCACAAAAAGAGAGATTGATCAACCTCAACATGCTAGATGAAAATTGATTGGTATCCTTATCCATGAATAAAGTGCACAAGGCATTTAATAAAAAACACCATGACCTTAGAATACGGAAGGTAAAATTGCAACCTAGAGATAAGGTCCTCTATAGGAAACCCACACATGTACCTCATTGAACTAAGTTCCAAACATTGTGGAAAGGGCCTTACATCATTTATGAAACCTTTCCTTCTTGTGTCATGTTGATCTACAAACCTAAGAGCCCAACCAAGAAATAGCTAGTCAACATGCAATAACTAAAACCTTTTCATGAGCCCAAGTAAGCTAGTGAAATCAATGCCTCCTTAAATTGACAACCTCACTCAATTTTTTAGATCTCTTCCTAACTCAATTTTGGGGGAGATGGTCATTCATACTAATCATTAAAATGGCTCTTTTGTTTTACACCTTTTTTTTTTACACTTTGTTTTTATACCATTTTGTTTTACACTTGTTATTTTTCCAAATTTTTATTTTACAACATCATTAGTATGCTTTATTTTTCTTGAATATTTTACAATTTCTTTTATATTTTCTTTTATTTTGGTGTGAATTTTCCTTGTTTTCTAATAAAATTGCATTGTTGCCAACAAGACACAATGATGTTATAGTTGTTTACAAATGGTGATGTTGTAGTTTTTTATTACTAATCTTTGGTTTCTATTTTTGAATTTTTATGACTAATGACTAAGACAAAGTTTCGTTTTCATAAAATAGCCAATGAGTCCATGTCATCCACCCATCCAAAAACTTTACAATTTTCCTTGTTTTGGAAATATGAGGTTCCATGTCCATTAATGAAACTTTAACAAAACTTGTGACCTTGGTAGTTTTCAAAATTAGGAAGGATTCAAAGGTTTGAAAAGGGTGTGACTTCAAGGGGACTAAATACTCTTTGTGCCTTTCTACTCACTTGAGTGCATGAGTGTTTTTATGGATTTCTTACCATTCCTTGTTGACCAATAATAGGAAGTTGAATAAGCCTTTGCATTGTGTGGTTTCCATCCAAAAATCCATAAAAACATTTAAGAAAAACATGATGGGAATTCAAAGAAACTCCTTAGAGAAAATAATTGGCTATAAGCATTGGTTATTGGACTAGAAAGACATGTTACCCATGCCTGAAGGTCCCCTCTAACTAAGGCACTTTCTCACTTCCTACTTCTCTTTTTGTCTCTAATAAGGAATGGTGATTGATATATGAGAGCATTATTATGTTTTGAGGGGGTGGTCTAGTCTTAGAGAAGCAATGTGAAGTCATTGAAAGTCGTTGGTTTTGATCTAGACTAAAGATGAACCTTATTAGGTTATTTAACCATAAAATCCATAAGGGACTTCATATGACCATGATTAGGAATTCTATTTCACTTCCTCTCTCATCCATCAATGCTTTCCATAACTCATCTCACTACTAATTTTCATGTTTTGCTCAATGTCTTAGTTTCATTTGTTAAAATTCTTAAATGGATTCTTCCAAATTCAGTCCTTAACTTTTCATAACCATTAATCAACTGTGGAACCCATAGGCTCCTTAGTTAAAGTTATGCAAGGGTAAAAATGGCATGAGCCTACTATGGGAAGGATCCACTTGCATGTCTCTTGGTTGGGTTAGTTAAGTTTCTTATTCTTAGGCATTTTGACAATCAAATATTTTGCATTTTCCATCGGTTGCATCTGACTAGGTGCTCCTTGAGGAATTTCTTTAATCAATCTCCATATTTTGTGAAATATCAAGTCCTCTTCATACATCTCATTATGTTATTGGTTTCTTGGGCTTTCATTTGATTTCAATTTCACTCAAAAACTTCTTGTATTTTTTGAATTTTGACTTTGTCAACTATGGTCAATAGCCATGTCAACTAGGCCTTGTTGATGAGGCCTAGTTGATGCATGGAAGAAATCCTATATATAGCACCCACCACTTAGGAATTTGTTTTTTTTTCTTTTTTTGCCATTTTCTTCAAATGTAAAGGGAGTTTTTGCAATCTTTTAGAGCTCATAACTTTCAAATTGTTTGTCCAATTCATTCTATTCTTTAGTCCTATAACTTTTGAAAGTATGCTCTACATCGTGGGGCCCACAAATCTTAGGTTTTCAATGACCAAATTTTTTGAAAATTTTCTAACTCCTCCATGGATTTAATGAATCTATAATATTAAAATACTAAGTAATGAGAGTTAAACATTTCCAACTCACTTTAGTAACCTATCTAATCAAGTAATAATAAAATAATATTAAAGTAACCAAACTAGCCATGATCATAACTTAGCCAAGTGTAACTACCCTAAGAGATTAGGTATTCCAAATGTTTCAAAGTTACACATTAAGTGCTAATCCTTGGTCATGTTGTGATTACAAATGGCACCTAGACCAAAATGCTCATAAGAAGAATGACCATTCTAATCAAGGGAAAAACAACCTAGAGCTAGAAGAGATCAGCAAGGACAAGCCCAAGAACAGGTAGTAGAAACTCATGCAACAAAATCTCTTCAAGGAGAGCCTGAATTGGAATTTGTTCAATAGATTCTTGAAGAAGCGACTGTAACTAAAAAATCCCATCAAGATGAGGCACCACGTCAGTGCTAAGACTTAAGGTCATATTGACTCAATCTTGCCTTGATTAGATAAAGCCTCATGAAATCCAACATTTAGCTCTTCAAGAATTAAACTTTGGACCATTCTTAGAGCATGCTCTAGTAGAATTCAAGACACAATGGTAGAACTATTCCATGTGGCCAATCATCACTTCTAGTGGAAAATGGTACATGGGAGAGATATATCTCTTCTAGAATGGTAGGGCAAGTAGGAGCCACTATAAAGATCAAGGATATTTAAGTGTCCTACTTGGTGGAGGCCATTGCATAGGCCCTTGGGTTGACTAATACTGGAATAAATTTGGCAGAGATCTTCACACAAGCAAATCCAAAGGTAAAGAAGAAGTGGACCTAGTGGTGTTATGGAGTGAACCACTAGGAGTATGGTGCACTTACCTTAGTGAAGCATGCATATTTCAATATAGTAGCCTATCACCTCAATTTGATGGTGAGACTCAACAAGGTGACTTCTTTCTCCACTTGTGCATGTGCTACTCTAAGTAGGAAATTCCCTATGAAACTTCCATAGCTAATCTATCTAAAGATAGATAAGTGACTTAATAAGAACAAACATGGAAGAAAGCACTTGCCCTTTCCTTGCCTCATCTAAAAATTATGCAAAAGGGCAGGGATAGCCTACTATGCTACTGACATAATCAGGCATGTTCCTATTGCCTCATGGATTGAAATGATGAAGGATAAGATCCCTCCCATGATCAAAGAAGAGGAGAAACAATCATCACCTTCACCACCCACTCATAAAACAATGTCGAAGGCCCATGCTACCTCTAAGCACATGCACAAGATCCAAGAGTAGCCCTTATGAGAGTAAGAGCAACGAATAGGCATGAGTAGTCGTGACTCATCTGTGTATTGTCCAATGATGAGTCAACTCAATGAAGTGGCTCAAACCATTAGTTAAATGGAGGGAGGTAGGCTAATTTTCTCAACCCAAAGAATGTAGCTACTCATGAATTTGAATCTTGATGCCCAAAAGGTAATATTATCTCTCTTGCAATAGTAGAAATTCTTAGAAATCTTTGGAAATGCCACTACTTTTTGATGTATCTAGAGGAGGGCCAGAAGGTAATTTTTTTAGTGATGTAGAACCATGGATAGGAGGCAATAGCATAGGTGGTTGCTAATAGAATTACTAAAGCATTGAATGTACCTACAATGTCTTTACAAGATGTTTCTAAACTCATAGATGTGTAGACACCCATAGGAATAGTTAGCAATAGATTAAGCATATCCCAACACAAAGAGTTGCTAGACTGATTGGTGGGAATTAGGCAATTGATTTTGAATATCTTCAATCTTCTAGATACAACCACTGCAACACAATTAGAGCTTCTAGAAGCAAAGGATAAGTGCATTATATTGGAGAAACAACTCAAAACAGCCTAAGCACAAATACAACACTTGGCTACAAAGGTTGCTGAATTAAGAGCCCATCTTGTTGATCCTGTGTTTCTCAACCTTGCATTGATACATGATGATGCTTTTAACTAGCTTCTAGATAATCTCAAAAAGGTTAAGGGTGCTAAGGAAATAACAATGTTTGATTAGTCCTTGGCCAATGCCATAATTCATAATATCCAAAAGGACTTAGACCAGAATCACCACGAGAATGCGATTCCGACTGTAAAGAATCACTACATATGGAATGTTGATGTGCAAAAGGAGTAGATGGTAGAGTTCATCCATCAATAGTAGGAGCAGCTAGCTAGAATGAATACTAAACTATGGATATTGGTACCTGAAAAAAAATATCTCTATGGAGGAAGTTTGAGCTCTTCACCAAAAATATGTGATAGAGATAGCTACTTGGAAAAATGAGGTTCTCAAATTTGAGAGAGTCAAAAATCACTACAAAGATCAAGTCAGTCTACAAAAAGAAATCAATGAAAAACACGTCTAGATGTTAAAGGTAAACGTTAATGCGGCCCTCTAGTAGCTTAACGAAGGAGGTGATGTCTGGAAGCTGATCTTTGATACGCTTAATGACTAAAATAGAGCAAAAATGTGCATGAAAGAGTTGCAGATCAAGGAGTTGATAAAGTATATGGAGCTTGCCGATCTTTGTTATGCAAACCTAGCAAAGATAACTATTGGATGATCATGGTCACAATTGGAGAAGCAAGTGGCAAACTTGTATTTGTTATACAAGGTAGAGTTCAAAAACCATAAATAGACTAAGCAAAAGCTCGAGATTGCTAATGCTAAACTTGAGGTTCTCAAGGCATGATTCTTTGATCAAAGATCAACGATTAAGAACCTGACCAAAAGGATGAATGACCACTAGAAGTTGCAGAATGCTATCAAGGCGTTTAATGTTGAATGCAAACTTTTTGCTGCTTGCTTTGTCAACATAAAGAAGCTGTTCTTGGCAATGCCCTATCCTTGGGATGTTCCCATGTCAGTCCACATTGGTGATGTTGTGTGGACCATGCATGATCCTAGGGGTAAGAAAGAGAAGATGAAGGCACTGTTAGATGCCTTCCATCTTTCACTAGAAATTGCAACAGTCACAAGTCAACCACAATTGCCTCAACCACCACATGCATCTAAAGTATGTGAAGGTTCTTTGAAGCTCCAAGAACCTCTACCACCTAGGACTATTTGAGCTTCTCAATCATCTTCATACCATTAAAGAAGTTTATGTTTTTCATTTTTATCTTGGTATTCAATTTTGTTGTCATGAACACTGAGTTTTGTAATTGTTATAACTGTACACTTGGGCACTTAGTCTTTGTTGTGTTGTTCATGTGTTGCTTTGTGTATCAATAATCCCATACCTTTCCAAATATTTTATAAGAAAATTGTTCCTCCTTTTGTTTTTTGCTCAAGGATGAGTTTTCATTCAATCATGAAGATATGATGAGTCTCTTCGATGAGGCCTCATTGATATGACCTCGTTGATGAGACCTTGTCGATGCAGCTGTGTAGACATGGGATTTGATGCATTGATGTGACCATGTTGATGTAATGTCTGTTTTTGCCTATAAATACACACTTACAAACTAAATTTATGGCATAAGTCTCATAGTTGTAGCAGAGCTCTTGTAGTTTTCTTGTTTGAAACTTAGAATATTTTTTAAATGCCCACAATAGGAGTCAAAGAGTGTACAAATCTTTATTCAAGCACTATTATACCTAAGCATGACACTGTGTTTAGCAATAAAGATGAGCTTTCTAATAAACCTTGTAGCACTTTGAAATAGATTAATTATTTCCTTCATGCATTTAGTATTTTATGCAATTTTCTTTAATGCTTTAAGTAATTAAATAATTAAATAATTAATTAATTAAGATAGATTAAATAATGATAAATTAAGCACATAAGTACAACCACTTCAAGCATATGCTTAGCACTTGCTAATCCCAATAACTCTTAACATTTGATAACCCAGTAGCATTAAATGTGTTCAGGATGTGTATGGCAAGGGGGAATAGATTCTTATGCTAGGATTAGTTAAATATTATCTAGTTAAATTAAATTAGCAATTAAATATCTTTAATTTTCTATTCTTTATTCTTAGGCAAATTAGAACATAAAATATAAAAAATGACAAAATCATATGCCTCATTTGCAATTAACCATATCTTTGCATTTCACAAGTGTAATTGGGAAGACAACAATTGCAACGGTTATTTTCCTTCTTAGAGACCAGTATACTTAGAAGGCTATAAGTCCATGAAATTCAACCAAATTACACATGAATGCTTAGTGATTCGTATGGTTGGATGTAGGGTTTACTCGCCACTCATCATTTTGGAAGAGGCAGACTAGATTCTAGAGAAGGAAGGCCTCATTTCCAACCAATAGGATATCAAAATGTACCATATCATTAGTCCCATGATTCAAATTTTGTAATAAGTATGACCATTATAAAGAAATGTGTTTGTAGAAAAGTATTTATATAACATGAAAACATTATCATACAAGACACCTCAAAGCAAGGTGGAGATCACTTGAATGCTTCATCTTATGTTTTAGATTCCAAGGATGAGGTATTTACCAACTTTATGGGATTTTAGAAATTTTTTGACATTAGGCTTGAATTTAAAAGAAAAGTAATAGGTTTGATCATGATGGTAAATTTTTTAGTAATGAATTTCATGACTATTGTGTACAAAATGACATTGATAAATAAACAAAATATGGACATGCTCCACAAAGGAACAATATTACAAAAATAAATATTAATATCACATAAGAAATGGTAAGGTGCTAGTTGAAGCACTTATCAATAGCCAATAAATATTGACATGAGATCATTTGCATAGCTACATATTTTTTGGATAGGTTGATCACCAATTTAAATCAAGATGAAACTCCATATCAATTACTTTATGGTAAGCCTTCCAACTTGTCACACTTAAAAAAATTTAATTGTATTTGTTATTTGAAATTACCAAATAATTTGATTGATAAACTAGAAGATAAAGGAAAGAGATGCATATTTTATTGTTATGATTCAAAGACTAATTGATACAAGTGTTTTGATTCTATAAATATAGAGTAATATTACTTTACAAATGTCATTTTTATGAAACTAAGTTTGAATTTCAAGAATTTCATAAAATAAATTGTTCAAAAAAGTAGAAATATACTTGATGAATTATTAATTGGCTACATCAATGAGATCATGTCAATGTAGCTGCCTTGATGCAATTTCCTTGATGTAGTTACATTGATGCAACCACGTCAACGTGCCCCTATTGATGTGGCCCCATCGACGTATGCAATGATGCGTTAATAGGGCCCCATCAACATAGTATCTATTTTTGCCTATAAATATGTGTGCTCCCACCACGTATTAGCATTCTTTTATCAATAGGGTATCCAAACTCTTGTAATTTTATTCCATAGTTTTAAAAAATAATCAATGTGTTCTTGCAATGTGGATCTAAGTCAGTTTTACATATTATTCAAGTGGCAATCTACTTAGACATATTCCACGAATGACAATAAGATCAAGATTGATTCTTATTCATTGCAACACTTTAACTTAGTCTAAATTTACTTTTAATGCATTTATATTCCAAGTACTTGATTTATATTTATGTTTTCATGCATATTAATCAATCAATGTAATGAGTGTGACCAATTTTGAACATAAACACGTATTCACTTAGTAATCCCAACAGCATTATTGCCTGGTTCACCTAGTAGCATAATGCTTGGTAATCCTGGTAGTGGATACATGGGTTCAGGATGTGTATGACAAGCTCGGAATGGACACTCATGGCCTATAGGCTAGTTTAGAATTTTCTTTCCATTGTTAATTAGTTTAAATAATTAATTTATTTATTATCATTAGGAGTAGCATAAGGCTGAAACAACATCAAGAATCATATACCTCACTCTGGACTAAACCATACATGACAAATCTACCACTAGTCCAAGTGGGAAAATAGTAAACTACGATCAAGGCATAATGATCTAGATGCCACAACTAGTCCCATCCACGAAATTTGACTAGATTGTGCATGAATGCTTTTGATTCATATGGTTGGGTGTAGGGGGTACCCATCGCTCATCAATACTTCTAAGCTTTCGATGATTAGGGACCATCCATCAAACCAAATGTTGGAAAGAGAATTTAATAAAATAATCATAGGAAATCAATCCATTACACATATGTGTTACTCAATCCTCTCTCATAAGCTTACAAATGTAAATGAGGTTCTTAAATTCAAAGTATAGGAGGCAATGGTAAAGAAAATGAATGCAATTCAAAAAAATCAGACATAAAAGTTGGTGGACAAGCCATAAGGGAAGAAAATCATTAATAGTAATTAGGTTTTCAAAATAAAATTCAATCAAGTTAGTGAGATGAGTATCCATTTCTTAATCATCTATACACATCTTGGACCTTGTGTACCACTGTGAAATTATCACTCCTAATATAAGGCTTATTGCTAGAGGTTCCCAAGAGAAAAAGCACATTGATTATGTTGAAAGTTTTATAATAGTCACCTATTTTGAGATCATCAAACTTGTGGTCTCCTTTATTACTCATAGAGGTATGTCAAATTGATGCTAATTCTACATTTTTAAATGATACATTATAATAAGCAAGTAATATTTTTTAGCTTAAAGGTTTTAAAGTAACAGGGCAAGACCAAAATTTGTAGGTTGCACAAACCTTTGAATAGCCTAAGGCAAGCTACAAAATCTTGGTATCATCATATTAATGATTTTTTGTTGAAGAATGATGAGAGAAGTTACTCTAATTATTAGAGTGGTTACTCTAGTAGTTATTCTAATTATTACAGTGGTTACTCTAGCGGTTACTCTAGCAGTTATTCTAATTATTAGAGCGGTTACTCTAGTAGTTATTGTAATTATTAGAGTGGTTACTCTAGTAGTTACTCTAGCAGTTATTCTAATTATTAGAATGGTTACTCTAATTATTAGAGTAGTTTCCCCCAAGCCTATAAATATAATGCCCAGGCGCACAATTGGGGGGGATGTCTTTTAGCAGTCAAGTAGTGAAACTCTTGTAATCTGTTTGAAAGTTAGAGTATTTTCTAAGCACCCATAGTAGAAGGTCTAAGTGTGGATGGATATTTATTTGAGCATTATGTACCTAAGCACACCTTGTGTACAACAATAAAGATGAGCTCTTTGATTCATCCTTGTAGCACTTGAGATCTTTTTTCTTACACATTTCTTTTATTTTATTTTCTTATGCATTTATTTTATTTTATTTTATTTTATGCACTTTACATTTATTTTATTAGCATAGAAATTAATTTTGATAAATTAAGAAAATCATTAAATTACACAAGCACGACCACTTCAAGCATGCATGTAATGCTTGGTAACACAGTAATGATTAGCGTTTGGTAATCCCAGCAATGTTGCACTTGTTCAGGATGTGTACAGCAAGTGGGAATAGATGCTGGTGTTAGGATTAGTTAGAGCTTATTTAATGAGTAGTTAAGTTAAATTAGTCACTTAGTTACCTCTCTCCTTCCCTACTAGCATAGGGCATAAAAACATAAAAGCTATAAAAATCATATGCCTCAAGCTTACTTAACCATACAATCGTGACATATAGGTAAGCTTGGGAATATAATGATCAACCAACCCGTCCTTGTTTCACAAGGGTCCATAAGTACTTAGTCCTTGGAATTCAACCAAATCATGCATGAACGCTCGTATTCATATGGTTGAGTGTAGGGGTACCTCACCGCTCATCAAAAAATAAATATGGAAGTTACATGTTTGAGCTCACTTTTTATTTCAAACTTGAGGATTCTAATTTTCCAATGATTTTCTTATATGTTGATGATTTTTTTTATGATAACTTGTGAAGCATTTTAAAGTCCTAAAATATTTTTTAGGGATTTAAATGAATCAAGAAGAATAATTTTCAAAGATACAAAAATCTAAATATGCACAAGCCATTATTGAAAAGTACAAATTAGCTAAAGTAAAATTTGCAAAAACTCTACTCCCTCAATATAGGAAGCTCTCAAGAAAGAATGAAACACCATTAATAGATGCTACTTTATATGGAGGTATGATTAGTTGATCTAGAGTCTTATGTCATAGTAGGTTTGATTTGGAGTTTGCTCTATTATTTTTATCAAGATTCATGCAAGAGCTAAAATATCCTAAGATATGAGAAGAGAACCATTGATTATTGCATAAAATTCATCAAAGAAGATAAATACTTTCATGCTTTTTGTGATGCAAATACAGGTGGAGATGTGGATGATAGAAAATCTACTTTTGACTATTTTATTTTCCACAAAACAAATCCAATTTGTTGAAAGAAAAAGAAGAAAGTATGAGGCCTCTCCTTGTGTAAGACTGAATTTATTTCTATGGCCAAATGTTTGTTACATGTTTGCAGATAAAGAAGTTATTTATACACCTAGGCTTTTGATGAGTGGCGAGGTACCCCTACACTCAACCATACGAAACAAGCATCACATGTGCGATCTGGTTGAACTCTGTAGATGAACTAGTTGTGGCACCTAGACAATTATCCTTAGGTCGCAGTTCACTGCCTTCCCACCTGGACTAGTATTGCATTTTTCACGTATGGTTTAGTCCAGATGAGGTGTATGATGTGTTCCTAATTCTAACGCTACTCTTGAAGGTAGTGAAAAATAATATTAACTAAGCTAAGCTAGGGGGAAAAGGGTAAGAAAATCTAATCTAGCCTAAGTGCGAAGAGCAACCGATTCCTTGATCAACCGTACATATATTGGACCTCGTGCTCAACTACCACTAGGATTACCAAGTGTAGATCCTAGGTACACCACTGGGATTACCAAGCGCACATACCAAATAGGCCACTGGGTTACCAAGCGTAGAACCTAGATACGCCACTGGGTTACTAAGTAGTCACACTTAAATGCTCGTAATCAAGTCGTACTTGTTCCGCATTCTAGGAGTTTAAGGGTGAGAGAGAGAAAATAGTAAATAACATTAAATAAATAAAAAAAATAAATAACAAAGTGAATGCTACAATGATGAAGTAATCTTGATCTTTATTGCCGGTCATGTGCGTGTCCAAGTATGACACACTCGAATAAAGACACCGTACAATTACATTCACCACACTACGGGCAGACACAGAAAAAATCTAACTTTGGAGGGATCAAACTGCCAGAGTTTCACTACCATAAAACTAGGATCCCCAAACAAGGAAATGTCGCCTCTTATTTATAGACATTGCGACGAACTGCAATATCGCATACATGATATCGTAGGAAAAACACGATATCGAGTACGCGATATCGCGGCCTATGTGAATCGCGTCTTATCAGCTTTAAAATCAATCTATCCATAAAGATGATGGTTGATAATAATATTGCAATTCAATTATCAAAAGAGCGTGTGATTTATAAAAAGTCCAAACACATTAAGATCAAGTTTTATTTTATAAAGAACGAAGTCAAGAAGGGCATTGTAAATCCCAATTTTGTTTACAGAATTATTCAACTTGTTGGTATGCTCACAAAATCATTACATTCCTATTGATATGATTATCTTATGATAATGATTGAATTCTCAAACATCAAAGAAGAGGAAAGAGGATATCTTCAAACTTCAAATTTTGCAATTTCCAATCCAATTTCTAGCTTAAAGGATGGAATGTTGAGTATATTCTGAAAAAAGCATTAATCCCTCAAAGAATATTTCATGATTTCTATGTTTTTTGTTACCTTAGTCATTTCTTAAGTTGCTTTAATGTTGTCAAGTTAAGTTAGGAGTTAGATGTTTCAAGTTCATGAAATCATGTTATTTTTTAAAGTTTAGGTTATCACAAGTTTCAAAAGTGAGAAAGGGATTTTATGTCATGTATTTCCCTCTCTAAGGTTGTAAAAGAAGTCCAAGGCTCTTGTTTCAAACTTGATGTAAATATGCATGCTAAAGCTCATTGTGTTATAATTATACTCTCATTTTAATCAATAGATAAGGAGAAGAAGCAGTTCATAGCATAGATCATGCTTTATCCCACATGTTTTATAGCATTTTACATCATATATTATAATATTTTACAATCGATTTCTTATTTCATAATTTATTTAAAAGTATTTCACATTTCACTAATAATTTTACATGTTCTTAAGTCATTTTGTAATGTTTTTGAGTTATATGTTCACATTTGAGTAGATCCATGAATTCTATGTTGTTTAATATATGAATTAAATATTGAGGATATATCTAAGATATTTTCAATTCCATTTCATGAAATACCAATTCAATTTCATCTCATCTTACTAAGGTTTTGATGGATTTTATGGATCTTATTAGGATCCTTGTTTGATTTCATAATTCCAATCAAATTTGGTTGTATTGTTAAAGTTCAAGAGAATATTTAATATGAGAATACATTTACTCATAGATCTAGACATTTTTGTACCATATGTAAGACCTTCAAGTGAGAATTAAAGCTTTTCATTTTATAATTCTTAATGTTTCGTGTTGAAAAGTAGACCAACTTGATAAATTTGATATCAAAGGATATCTAAATTGATTTTCATGTGAATTTTATTTGAAGATGTTATTTTTATTTGATGTTTTATATATATCCTTTGTATGAAGGAACCTGCTAATAAATGCAAATAAATTTAGAATTTAAAATTTAACTTAATTTATTTTTTTCCATTCAAGAGTTACTACGATCTCCTTGTTTACTCATGGTTTACTATAGTCACTTTCAGGAATATATTTGATTAAACTATAAACCATCATATTTTAAATTATTTTTTATTATGACCCATAATATTTTGAAAATTTGACATTCATCACAAGTTACAACCAACTTGTATCATCTACTACAACCTACAACTTACTAATGATCAAGCAACATTGAAAAGTTTATATTTATAATGACCTATGATTTACTCACAATCATCTTGTAGTAGGAAATGCAACCCAAATTTATATCATAGTTTGCTTATGGTAGAGAAGAAATTAATTACCACAACCCAATGTCAACTCACAATTGCTCAAAATATTTCAAAAAGAGTTTCATTACTTGTGCTTGAGCTTTTTATATTCATCTAATTATTACTGTGTATTGTGATAGATATGTTATATCCTCCCCCTTCAAAAAATCTTTTTCTTAGAAGAGAAGGTTAAAAAAATACATGTTTTTCCTGAGTTTCTTTCTTCACACCTACCTCTTGTACAATTGTTAGTAGCTTGTATTGCATCCTCAAGTTCCTTGTAGTTGATACTTGTGAAACACTCATCTTAGTATAATCCAACCTTTGAAAGCACTAATACTCCTTCTTCAAATGTGGGTAATTCTTCATAGAGATGAATGGTGAAAAAGAACTTATGTAGCCAACCCTATTTTGTTAGAACAAGGTTAGGATGATGATGATGTTTCACATTACTGTAATGAAAGAACCTCCTAGTATCACCAAAATCATTCTTCTTTGAGATAGTTACAACATGTTGATTGCTTAATTAATCATCTTCTACTTAAGGTAGCTTATTCTTCTTATGATCATGAATGGTTGTAGTTTCTTTCTTTCTTTCTTTCTTAAATGCATCTTCCTTTAGTCACATTCCATCTTCAATGCATGCATATAAACCTCTTCATATATCTCTAGCACAAAGTTGGAAAGTGTTATTTAATTGATAGATGAAATCCTTTCACAAACCTCCTTACCTTAACTCTTTCATCCTATAGAACATGTGGAACATACTCACATAGTTCTTTGAAATAGTTATCATATATAATGCACTTACATATCGACTTGACTTAGCATGTAGAGCTCAACCTTCTTTTTTTATGATAAGCCTTAATTACAAACCTATCATTGAATAATCATCATCATCCTAGCCTTGTCCCAACAAAATGGGATCAATTACATGAGTTCTTTTTTTGTTACTTACCTCTACAAAGAGCTAGAACTTTTTTATTTGTAGTTTCTTCAACTCATATTTAATAGTTTTTTTTCCATGTTTCTTTGGTCTTCCTTTCAATGGCTTTCCTAGAATAGTTATGTAGTAACCTTTGCTTATAGGCTCATTATCTAATCTTCTTTGCACATGTCCAAACATTCTAACTTTCTATTCTTGTAGATTATCTAAAATATATGCCACTTTGAGTCTTTCTTTGATATTTGTATTATGTAGTTTATTTGTTCTAGTAACATTTAACATCCATCAAAGCATTCACATTTTTTCACACTAATTTATTATTTATTCCTCTTCTATACTACAAAATTCAACACCATATAAGATAGTAGGTCCAAGTTTTTTCCTATAAAATTTCTCTTTTAATTTTTTTGGTATTCCTTTATCACATAGCCTATCTCCATTTTGACCATATTGCCTCAATTCTATTTCTGATATCTTTATTAATTTTACCATCTGATTGGAAGATTGATTCTAGGTTGAAAAATTAATTTCAATGAGAGAGCTTTTTTCTTGAAAGAATAAAATTTGGAATTTGGAGTTGAACTTATGACCTACAAGTTACCATACCAAACTCTTAGGTCTTCAGTGGCTAACCACCAAGAGAAGTAAAGGAATTTCAATTAGCAAAAGATTTACTTGGCTATCTTAAATCATCAAAAATAAAATAATAAAATTTGTATTTTTAGAAAGCTTAAGAATTTCTCTCCAATTCATAAAAAAAGAGTACTATAAAAGATATCTAAAATTTGAGGTTATATTATGTTCTTTCAAATTTATCAAAAATAATTCTAGTAGTGCAACTTTAAGAGATGATAACCCAAAAGTTGTTAAGTTCTTGATACTAAAATTTTGACTAAACCTTCCCATAGATATTATCTTTTAAATAAATCTAATATCATATCAAATAATTATAATAAATATTCTAATCATTGAATATCATTAAGTATGGTAAAAACTTAGGACTTAGAAAATTTGCATAATGATAGAGATAATTTCTCCCAGACTACAATAGATATTAAACTAAAATTTCCACTACACATAGCCACCTATTTTAGGTTTCAAATAAATCTATAATCACTAAAAAAATGTCATGAAGTGACTATTATATGATCAAAATAGTTAATGCCCCAAAATCTAATTGTTCAACTTTCAAGATTGAGTAAGTAACGATGAATGATATTGGTGAATTATTGAATTAATTAAAGATTGAAAAATTCATATGAAATAGTCAAATTCTTGCTAAAAATTATATTGATTATTCCATCACGTAAATTTCCAAGATATTCCTTGGATATATATATATGACAAGTAGGGACAAGTTTACTAAAAATAATACAATATAGACCTAATGCCTAAAAGCAACTTTAAAAATTAAACATATATATATGTATGTATGGATTGGGGCTAAAATAATGTTACAACTACTCATCAATTTAGAAATTTCTTATATTTTATTAAAATAAGCTTCTATTTCATAGTAAAAATAAAAAATTACAATCTTCTACTCAAAAGTTAGCAATTACTCCTTACCATGAAATGTAATCTTTGTTTTCATCTTTTCTTTCTTCTTTCTTTGTCATGCTCTGAAATCTTATAGATTCATTGAGGCACTTGATCTTGGGTCTTCTTCTTGAGTATCCTTTTGAGATAATGAGGGAGTATCTTATTCTATTTATGAAGATTGTCCATGTATTTTTTTTAAAACTAATTCTTGTCTATCATTGGTCAATGATATGACCTTTTCTTTTATAAAACTTGTAAGATGGTACTAGGTCTTGACCGTGTCTTTTTCTTCTAGATTGATTTCATGTGCCTCTTCCTCTAGTTGAACCTCTTCCTCTTCCTCTTATATTTTAATCACCATTTCTTCTAAGTTTGTTTCTTTATCTCTATTCTAATAATTGGATCTTATTCTCCTTCTAAATATTCCTTACATACCTCTTCCTCTTTGGTTAGCTATGTAGGCTTGATCATATTCACTAGATTTTTTTTATTCATCATAATTTGTAGGGCTTTAATTTGAACAACTAATTCATTAATATTAAGCATGTTGAATTCATTTGAAAGAGCAATGTTTTTCATCATGTTTTCAAATCTTAGACTTATATAGAGATCTTAAATAACTTTTAGAATCTTTTATCTATTGGTAAATCCATAACCATATTCATCTATTTTTTGTAATCTATCATATATTCTAATAAATAAGTCTTTAACACTTCCATTTCTTCTAATTTCTAGGGTATCAAATTTTTCTTTATAGATTAGTTGTTACAATTGTTGATTTTCCAAGCTTTCATTGCATTCTAATTGGATATTATACCATACTTCTTTAGCAATAGTATAAAAAGTGTATCTGGTAGAAATAACATGTAAGATGCTAGCCAATAACATCATGAGAGTTAAATTTAATATTCTTCTTCTTTGTTTTATATTCTTTAATTTGTAATCTAGTGAAAATTTTAAAATCATGGATAAATTCACAACTCATTTTAGCTATTTTCCAATCATCATTATGTTAAAGAAGGTCCTTCATCATCCTTGTCTATAAGCTAAAATCTTGAGAGTCATGAAAGATATTGGAGCATCTACCTATGTCTTTTGTGCTCATTTTTGTAAGTGAACCTAGCATTGAATGTCATCATGAATTCATGACCTAAAAGTTACCATGTTTTCTAGTGCTAAAAGAAGGACCTCTACTTTCTTTCTTCATCCAAACCTAAGCATAACTACAATCTTCATGTTTCCACCAGTATACATCAACGTATTCAATGTAAAGGAGATGTTTTTAAGTGATTTTCAATACTAGCATTTTTGAGCCTCAGCATTTTTGTTCTTGGTTTTCTTACACTAGTGTTTTCTTCTAGTCATAAACATCTATTGTGTAATAAAATCCTACAAATACACTAATCTCAAACCTCTTGAATCCTCAAACTCTACTCCTATTTTTCTTAAAACCCTAGTATTTCCTTAAAAATGCTGTGTTAAATACACTGCAACTAGTTTTACTTTTTATGTTAGAAAATGTTTTTTTTATATTTATAGTGCATTTTATTTTTCTTCTATTTCTACACTTACATTACAACATTTTTTCTCATTTATGCTATTATTACATTTACGCTACATCTCATTCAACCTGTTGCAATGTTTACCCTCCATCCTCATTTACACTATTTAAACCCTTGTTACATCTACATGATCCCTTGATTCTTCACTATTTATGCCTTTCATGTTGACCATTCTAACACATAACATCATCAACATGGACTTCAACTAAGAACATGATTGCATCTATAACCCAAAAGATCCAGCTGTTATTGAACATTGCTAGTCTCTTAGTTATCTTGGCTAAAATCCCTCACTCATCAACATTAGTGAGGAATACTATAACTTTATCTACACTAAAATCCAAGTTGGTTTGTGTATTCCATACAAGAAATTAGACTAAAAGTGACAATTTGAAATTATCCACAAAAATGAGAACAAATGTATCCCTTTATCATATGATCACATAGAACTATGAGAACTGTATGTGAACATGTTAACACAATTGGTGGGTATTGACAATGAGGTTGCAACAAGCAAAGAAGCTAGTTTAGATCAAGATCAAGAGGACTAGGATGAGTTTGGAGTGTTTTATAAGATTGATACTCACCTATATGATCCTTCACAATGATCCATTCCTAAGGTATTCATAACTAACCATGTACACTCAATCTCAGTAATAAACCAAGCATTTTCTCTAGCCTTCTTGAATTAAGCCTCACAACCCACTTCCTTGTTTACTTCCATGTTCACATCAACATCTTTCATCATAGTGTCACAGTTTCCATTAGTAATTTCCTCCATGCCCCAACCCTTTATAATTTTAGCTAGTCCCTCTTCTAGATCATAAATTCCACATGTTTCACACAATCTGTTTATTAGCAATACTTACTTTGTTCAAGATGTTCCAATGGAAACATCATTCTCTATATTCAATCCTCTTAAAACAATGACCACATGACCTCTTTATTTTATACCATTGCTTATTACATAGCAGCAAATTATTCAACCATCAATACAACTCTTAGGAGCTCCACAATGCTTAGATCACATCTTTCAAATGATCAAATACCTTATTGAAGTGTTGCATAAGCTCAAAACTAGCACAACTAAAATTGTAAAGATCATGGGCTTTTACCAAGATTATTCCATTAGCCCTAGAATTCAACAAATAACATTATCCATAGGCATGCCTATCCCAAACTTCACCAAATACAATGATGAATGAGATCCTAATGTGCATCTTATCACATTTTCTTCTAAGTGTCTCTTATTGCAAGCATGGCCTTACACAATGTTATGGTTTTTTATACTATGTAATTAATGAAAAATACATTAGATTAGTATAGGACATTGTTGAGAGTGTCTACCTCTTTACCTGATCACTTGACTACCCAATTTATTAACAAATTTAAATACAACTTAAAACTTGACACAACTTTAGACCAACTCATGAAAGTGAGGTAGGGGATACTTGAACCTATCCAAAAGTTTATTCAGAGATGAAATGTAACACTCATTGAGATTTCAAAGCCCATCTCTGAAATTCATTTGTTAGCCATTTTCAAGGGGGTAGTCAACAATCCCATTAATCAAAACTCTACTACCTAGATCCTCAATCTCTAATCCAAGCATTTTCATATATTAAGAACATAGAGAATGTTATAGAAGTTAGCAATGATCCAGCCTATGTAGGCTATAAAAATTAATATACAAGGAGAGATAGGGACAAGTCTAAACAAGCACAAGCAATCATGGCCACAGTAGCAAAAGACATAAAACAAGCAGAGGGAAAAAAGACATCATAACCCAACGCATCTTCTACCACATCTAAACCATGTACTTCATATACTTCTAACCATCCAAGATCTAACTTGATCATAAATATAAACCCAAGTACAAAAAACTACCAATGAAACCTTCTAAACTACTTGAACATTTATTTAAAAACAATTGTGTCCAACATAAGAAACTATAAGAAAATGAACATATGAGGCATGATCATCTTTATGAGATTGCTAAAGATTCAATTGGAGCCACCAAAGAGGATCTACAACTACCAAAGTACTTCAAGCTTGATAGATTTTATCACTATTACCATATCATTAATCATGACACTAACTTTTTCTTCATCCTGAAAGATGATCTTTAGAGGATGATCAATCATTAAGAGTTGATATTAAATGAATCCAACTCTCCAAACACCATCAATGACCCTTACATCATAGCCTTATTCACCACATCTAATTGGTCTAGTCCTTCTAGAGAATTGTTTATCATCAAGGTATCATCAGCTAGTACTCAACCCCAAAACCTGAAGCCTCAAACACCTTTTATCATATGGACATCATCATCATTGGCTCCTATACAACCTTTTGTTATACGTGTTCCATCATTAGTGGCAACAACATCATAATCCAAACAAAACATTATCAAGCTTTCTAAAGCTAGGAAACCATTTATTGTTAAGGTTTCTTTGTCATCCACAAGAAAACCTGTAACAACCCATGACCAATGCTCATCTATTGTAGCTAATACCTCCACACTGTCACCACTAATAAACAAAAAGTCACCACAATGATAATTGAGCCACTAACTATGCCCACTAAAGATAGCCAGCAACAAAAGGCTTGGAAGCAAGTTAGCACAACGATAGTAGTCATGCTTATGAACACCACTACTTAACATGTATCAACCAATCAACCAAGGGAGAACCACAATCCCTATACAAGCAAGGGATCCAAGCAGCATACATGGAAACATGAGCTAATAATCTTAGGTAATATGGAGGAGGTTAAAGCTACCAAATTTAAAAAGTTACATTCCAAAGAAAAATACATTATTAACCCTACACAACATAGTCATGAGCTATTCCAATCATAGAGAAGTACTAGTTAAGCTATTGATCTCTATTCCTGTGAGAAAAGCCATACCTACTAATGAGGAATCCCTTCACTCAATCATTGTGTCACCTACACTTAAGGAAGACAAGCATTACACCACACTTTCTTTTTATGACAGTGAGGTTAAGACTGACTCCTACAATGGAGAAGTATTATGTGCTCCCCTCTTCATTACCATATACATTGGCAAATACAAGATTCATTGTGTCCATGTGGATGATGGGGCAACAACCAACATAATCTCACTTACTATGATTGAGAAATTGGATGTGTCTGATAACATCCAAGAGACCTCTACTTCAACATTAAAATCTATCAATGGATCTAGGGTAGTAGTATGGGATTCTCTTTCATTAGACTTTGTAGCTATGAAATAGTTCCCAACATCTAGAAACTTCTTAGTAGTTGAAGATACACCTGGTTTTAACTTGATTCTAGAAATACTATGTTTAACAAAGTTGTAAGCAGTTTTGTCTTTCATACATCAAGAAATTCACTTACCCTATGAGGATGGTAAAATCGTGATTTTTGTAGACAACATGTTTAACTAAAGAAAAAAAACATAAAATATCATGTTTTTCCTAACCCTATCTCTTCACTTATTCTTATTNTTATTCCCTTCTCTCTCTCTCTCTCTCTCTCTCTCTCTCTCTCTCTCTCTCTCTCTCTCCAGCTATATTCTACTATTTTTCTTCTAAGTTTCTTCCACATTATTTCATCTATTTTCTATGATTTTTTCTTATCTCATTTTGCTATTTTTTGTTGTAGTATACTATGGTAAGGATATTTATTAATGATTTATCTCATGTAGTAAGCAATGAGTGTCCTATTGTTTTAACTTCAAGTAGGATGTGTTAAGTTTGAATGAGAATTAATCTAATAAGCATTAGCAATTGTTAAAATGTAGGATTTACCCATGTCTTCCTTCTATGGTATAGCATTTCATCTTAATGTATAGGTGATTCCCTTCATTTCTTACCTTAGTTTTATTGTTTTCTTGATTTGCAACTCTATTTTTCATTACCCTTCTCTTATTTTCTATGTTCTTTCTCTAACTCCCTTATCTATCTCATTTTATTTTCTCTAATCAGTACATTGGTAAGGATTGAGTGAATCAATTCTATTCTTTTAAGGATGTGTTAAAAGCATAAGTGGAATAGGACATGAAAATTATAAATAACATCCTATTGGTCATCTTGTATGCAAGATTTAGCCACGTCCCCCTTCTATGACATAACATTATCCTCATGATTGGTGTATTGATGATATCATAATTTTCTTTTCTTATCTCACTTTTTTACTCCTACTTTTCTTCTTAGAGGTATTTCAATCATCCAACCATTCTTCTCCTAATTAATCCTCTTTTAGCACCTTAGCAACATCCATCAAGAGGGGGTAATGTTATATCCACTTTTTCAGTTCACTAAAAATTGAGAGTAAGTGTAGTCTTGATATCATTTCATGCAAGTTTGAGCATCAAACTTCCCAAGGAAATCATCATGAGGCATCTTCTTAGCTCTTTTAGGTTCCTATGGATTATTTGGATTTATAATCTAGTTTATGGACTTCATTCTTGGTCATTGTGAAAAAACTTTAGAATCAAAATTTTTCCAAGTATTGGAGGTAACATAGATTTTAAATCAATCTTCATTTAATGATATAGAACAAAATTCCTTAAAATAGCTTCATAAGATATATTTCTAGCCTTTGAAGACCTTTAGAGACCATTTGGGATCATATCCTAGCATTTCAACTTTAGTTTTGGTAAATTTAAGAAATTCCAAAAAAATGTTAAAAAAAATTTAAGTGTGGTTGATGCTATTGTTGATTCTAGAATCAATGTTAGTGTTAGCACCAAGAACACCATCACTAGCACTTCCAAACCTCATTGGAATTTTCTTTTTGACATGCATAATGGATTCCTTGGATCTAGACAACTCATTGGTAATAGTTTTAGCATTCTAGGCTTTCCAAGTTGGTACTTTTAGGACTTAGAAAATCAACATTTTTGCTTAGTTCAAGATATTGGCAAGTTCATGACTCATCTCAATACCTCCAAGCTATCTCATACATCTAGTTCATAGTATTTCACAAGTTTAGAAGCCTCTCAACACACAAAAACCATTGTTATAACTTATTCTAGGGTTATTTTCAACATTTTAAAAATTAGAATTTTTGGATTGAAAAGCCACTAAAATTTTTCTAACTTCTTGGCCAACACTAATGCCAATGCTATCATCAGTGTTAGCATTACCATTTTCAAACTTTACGTCATTCCTCAAATGATCATTCCACAATGCTTACAAGCCTTGTAGGATCCTTGGCTTTATCTTAGTAGCCTTTGACATCAGTTCAAAGATAGAACAAGATCCCAAAAATTCAAAGCCTATAACTTGGAAAAGAAACCAAAAATTTCATGAAGTACCAGTAACACTAACTTTGCCATCAGTGTCACCATTTTCAAGCCTTGACAAGTAACATCATGTGCCTTTGTCATTGACATACAATCTCAACTCTAGCCTTCTTGAACATTTTAATAGCATGCAATGCCAACTTGGAGGCAAACAACATCTTGAAAGCTTCCAATTATAAATTTAATAAAATGTTAAAAATTTTGCTAATTATGATTAATGTTGATGTTGATACTAGCATTGGCACTATCAACAGTTACATCGTCCATTCCCTAGCTAAACTTTGTACTCAACATCCTTTCCTAGCCTCTCTACTTTCTCAACATCATTTAACATTAGTTAGAAGGTCAAATAAGATCTTCAAATTTTAGAACTAGCATTTTGGCAAAAAAATTAAAGATTCACCTAAGTGTTGATGATGTTGATGCTCATGTTAGCATCAGTGTCATTTCAACAAGTCATCACACTTTCCAAAGTAAAAGATCAAAGTTATCATTTTTGAACTGGACATCAACTTCAAATGAACTACACTTAACTCCAAGTTCTATTTTTAGTAATCCCAAGTTAAAATTAACAACTTTCATCCTATAAATATAAGCTTAAAACACAAGATTTGGGCTAATTTCTTGAGATTTGAGAGCACTTTTCAAAGTTTATAAGATCAAAAGCACAATTTCTTGCCACCATTGAAATTCATGTATGCTCTATGGTCACCTTCTTCACCTTCAGTGTCACTTCTAGAGTAGAATTTTTAGGCTTCCATAGTATATTCTAGAGCTAGAATTTTTTAGCTCCAATATTAGTGATGGAATCCTTAGCTAAAACTACCTTTTTTACCCAAAATTGATTATATACTATGCCTAAAACTTTTCCATCTATATCATAATCCTCTAGATATTCAATGCCATTTTCAAAAATTACATTTTTTTTCACAATTTAGATTTCTATTATTAGTTTTATTACACTTACATTCTTGTAGTTTCAATCCTCTATAGGAGATGAACACTTTGCTACTCATTCATAAAGCATTTTATTGTTTGGGAAGGGATCTAAGACCCTTCCTTCATATCATAGTCTAAATAATTTAGTATTTTATTCTCTTTTACTTGTAATTTATACTTACTTTTTATTCTAATGCTCATAGTGTATTTCACACTTAGCTTATTTTTTCATAGTTTATACTTAGTTATTTTTCCAATGATTTACACTCCTAGTTTGCATGTGATAAGCTAAGTCCATATTTAATTAAAGGTTTCATGTCTTTTCATTTTATAATCATTGATATATCAACAATTATATTGATCTAAATATCATTTATAATCATGAAGTAAGTACTTCTATACTTAGTTCATCATGGTATCCTTGTGGAAATATGAAGAACATTTCTGCATGAAAATTTATATCCATCCACCCTCCCTTGCCAATCCTCTCTTAATAATATTTTTCCTATAAGGTTTCATGGTATACAAAACATACATCAAACTTAATATTTGATTAAAATATACTTATAAAGCATGTATACAATCATTAGTTTTTTATTAACAATATATGAAAAGATGGAAAGTTATTAATAAAGAGTTGTAATGATTTGTGAACATGGGAAAAGACACAATGGTTTGAAAATAATCATGACTTTTTATAAAGAATATAAGCCATGAATTTAGCCTTTCCCAAATCATTATCATCACAACATAACCCATTATGCCATACGAAGAATAATCATGATCAAGCAAAGAAGAAGAAGAAATGTGTGAAAAAAGAGATTAAAAAATGAAGAAGAAAAAAATAAGAAATGGCATACACTAAAGTTCCATGATTAACACTCATAAACCATGTTACAAATAAAAAAGCAACAATGAGTACACTTTCACCTACGAGTTATAGTAATAAGATGTTAAAGCCTATGAATACGATCTATAAGTTAGAACACCATTTAGAATAATGAATATTGTAATCACAATCCAAATACATAAGATCATAAGTAAATACATGTGCTTATAAAATTATAAATAATGTAGTAACATAAATGATGGAGTCAAAACCAAAAGATTATGGAGCATAGGTGTGCATGCATTGATGTATATGAAACATTAAGTAAGTAAATATGAAGTTACAATGATTAATAATCATAAATTATGATGAACTTCATAACTAAAAAGTTGACGAAGCCATCAAACATTCCTTGCTTGAGAAGTGGATGTGTCAAGAAAGACTTAAGTGTAAGTTTTGTAAAAGATAAGAGTGATTTCTATAACATAGGATCTAGTTTCTTAAAGAAGAATTGAAGATTCCAACCTTATGTAGCCTAGTCCAATATCTTAAGAAGAAGAAAAGATCATTCAAAAGGTTTTGATGAAAAAGAAAAGGATTTTAAAGAAGTATTCCATAAAGTGTAGTGAAGCTAAGATAGAAGTGACATTACAAAGTATAAAGAATTTGATGTAGTTAANTGGCGGCGGGACGCGATATCGCAGGGTAAGATGCGATATCGCGGCGGCCGCAATATCGCGGCGGCCGCAATATCGCGGCCTAGTGCAAGTCGCGTCTCATCATTAAGTTAAAAAAAAACTTAATGAAGCATGGTTTTCAGATTGAAGATAAGTTAGAGATTGAAATTAGTAATAAAAATAGTTATAAATGATGGTTTTAAGTTGTAGGTTCAATTAAAAAACCTTCCAAATGAATGTTATGAATTATAAAAAGTTAGCTCAACTCTTCCTTATCTCTTATTCCATTTCAATTGTATCCTAAGGGACTATGTGTATTATGGTTACATACTCTTTGTAAGACATAAGAGTCAACCCCTAAGGGATTGGATGTATTTATTAGGGAAAATCATCCTAAGGATGTGTTTTGAGAGTTTTGAGACCTAAGGGTCTAATAGTTTTGAGGGGTTGGATGAGTTTATTAAGGGAAATCATCCTTCGAAAAGCTTAAGAGCTTATTGAGACCTAAGGATATGGTTACCTTGAGGGGTTGGATGAGTTTCTCAAGGAAAATCATCCTTTGTGAAGCTTGAGAGCTTGTTGAGACCTAAGGGTTTATTGTCATTAAAGCTTTGTATAGGTTGTGATGCCCTTAAAATTACATTTTGAGCAACAAATTCCTAAGATGTGCAAGAATTCTATCCTCTAAGTATGAAAGTACCTAAGTTAGGGGACCACATAAATCTACAACAAGATTAGTTGTGCATAGTAGGATTGAACTTGTTCACAACCACACCCCCACCCCCACCCCCAACCCCCCCCCCCCCCACCCCCCCCTCTAAGTTTCTGATCTTCAATAAATCTTCTGTAATAGCATGCTAAACAAAAAATAGCTCTTTACCTTATCCATGTTATTCGAAATTGGCTAATTATAAATGACTATTATCTTGGCAAGCTTCATCATGACACCTATTTCAATACCATGTCTTCAAAGAATTAAATATTCATCTATTAGAAAGAGAACTTAGATAGTAAGCACACAACTATTACTCATAGAAAGTTCACAATACCATCTATAGATGCTACTCATGTACTTGTTATTATTGGCTTTTTAGAGAGGATAATAATTTTTTATTATATAGTAAGAGTTTATTTTAATAAAATATAGGAAATTTTTGGATTGATGGATATTTGTAATGATATATATCTTATATATAATTTTAAAAGTTTTTTTATCATTGAAGCTATATTCTATCATTTTTAGTAAACTTTGTCTCACTTATCACATACATATATCCAAGGCATCTCTTGAAATTCTTTATCATGGAATCATTAATATAATTTCACCAAGAAGTTATCTATTTGATCATCAATTCTTCATTCTTTCATCAATTCATCAAAACTATTCATCATTATTTACTCAATCTTGGAAGTCAAACAATCAAAAGTGGGAGCATTTACTATTTTGATCATATCCTCTAGTAATTCTAGATTTATAAAAAATCTAAAATAGGTGATGACATGAAGCTAAAATCTCAATCCAATATCTATTACAGTTTAGGAAAAATTAGCTCTACAATTTGGTAGATTTTCTAAATTCTAAATTTTGATTAAAACAAATGATAGTTAATGATTAGATCATTTCTACCTCATCGCAAAATGATTTCATGTGATATTAGATTTATTTTAAAGATAATATGTGAAAATATTTAGTTAAAAGTTTAGCATCAAAAAATTAAAAACTTTTGAATTATCATCTCTCAAAGTTACACTACCAAAATTATTGGAATTTTTCATAGATTCGAAAGAACATAATATAACTTCAGCTTTTGGATATCATATGTAGTACTTCCTTTTTCCAAATTATATAGAACTTTCTAAGCTTTCCAAAAATAAAAATTTTATTAAATAATTCTTTGTGAATTAAAGATAACCAAGTAATTATTTCACTTCTTGAAATTCCTTTACTTAGTATTAGAGCACAAGGTTCACATATAAAAAGAAGCACAAAAAACATAGCTAGATGTCCCATCATCTTTGATGACTCTCAAGATTTCAGCCTATGGAAAAGGATGATGAAAGATCTCCTTGAACATAATGACTATTAAAAAATAGTTGAAATAAGTTTTAAATTTATCCATGATTTTAAAATTTTCATAAGATTATAAATCAAAGAATATGTAATAAAGAAGAAGAATAACAATTTGATTCTCATGATGCTATTAGCTAATATCTCACAAGTTATTTCTAGCAAATACAATCTTTATACTATTATAAAAGACGTATGGGAAAATCTCCAATCAGAATACAAGGAAAGCTTGGAAAATTAATAATTACATCAACTAATCTACAAATAAAAATTTAATATCATAGAAATTGGAAGACATGAAAGTGTCAAAGACTTATTTATTACAATTTATGACAACATATAAAAAAAATAGATAAATATGACTATGGATATACTAAGAGGCAAAAAAAAAGTTTAGAAAGTTGTTCAAGCTCTATGCATAGATCCAAGATTTGAAAATGTGATGGAAAACATTACTCTTTCAAAGGACTTCAACATGCTTAGCATTAATCAATTAGTTTCTCAAGAACCCTACAAATTATGAAGAATAAAAAACAATCTAGTGAAGATGATCAAGCCTACATAACCAACCAAAGAGAAAGAGGTATGCAAGGAAGATTTAGAAGAAGAGGACCATTTAATTATCTGAATATAGATTAAGAAACAAACTCAAAAGAAAATGATGGTCAAAACACAAGAGGAAGAGGGAGAGGTTCAGCTAGAGAAGAGGAAATGAAATCAATTTGGAAGATAAAAAAAGGATCAAGACTCAATACCATATTGTAACTTTTGCAAAAGAAAAGGTTATACTATCGACCAATTCTAGACTAGAATTAGTTTTGAAACAATGCATTGATAAATTTCATAAATAGAATAAGATACTTATTCATCATTTCAAAAGGATACTCAAGAAGAAAAGTCAAGTAATTATGCAACCTTTAATTTAATTAAAGAAATAAAGCACGACTCTTGGATTATAGATCATGGATGCTCCAATCATAGGATACCCTCCAAAATTTATCTTCTAAATTACAAAAAAAAAAAAAAAATCTTAGCAACATGAAAATTGAAGATGGAAAATTCTTAGTCATTGAAGGAAGAGCAAATTATGTAGTTAAATTAGACAATGGAAAATGTGTATTATGTTTTGAATCTTTTCAATCCTCTCATCTTTGTTGGACAAGTCTCTAATGGAAAAAATAGTATCATTTTTTAGAGCAATTTCTACATTATAAATAAAGCCAATGGTAAAGGAATCATGATAATCAAATTCTTAAATAACAAGCTATATTGTCTTGAATGTAACTATTTCAATAAAAAAAGGAGACATTATAAGCAATCATACTACTCAGAAAAGGCATATCCTTACAATAGAAGCCAATCAAATTCCAAATAAAGATGAAGTAAAGGAAAAGGATAATGTGTATTTTATCAAGTTCAAACTTTAGCATGGAATGCTTGGTCACATCTCCTATCACAAAATTAAAAGAATGATCAAATAGAAAAAAGATACAAGAATAAAAATTTCAAATATTCCTTAAGAAAAATGGGATACTTGCAAACAAGAAACACAAATCAATTCTCCTTACAACTCTCACATGATAAAGAAGGAAAAATCATTTGATCTTTTGCACATGAATCTTATTGCGTTAATGCTCACTGTTTCAATAGAAAGGATATATTATTTCATGGTCTTAGTAGATGACTACTTAAGATAAACCTAGACTTACAATCTGAATAAAAAGAATGAAGCCATCAAATACTTTGAAAATTTCCACAAATTGATTGAAAACTCCATGAATGTTAAGATTAAGACCATCATATCAAACAAAGAAGGTGAATTCATAAATAAATAATTTAAGAAGTTCTAAAAAGGAAATGGTCACTTTCATTAGATCACATATGGATATATCCCACAACCAAAAAAAGAAGCTAAAAGAAAGAATAAAACAATATAAGATATGAAAAGGTGCTTACTAAATCATGTCTCATTGTCTAACCAATATTGGAGTACAACTATCATAGATGCTTGTTACATATATAATCAAATCATCATCAAAAGCAATGGATACAAATCTTCATATAAAGTTCTATAGGACAAAATCCCTAGCCTAAGTTATATGAGAATAGTTTGATGTCATTATCATGTAAAGATCCTAAAATAATTTATTAACAAACTTTAAGACAAAGGAAAGAAATTCATCTTTCTTGATTATGATTCTCATACCACTAGATACGTAAAAACTAAATTTGAGATGAAGGACCTTGAAGAACTAAAATACTTTCTAGGAATTAAAGTCAACTACAATAAGGAGGGAATGAAGATTCATAAAACCAAATATGCAAATTCCACATCAAAAAATTCAATCTATAGAATGAAAAGCTAGTTAATAGTCCCTTGCCATATAGTTAAAGTTAACCTACAAAGATAAGACTCATCTCATAGATGCAACCATGTATAGAACCATGATTGGATCACTTCAGTTTATTTGCCATATCAAGCCAAATTTAAAATATGCAACATCATACTTAACCAAATTCATGCAAGAGCCAAGATAATCTCACATGTAAGCACTTTTGCATCTTCTCAAGTATGCAAAAGAAATTTGCAACATTGGGATTCAATTCAATAAAGAAGATATTGATGATAGAAACTCAACATCAAAAGCTCTCATTATTCATGGAGAAAATCCAATATATAAATCAAAGAAATAATCATCCATCAACTTATCCACTTCTGAAGAAGGATTTATTGCCATGGCCAAATGCCTTCAACACATACACTAGCTAAATAAGCTCTTTCATACTTAGGATTTAAATTTGATCCCCTAAAAATTGATATTATGATAATTCAATAGTAATTTGACTATTCCAAGACTATGTGCATCATAAAAAATCCAAACACATTAATATTAAGTACTATTTCATCAAACAAAAAGTGAAAGAAGGAACCATTAAACCCATTCACATTAGTTCAAAAGAGTAACTTGCTAACTCACTAATAAAAATATTTTGCTACATCGGAGTGTGTTATCATCATAATTTTGAGCATTTTGAGCTCTTTGTTGTTCTCCTGGTCTTTTAAACTCGCAGTTCCTAAGGATTCCCAGCATTTGGTAGCTCTTTGGCATGTACTCCCTTCTCTGGCATGTACTCCCACACCCCGAGAAAGATTATGTTTCAAGATGTTTTCTTTCAACACTCGTATTTGTCTTTGTTCTTCTCCCTATTTATCCATCAATATGTTCAGATGTTGATCATGTACTTATTCTCATTGAATTAATAATATTCTCTTTTTGGGGTCCGACACCCCCCATAATCCATGTATTTAATTTTAAAATTTTTATTTGTCATTAGGGCTATATTGTATTATTTTTAGCAAACTTTACCCCACTTGTCACATATATATCCAAGGCATCTCTTAGAAATTTTTATCATAAATTCATCAATATAATTTCACTAAGAATTTGACTATATGATCATCAATTCATCAATCTTTCATTAATTCATGAACATACATCAATATCATTTATTGTTAGGGAGATTCACTATTTGGATTATATCTCGGTCATTTTATAATAATTTTCAGTGATTCTAAATTTATTAGAAATATAGAAAGGTGGCTACATACAATTATAATTTTAATTCAATATATATTGTAGTTTGGGAGAAATTAGTTATATAATTTGGTAAATTTTCTAAATCCTGAGTTTTTATTAGAATGACTAATAATTAATGATTAGACAATTTCTTCCTCATCACAAAACGATTTAATGTGATATTAGATTTATTTGAAACATAATATTTGTAGGAAGGTTTAGTTAAAATTTTAATAGAAAAAACTTAACAACTTTTAATTTATCTTCTATCAAATTTACACTACCAGAATAGCTATGACTTTTGATAGATTAATCAAAAATATAACATAACCTTAGCTTTTAGATACCTTTTGTAGTTCTTTCTTTTTTAAAATTTTATAGAACTTCCTAAGATTACCAAAAATACAAATGTATCACCTAATTCTTTGTGAAATGAAGATAACCAAGCAATTCTTTTATTTCCTAAAATTCCTTCAACTATGACTATGAATACATCAAGATGTCATCAATGAACTTAATGATAACTAGTCTAAGTATGGTTTTATAATACTATCCATGAAATGCATGAACATGACAAGGAGATACCTTATATAATGCCTTGTATGATGCCTTAAAGATAGGCTCTATACCTAGCTTAAAAGCAATCCTAAAATTCACTTCACTCCTAGGAGATAACCCAAGCAACTCTGATTAAAACACATTAGCAAACTCATGCACCATAGGAATATGATCAATCTCCATAATATTAGCCATACTAACTAAGACTATATAGCACAAGTGACCTTTTCCCAAAAAATAATAAAAACATCATGTCTAGCTTGACCTTATGAAGAGAAGCCTCTATCAAGAAAATATCTTGGAACTAGTTTTTACATATGTCTAGAAAGACATGTGACTCATGTTTGAAGATACTTCTTTGTTGGAGCTAGCATTGATCATGTAATCAGAAAGGCATGTAATCCTTATCTTAAGGTGTATTTTTGATAAATGATCTTTGATAACATTTTAAATAATTAACTACTAAGTCAATACATGTCATTTTATTCTCCCTAAAAAGTTAATAAGTTAGTGATATAGTAATATTTCTTTTTTAATTAATCATAAGATGGGAGTTTTAGGGAATACATAATGAGATGCTATTCAAAGAGATAAGGTGATTCACATTTATTACATTAAACACATATGACACATTATATCTTTGGACATAGTACCTCATGCCTTACTTCTTCTTTCATTTCTTATGATTCCACTGTATTAAATTATTATAAACTAATATTTATATTGATGAGCAGTGAGGTACCCCTACACCCAACCATACAAATCACTTCAGTGTTTATGCACAATCCAGTCAAATTCTATGGATGCATAGTTCTTTAGTGTCCTAACTTTTCTAGGAAGTGAAATGGACATTGAGAATGTTCATTGTCTTCCCAACTATACTTGTGAGGCTCAAGGGTATGGTTTAAGTGTATTTGAGGTACATGATTTTTCTTATTTTATGTTTTATGATTTTAGTCACCTATAACAATGATGAAAGGTAGAGTGATTTAAGATCTAGTTCATTTATGGTCTAACTAGCCTAACACAATGATGAGTGGCGAGGTACCCCTACACTCAACCATACAAATACGAGCATTACACGCTCGATCCAATCGAACTCCAAGGACTAAGTGCTTATGAGCCTTATGGAACACTTAAGGTTAGTTGATGAGTGGCGAGGTACCCCTACACTCAACCATAGGAATACGAGCGTAGCA
>MNCI01014915.1:295432-313315 GCA_015680685.1 Gnetum montanum | reverse complement strand
ATAAATAAAATCCTATTCCATGCACTACAAGGTTTATCCAGGAAGTTCATCTTTATTGCTGTACACAACTTGTGTTCAAGTACAATGCTGCTCGAATAAAGATCCGTTCACTTTAGGACTCCTATTGTGGGCACATGGAAAATATTCTATCTCTGGAGTGATCAATCTGCCAGAGTTTCCCTACTTCTAGCCTAGGATGAGGAAACAAGGGAGAGCCACCTCTTATTTATAGATATGACAGTGCACCATGATATCACGTACGCGATATCGCAGGGGACAACGCGATATCGTGGCCTATGCGAATCGCATCTCATCATTAATCAATCGTTGTCTTCCCAAGCTTACTTGTATTTGTCACGGTTGTATGGTTAAGTAAGCTTGAGGCATGTGATTTTTATGTCTTTTATCTTTTTATCACCTATGCTAAGAGGTAAGGGGTGAAGAGGCTAATTGACTACCTTTAATTAACTAAGTTCTAATTGTCCTAGCATCAGTATCTGTTCTCACTTGTTGTACACACCCTGAACTAGTGCAACGCTACTGGGATTACCAAACACTATTTGTTACTAGGTTACCAAGCGTAGCACACATGCTCGAAGCGGTCGTATTGAATGCACTTAACTAGGAGAGTTGAGGGTTGAGAGAGATTTAATTATCTAAGAAAGCATTTAAACATTCAATAGTAATTAAGTCCTATTTAGCTTAGTCCATGTACTGTAAGGTTTATCAGAAAGTTCATCTTTATTGTCGTACACAAATGTGTGCTTAAGTATAATTTTCTCGAATAAAGATGTGTTCACTTTGAGACTCCTATTGCAGGCACATGGAAATTATTCTATCTCTGGAATGGTAAAACTGCCAGAGTTTAGCTAAGAGTCTAGATCTAGATAGATCTTTCAAGGGAAAGCTACCTCTTATTTATAGACAAGGCAACGGGCCACGATATCGCATAACCGATATCACAGGGGCTGACGCGATATTTTGGCCTATGTGATATCACGTCCCATCACACAAGTAATTGCCCCTCTTTCTTGGACACATCTTGAACACATATAGCACTACTGGGCTACCAAATGTTAAGTGTTGTTGGCTTACCAAGTACTATATGTATGCTCAATGTGGTTGTGCTTATGTTCATTAACTGTTGGAAATAAATTGCTCAATTTAAATGCATTAAAGTAAAGAGCATAAAGGTAAAGTACATTAAAAGAATTATTAATCTATTCTCAGTGCTACAAGGATTATCAAAAGAGTTTTTTTTATTCCTGTCATACTACTGCACTTAGGTACATCAGTGCTCAAACAAAAAATCATACACACTTAGACTCCTTTTGTGGACACTCAAAAAATATTCTAACTTTTGAGAAAATAAACTATGGGAGCTTTGCTACTTTGACTAAAAAATGACCAAAAACTAATGCCAAATCGAGAGCCCAAGCATTATATTTATAGGCCAATGTATACCTCCTGACATGGGATACCCGATGTCGCATCCAGACCTCGACATTGAATACCTAATGTTGCAACTCCGACATCAGATACGAGACATCAGAACATGAGAAAAATATGTTTTATCATACCCCCATGACTAAATGAAAACTTGTCCTCAAGTGTAGAAGAGGAGGAATAAGTTCTTTAAAAAATATTGGGAAGGTATGGGATTATTGACTAGCATACAAACTGACTCAAATGGAACAACAGACTCTAAGTGCCCACATCTACAAAGATACAATATTTTACAAAATTGGGTGTTCATGATAAGAGAAGTGAACACCCTAGATAACACTGACATCCAACACCTCTTGGTAACTAAAGAATGAGAGAGAAGAGATCCAATGATCATGAATGGTCCTCATTGTATGGTACTATTGCATCATCCTTGGTGAACATAGTCCTACTTCTAGTTCATGCTTTCCACTACAATCACAATAGAATCACAAAGTAGTATGCAATATGTAACACATAGCTTTTAAATGCCTTACCTTGCATAGCTTTTAAATGCCTTATCATGTTGGTAGTTACACTCAACTAAGTTGTGATTGTGGTAGATTGATTCCTTCAGTAGTGTTAGTGGGAAGGCTGACAAATAGGGTAAAATAAATAAGCAGTCCATTAAATTGAAAAAGTTTAACATAAGGAAATATTTGAAGATGGTGTAATAATTCACAATAATAAAAAGAAAAGTTCACTAAAAGTGTTTTAAATATGTGCACAATTGGATGTCATTGATGGGGTAAACAAAAAGAATTTGATTGTAAGAGTGTCTAAGGATAAAGAACTTAACTAACCCAACCAAAAGATATGTAAGTGGATCCTCCACAAAGTAGGCATAGGCCTCTTATGCCCTTACATAACTTCAAACCAAAGAGTTTGTGGGCTCTCTAGATGATTAATGGTTACAAAAGGTTAAGTATGAAAACCTCGAAGAAACTAACTAAGAATTCTGACACATCAAACCAGGACATCGAACTAGAACATGAAACTAGAAGTGAGGTGAAACATGGAAAGCATAGATGGATGAGAGAGTGTGTGTGGAATGAAGTTCCTAATTAAGGTCACATGAATCCCCTTGTGGATTTTGTAGTTAAATAACTTGATAGGATCCATCCTTAGTCCAGACCAAAACCAACCACTTTCAGTGACTTCACATCATCATTCTAAGACTAGTCCATCCCCTGGGACACAAGAGTGCTCCCATAGAACAACCATTGTTCCTTATTAAAGAAGAAGTAGGAAGTGAGGAAGGGCCTTAGTTAGAGAGATAAGTCCCATAACCAATGCTTATAGTCCATTTATTCTATCTAAGGGGTGTGCTTTGAATTCTCATCATTTTTTTCTAATGATAACCACACCATGCGAAGACATATGCATTTATCTTGTCCAAGGGGTGTGCTTTGAATTCTCATCATTTTCTTTTTATGAGAACCACACCATGAAAGGACTTATTCAATGTCCTTCTATTGGCTGACATGGAACGATAAGAAATCCATGAAAACACACATGTACCCAAGTAAAAAAAAGGGCACAAAGAATGTTGAATCCCCTTGAAGCCATACCTTGTTCAAACCTTTAAATCCTTCCCAATTCCCAAAACTACCAAAGTCACAAATTTATTAATGTTTTGTTAATGAAAAAGGGACTACACATTTCTAGAACAAGAAGAACCATAGACTTTGTGGATGGGTGGATGTTGTGGACTCACTACCTATTACATGAAAAAGAAACCATGTTCTAATTATTTCTAATGGAATTCAAAGTCAAAAACCAGACACCAACAATTAAATAACAAAAATAGTACATACCACCATCAAGCAACACATTACCATTTCTATTGGCACTTATTAATAAAAATTTGGAAGATCACACCATGATAAAATAAAGTGTAAAATATTCAAGAAATAGAAAATGTATTAATGATGGTGTAAAAAAATTAGAAAATATTAATAACATGAAAACAAGAAGATGTAAAATAAAGAATGTGTAAAAAAAGTTGTAAAATAAAAAGTTAAAAAACTAAGGAGCTGCTTATATGATTAGCATGGATGGCCATCTCCCCCACAACTAACTTGAAAGGAGGAGATCTGAAATATGGAGCATGGTTGTCCATCTAATGAGGCTTTTGTTGTATTAGTTGGCTTATGTTCATGAAAAGGTTTAATTTTTTGTATGTTGACCAATTGTTTCTTGTTTGGCTCTCAAGTTTGTAGATCATCATGGCCCCAAAAGGAAAAATCTCATAAATAATGTAAGGTCCTTCCCACAATGTTTGAAACTTAGTTCATTGAGCTACATGTGTGGGGTTCTACTAGAGAACCTTATCTCCCAGTTGAAATTTGACTTTTCTAATTTGTAGGTCATGATGCTTTTTGTTATAGGCCTTGTGCAACTCATTAGATGATATGGCTACTAATCGATTTTCATCTAGCATGGATTCATTAGTCTTTCTTTTTAGGCTAGACTTAAGTCAATGTCAAGGTCATAAGTGGTTGAAAGTGTATGGAGCTTGGATTGAATAGGAAGTGTTGGTAATTCTTCGTACACAAGCTTGTAGGGAGAGTAGCCTATAGGAAGTTTCCATGTTGAGCGATAGGCCCAAAGGACATTGTTGAGTTTTGTGCTCTAGTCTTTCCTATATTTTCTAACAGTTCTTGTTAGAATCCTTGTGATTTCCCTATTACTAACCTTAGCTTGACCATTAGCTTGAGGGTGGTAGGGTGTTGTGAGTATATGTTTAACCCTCAAGCATTGCATGAGCTTCCAAAAATTAGTGCTTGTAAAGTTCTATCATTAGAAATTAATGCACGTGGCACCCCTAAACCTGTTTACAACATTTTGGTGTACAAATGGAGAAATAGTAGAAGATGTATAATCAATGATGGCTACTACTTCTGCTCATTTTGTATAATAGTCAACAGTGACTATGATGTATACCTTTCCATTTGACATGGGTGTGATGGGACCCATGAAATCAATGCCCCAGATGTTGAAGGGTTCCAGTGGTTGAATCCATTGTTGAAGTCTCTCCATTTGAGCAGTCATTCCACCATCTCGTTGGCATTGTTTACATGAGCGAATGTAATGTTGAGCATCCCTAAAGATTGTTGGCCAATAGTAGCCTGCCATCAGGATTTTAATGGACGTGCATCTCCTAGCATAGTGTCCTTCACAAGGACCTTCATGAGCATCTTGGAGAACGTGAAATTGATCAGCATTATGGACACACCAACGAACTAGGCCATCAATGCATACCTTATAGAGGTGTTCATTGATCTCCATGAAGTGTTTTACTTGGTGAAGAAAATGCTATTTCTTCTGGTGGTTTGACCCTTGTGGCATCTCCTAAGTAAGAAGATAGATGAGAATGCCATCATACCATTTAGGCTTATTGGAAAATTGTTCAGTTATAGCTCCAATAAAGAGGAGTTCATTAGGAAACATATCAGATAATAGATCTTCTTCCTCTTTGTTGTCCCATTGCAACCAAGACAAGTGATCAGTGACCACATTCTCAATGTATTTCAATCTACCATCGTAAGATTAAATTCCTATAAGATCACTAGCCACCATACAACACGAGGGCTCACCATTGGCTTGTTCATCAAGAAGTGGATGGCACTGTGGTCTATGTGCACAAACACCTTGTATCTAAGCACATAATGCCTAAAATTTNCTTAGAAAAATTCTCTATGAATCACCGATAGTAGCCAATATATCTAAGGTTGACAATTTCTAGTTGAAGGGTTATTGCTTGGATGATCCTTATTTTCTCAGGGTCTACCTCAATTCCTACTTGCAATATTTTGTGCCCTAATACAATGCCTTCCTAAACCATTAAGTGACTATTTTGCAAATTGAGCTGCAAATTGGTTTTGACACATTGTTTTAGCACTTGCTCAAGGCAGTCCAAGGCCTACTCAAATGTAGCTCCATAAGTGGAGGAGTCATCCATGAAGACTTCTACACTACTACTAATCTGCTATTGAAAAATGCTCAAAACCATGTGTTGGAATGTAGCAAAAGCATTGCATACATCAAATGGCATCTTGCAATATGCAAAAGATCCCTAGGGACTCATGAATTTTGTCTTTGCTTAGTCTTTTGGTGTAATTTAAATTTGGTTATAGCCACTATAACCATCTAAAAAATTGTAGTAGCAATGCCTAGAGATTGTGCCTAACACCTAATCCACAAATGACAACAAAAAATAATCTTTGAATGTTTCCATATTCAACAACCAAAAATCAATGTAGACCTACCACTTGGCACCTTTCTTTGGTACAATTATGAGTGGACTAATCCACTCACTATCTGCAATGGGATAAATGAACCCTACCTTGAGGAGTTGCTCAATTTCCTCCTTGATGATCTGCTTCAATTTTGGGTTCAACTACCTCTATGGCTATCTTTTTGGCTTCATGGCTAGATTAGTGTAGATGCGATGCCAGCATATCCTAGGATCAATCCCTGTGAGTTCAGGATATGACCAAGAAAAAGCTACTAACCATTTTTTAACTACCTTCAATAGCATCTTTTTTAGATCTAGAGAAAGATTTACATTAATTATGATTAGCTTCCCATTTTTCAAAAACACATTCCATTCCTGCCAATAGCATTTTCAATTCAAGGGACTCTTGCTTGAAATTTTTAGGAATTTATAACTCTTCCAAATGAGTATCATCATTTGTATCATCAGAGAGTTGGTGATGAACTTACCCTAGTTCATCCATGCTAGCAACATATGCACATGTTAGGCTCTCATTTGGTTCCATGTAAAGTGTTCTACTCTCAGAATCAGCGATCAATGACTGGGTGCCTTCCTATTTTGTAGTTGGTGCATACATACATCTTTGGATTTCTACTTCTAATGCACATTGCTTACATGCAGAGATAGATGCTTGCTTGATGACCCAGAGTTTTTTCACATAATTGCACTCAGTATCATTGTACGCGATGCATGGAACTCTCTTCTTCTCGATCTTTTCGAATGCATTTTCTTTAGATATTTCTAGGGAAAGATCTCTGATGCTCACTCTTGCATCAATGATGCTCAGCCATGTCCTTCCCATGATGATTGGAAAATCCACTTTGCAGTTCTCCACTTTGATTATTAGGAAATTAGCAAGATAAGACCACCCACAGATAGTGGTCACAATTTCTTTTACCAATCCCAATAGAACAATGATGGACTAGTCTACCAATTCTAATCTTATATTGCTCTTCTTAAGAGGAGGTAGGTTCCATGCAATGTACATCTCATGAGAAATTAAATTAACACCAAAACTTGAATCTAGGAAAGCCTTGCAAAATTCATTCCCAAAAATCTACAAATAAATCAAAGGACTTCCAAGATTGGCTAATTTCTGGGAAAGGCTTCCAGCATGGATCCAATTAGATATAGTATGAGTAAACATGACAGTATGGATCCTAGGTAGATTTTCATTTGAAGGGGAGTCAAAGGTATTGGATACAAAGGAAGATGCAGGAGCAAGGTTGTCAATCATGAGTGTAATCAAGGGTTTAGATGGACTACAAGGTCAAAAGAAAGATCTTTTCTTTGATTGAGTATTTGACCCATTCAATTGATGAACTGGTTGTAGATTAACAATCCTCATAGCATTACGTTGCTGTGGTTGAGTTGGTAGCTCACCCCACATAGGTGGAGCAAGTGGTAGCTATGCAGGTGAAGGAGGAACATGTGCAAGGATAGGAATGGGATAAGGGTAAGAGGTGGTATCCCTTCTTTCATGTGGAGAATGAGTTTGATAATAATTAGAAGGGTGGTAGTGAGGTTGAAAAGTAGAAATGTGACTAGAGGAATCATGTGGAGACAAGGGTTGTTGAATGTAGTAACCGTATGGATCAGGCTGTCAATAAGGGTATTGCAACCTTGGTGGTGCCAGTGCCCATGATTGTGGTTGCTGCCATGATTGATACTACTCATACAGTTGTGGTGAAGGTCCACTTGGGTAATATTGCTGTTGTTGATGGAATTGCTTGAAATTACCTTGAGGATAAGGTAATATTTTGGATTTTTTCCTTTATGTTAGTCGTGGATTTAAAGCATACAACTTAGAGTCCTATAAATGTGACACGATGGGGAAACATTCCTTAGGATGTACATATTGATAGATGTCACATCCACCATCATCATCTAATTCACTTTCTGCAACCTCTTCTATCATAGCAATTTTTCCCTTAGCTTTGTGATAGGCACGTTCAACTTCCTTGTGCCTCCTATGCTCATGATCACTACCTTATTCTTTGGACTCTTTAGAAATTTTTAGGACAGCTTAAAATCTACTATCCATAGAGTCCTATAATTGATCAACCTTGGTCGTAATTTTATATTGCAATTTTTGGAATGATAAGGTTTTCCTATTCACCACCTTATCATATGTGAATTTGTCCTCACTGTTGCAAAATCATACCTCCCTCTTGCACATGGAAGGTTCATGATTATACTCTTCTACACTTTCTCTTTTTCTTAATTCACCCTCCTATTTGGCTACCTGCTTGATTAGTCTTTGTATCTAATGGGTACTTAATTATGACAATTACCCTTGGGCATAGACACCAAGGGTTCTCCTCATTTCTGATCGAAGCCAATCTATAATGTGGCGAAGTTGATCCAGCTAAGAATAACCATGGCTAGGACATTTGTGCATTAAGGAGTAGTATCGATCGATGGCAGCATCCAAAACTTTGTCTGTTCCTTATTTCCATCCTTGTATTTGTCTTCTAAAGTTGGACACTCTAGAGTATGTTTGATATTTATCATTAAACAATTCCAACATGGTACTCCATCATTTAATAGATTTCAACTCTAAGGATTGGTACTAGTTCTCTATTTCTTTGATGAGTGTCCTTGGAAATAACTTAAGTTTTTTCACTGATTCTCTATGTTCTACAAGGCACATGCATCTTGAAAAGCTTGTAGATGATTTTGCAGATCAAAGTTATGTTCCCCTTCGAATCAAGAAATATTGTTCATATCTAACCTTCTGATCTAACTATCCTTCACATGCCTTGTTGGAATTCTTACTACCTCTACAATATTAAACATACTTCTGGTAGCAAGTAAAGGCTCATCGAGGCCTTAATCATAATGCCTATGATGTCCTCGACTACCCCTTCATTCATCGTAATGTGCCTCTCTTGAACGTTTGCACCCTTGACCTTGCCTTTTCTGATTGTCCCTTTGGTCATTTTGGTTCCATCAATCATTTTATTCATTTCGATTACCTCCATCACAGTCTCACCTTCTACAATCACAATCAAAGCTAGAAGAAGAAGAAGATGATAACAAAGGGGAAGAGAAAGAAGAACCAACACCATCGTGGTACTCGCTTCCACCTCTTCAATAATCGTGATCATGATCACGATCTTGCTTTTTGTTTGCATCCCTACCTTGACTTTCACCTCTAGATCCTTCTTTGTCATTGGATCCATTTTTACTAGAACTAAGATTGTGAATTATAGATTACAAGTTCTAGTTTTGGCCTATATGGGTTTTCCACCAGGTTGTTGGTACAATAGGAATGGAGAATCATTAAATCTTTTTCCCTTCGAAGATTCATAGCGTTGTTCTAGTTTTCGATCTTATAGATGTTGTTCCTGAGTGGGATGATAATCCTTGACATCAGTATCTTGCACAATATATTTAGCATGATGTTCTTGAAGGCCATATCATATAATAATTTGGTGGAGCATTACAAGAATCGATGGGAAGCAACATAATGTTGCCCTCCATGTCACACCACCGTAGCTGCTCATCCTGGTGCAGGATAAAGGTGAAGTTTGGTTCATACTCATCAGGATGAGCATATGCTATTCAATACTATTGAGGCACTGGTTAATAAGCTTTATCAAACCTGGGCAAAGAATCACTCCTATGAGAAGAAGACATTTTTAGTTAGAAAAATAAAAATCACAATGTGTTTCTAAATATTGTTGTAGTAATCTTAAGATGTGAGGTGACTTTAAGGTTCATTCCAATGATTTAAATACTTTTCACTAGGCCCTAGATAGCACAAAAAACAACCAAAAGGTCCCCAGCAATGGTTCCAATGATGAGCGACAAGGTACCCCTACACCCAACCATACAAATCACTAAGGCATTTACATGCAATCTAGTCGAATTCTGTGGGCTTATAGTTCTTTAGTGAACTAGCTTTTCTAGGAAGTGAAATGGGTGTTGAGAACATTTGTTGTCTTCCTAACTATGCTTGTGAGACTCATGGTTATGGTTTAAGTGTAATTGAGGTACATGATTTTTCTTATTTTATGTCTTATGAGTTTAGTTGCCTACAACAATGATGAAAGGTAGAGTAATTTAAGATCTAGCTCATTTTTTATCTAACTAGCCTAACACAAGTAACTGCCCCACTTTCTTGGACACATCATGAACACATATAGCACTGCTGGGCTACCAAACGTTAAGCGTTTTTGGGTTGCCAAGTACTATATGTATGCTCAAAGTGGTCATGCTTATGTTAATTAATTACTGGAAATAAATTGCTCAATTTAAATGCATTAAAGTAAAGAGCATAAAGGTAAAGTGCATTAAAAGAAATATTAATCTATTCTCAATGTTGTAAGGATTGTCAAAAGAGTTCATTTTTATTCTCATCACACTACTACGCTTAGGTACATCAGTGCTCAAACAAATAATCGTACACACTTAGACTCCTTCTACAGGCACTCAAAAAATATTTTAACTTTGGAAAAAATAGCTATAAGAGCTTCACTACTTTGACTGAAAAATGACCAAAAGCTTATGCCAAATCGAGAGCCTAGGCACTATATTTATAGGCTAGTGTATACCCCCTGATGTTAAATACCTAACATCGTATCTAGACCCCGATGTTAGATACTCGACGTTGGAGCATGAGAAAAATGTGTTTCATCATATATGTTATGACAATATATCATAGATTTATGCAAAATAATGATAAACATCCTTTTTTTATTGATATTAAACTACTAGGATGCCTACAAAAATCTTGCTTAGTGGTTATCTAAGGATAAGGTGGAAGTGTACTATGGAAGGGATCTACTGTAATAATGTTTGCTAATGATTGGCTACATTTTTATTAGAAAAGTTGTAGGATTCTATGTGATTTATTTTTATCTTAAAATTCTTTGATTTGATCATTTAAAAACTTTTCCTATTAACATAAAATATCATCTATTGTAAATCTCACACCAACTTGCACAAGAGTCACAATTCAGTCATGGAAAAGGAGAATTGGAAATTTTTGAATTTATAAATTTTAAAATTAAGAAAAATAAAGATAAATTAATATTTTAGGATGACATAGAATGAAAACTTGCATTGTATCTGTGATCTTATATGGAAACTATAAGAGCTTATGATGGAAATAAAAAATTTTCTTTCTAGTTAAGTGTTAACTCATTGATCTTTTAATCCTTAATGTAGATGATACCTAAGAGATTGAATGACCAAGCTACAAGATGAGACATGAAATTATGCAATAGTAATTAAAATCTAAAGGAAGTGAGAATAAACCTAATATTCTAGTGCATGTAGAAATTGTAAAATAAGTTTAGAAAACAAAAAATTCTCAAACTAAGAAGGACAAGAATATGTCTATTCTATAGTAATTCAAAAAGACCTATGCTACTTAGCTTGCAATTTTTAATGTTATTCAGTTATAATCATTTTATCATGATGTAATTTTTATATAAATTTTAATGACTTTAAAGTTTTGTTAAGTTTAGTACTTGTAATTTTGTCATGTTGGTAATCTAGTTCTGATTACTCCACAAGTTTTGCAATTAGACTTTGTTTATTTTGTATAACTTAAAAAATAAATTTTTGATAAGCCATGAAGGTATGATTAAATGTCAAACATTTTATGTTGACTAACTTAAGACAAATATAATGTTTTGCTAGGAAACACTAATGTAGCCCTTATCTTGGATATGATGAAATCATATTTTTGAATACTAAGTTAACACATGCATCAGTGCATCTGTGTTAGCATAGATATACTCACACAACTCCATTTGCATTAGCATAGATGCACTGATGTAGTACCCATCCTAGCCTATAAATATATATTTTAGAATGGTAGAAATCAGCTAGTTTTAATTAGAAGTAGAAAAACTCTTACAATGTTAGTTAAAAATATCTGCAACATATGTCTAAGTTACTTGTCTAAATTCTTTATTTAAGTTGTTATACTTGGCTCTACCCATGAATTAAATAAATATTGACATTGATTCCTTTACATTGTAATACTTTAGATTAGAATAGATTTACATTCTTGTATTTTACTTTTCTTGTAAATTAATAGTTAATTTTTACCAATGCTTTCATTTATATTTATTTCTATTATTAGTAAAGAGAATTGGGTATATCAAAACCTAGTGCACTAACTATGAATAATTTGTTTTCTTAGCAACTAGTCCATTTACACCTAGCAGTGAAATAGTTTGATTATCCAATAGTTAATGCATAAATTTACGAGTATGACAATAGGTTCCTAGAGTGAATGCTCAACACACATAGGACTTTATCTTTACTAATACTAGTGGATAGTTTTATTTTAAATTAATTTTTATTTTTGGTAAATATGAGCCATACAACATCATCAATCATGTCTCAATCATGTTTAACCGTATATTGAAAGCCCACTAAAAATGTCACTCAAAAGATAGCAATCTACAATCAACGAATACTACTCCTATACATATAGTCTATCCCTTCCATTTATTATGATGCAATCTACTATGTGTGTAGAGTTATATGGTTGGGCATGAAACATACCCATTACTCATAATATACTTCATAATAAATAATACTCATCACTCATTAGTGTGCTAAGTTCTAGAAGGTTCCTATCATTAATAAATAAGAATTACCAACACGTCAATCTAATACACTAGATAATTATCATAAGATAAAATAAATAAACAAAGAAATATTACCAAGCACATTTGCAAGTCAATCTATACTTTTCATAAGGTCTTAAAGTTAGTTGCAAATAATAAGAAAATATAATAACAAAGCATGAGACATGTTAAATAGACAAGTTATAATTTATAAAGTCTCATCTAAAAAATATATAAAATGACAAATAAGGCTAGGTATATGAAAATTTCAAGTTTAAGTCCACATGCCATTAAAAAGAAAAAATAAAATAATGATAAGAGAAAAGGATAAATAGTAAGATATGACATTCCTTCCCTTCTTTAAGGAATCTTCCTAAAGGAAAATGGATTAGATAACACACCTTCTAACATTACATTTCTTTCTCTTTGTATCTCCAAAATGTTAGAGATCCTCACTATGATTTTAAATGTTAAAAGTTGACTATTACACAATGTAGAAGCTCCTAAACCTTAACTTGACTCCCTTTCAACTTGAATTAAGGACACTAATATCTTAGATGTCCATGTTTCTTACAATAATAGCATCTTTTAACTTTTCACTTAACATACTTTAATGATTGATTACTCAATTGGTTTTCTTTAACCATATGAGGTTGTTTTCATTTTAATTTTCTTTAGAAGCTAGTGATCCCTTATTTTTATCCTTTAGAGACACATCATCTTCCTAATCATGGGGGGAAAGAGGGTGGGTGTACAACCCTAAAAAATGAATGATAATATTTTTTAAAAAAATTAGAGTACATTAGATCATTGAAAAGAGAGTCTAAAGAAAAGGCCCAATGGTTTTAGGGATGTAATTTTTTATATATATATTTTCATCCTTACAACCAATCCCAAAAAACCTTCCCTCTGGGGAAGGAAATAAATTAGAACTTATCCTCATTAAGAAGCATCCTCATGGATTTTCACTTCTTACTAAAGGATCTCTTATAAAGAGAAGGAGAAAATTCTCTCTAAAGAAAAAAATAATAGATTAATTAGAGATAAAGAAAAAATAGCAACAAAAGTTGAAAGCTTCCCATCCTTGAGTTTCTAAAATAAAAATATTAATACTAAAGAAAACAAATTAATTAGTCAACTTTCACTAGGAGCTTTTCTACTTGAAGTTGTAGCTAAAAATAAACATCATTGAGAATTAGGTATTTAACACCTAAAGAAAGGTCATAGTTATGTTCTTGCTACTGGAAAATATGTACACATTAAAGCTTCTAAATAGAATAGAGAACAAGTGGTTAAAGACAACTCTAAATATAAAGAAATGAAGTAGATAAAGAAATTTGATCACCAAGAATGACTTCATTGATTCTTTGTTGAAAATTATAATTTTTGGATGTTCATTTCCAAGCATGCTAAGCAACTAGACACTTAAAAAAACATGAAAAAATGATTCTTCACTTCAATAAAGAGAACATTAAGGAGAAATAATTCTCATATATTTAAGATGAGTTCCAATAGGAAGACCTTGATGAATAAGACATCATAAAAAATACTAATATTAGGAAATGTAGAACCTCTCTAAATATCTTTCATTTTTCTCATCTAAAAGTGTGATGATAATTGCATTTTCTAGGCCTTATTGAACTTGTTATGAAAAACATTGATGTAGGGACACCTCTTTTGATTCCTTTTTCTCTACCTTATAAATGATTTTTGTAAGTTTTGAACTCAATGAAGATGTCTTAGAGGTCAAGGAGACATCTTAGTCAAGAACCAAGATGATACAAAAAACATTTAGTAAGTTATGGAAATATCTAGGCTAAGAAGGAGACATCTCACTATTTGATGAGACATCCTAGGCAAGACATCCCAACTAAAAATAAATATCTCAAGTAAGATGTCTCCATTTTTCATGATGACATCTTACCTAAATGATAAAATTTTGTAGAAGACATCTCAAAAATGCCAAAGATGACCTGTACAACTAGGAAAACTTTCAAATTGGTAGTTTCAAATTGGAAAATAGTTAAACTAGAGGAGAAAAATATGGAAACAGTCAAAGGTCTTCAAGTTGAGCTTGAGGAAAGGTTTCTAATTTTTCAATAAATATTGATGTTATTTCCTATTTTGTATCATCATTAGTATGTGAGAGTGGCAAAAGAGTATCATGAGAGCACATTAAGTGAATGCATAATTGTGGTCGCAACTTAAGGTGAATTGTGCATGTGTTTGGCTTATGTATTCTTATGTTCTTACTTGTTAATTGAAATCTCAGTCTTGAGTTATGGGAGAGATTCTCATTTTATTATGCCTTGCATTGAGAATACTCATTGTGATTGTAAAGCCTCATGCTCTATAGTATCGTTGAGTGTTTGTGAGTGATTTGATGTTGTGGTTTATGAAACCCATATTGTAATCTTTTTTACATTAATTGAATATAGCAAGTTTTCTTATTTTCTATCATATTGACTATTTTTCATAATATATGGATTTAGTGAGAATTGAAGTTTAAACTAATAATAATAAGCCCGATCCATCGTTATTAATATTGGAACACTTTAGGTTGATTGTTGCCTAGAATTTAGACGTAGATTTTTGTCAAATTCAGATGGCACCTAAGAAGAAATAGGTTTAGTCCATAAAGAAAGATATCACAAGCATGAAATTTTCCTTTCAACTAATGGTTTCTTGATTTGAAAATATTAGTGCCAAGGTATATAAGAATGAGGGTTCTAGCCATATTTGGACATGTAGAGATGATGAACATTCACATTCACATGATGATGAAGAAGTTTCTTAAGGAGGAGCAGATGATGAGAAAGGATAATCTAGCTATGATGGTGTATGATGAGTGGCGAGGTACCCCTACACACAACCATATGAATATGAGGGTTTCACGCATGATCCAGTCGAACTCCGCAAATAAGCTAGTTTTGGTATCTAGATAGTTACTCGTTGATCGTAGTTCGCTGTCTTCCCACCTGGACTAGTATTTGCTTTGTCATGTATGGTTTAGTCCAAAGTGAGGTGTATGATGTGTTCCTAAACTAATGCTACTCCTGAAGGCGATGGAAAATAATCTTAGCTAAGCTAGGAGGAAAAGGAAGAGAGAGAGCTATACTAAGAGGAGATAGGGAGAGAGAGTCTAAGCTAGCCTAAGTGTGATGAGCATCCATTCCTTAATCATTCATACACATCTTGGACCTCATGCATGACTACCACTAGGATTACCAAGCACATGGCCTAGGTACGCTACTGAGATACCAAGTAGTCACACTTGAATGCTCATGATTAAGTCATACTCATTCCGCATTTAAGGAGTTTAGGGAGAAAATATATTAACTATGAAAGAAATAAAAACAATAACAATTAAATAATTAAACTAAGTAAATGCTACAATGATGAAGTAATCTCGATCTTTATTTCTGGTCATGTGCATGTCCAAGTACGTCACACTCGAATAAAGGATGTCGTACAATTATAATCATCACACTGCGGGCATGCACTGAGAAATAATTCTAACTCTAAGAAGGAAAAACTGCAAAGAGTTTGGGTAAGGGACTAAGAACTAATGCCAAAACCAAGTGTGTCGCCTCTTATTTATAGGCAATGAGACAGGACCCGATATTGGATGTCCAATATCGCTTGGCAGGCCGCAATATCACGTACTTGATATTGCTTGTGATGCAATATCATGTACCTGATAATGAGGGTCCGATATTGGGGGTCTGATAACAAGGGTCCGATAACAGGACCTAATAGACCATGACACCTAATAGACGATGACTCATCATACCCCCACGACTGAATAATAACTCATCCTAGAGTCAAAGAAAGTGAGGAACAAGTTTAATTGATTACACAGTGGATAGGTATGGGATTATTGACTAACTAGGAATTTATTCATGTCACAGTGGAGAATTAAACAAAATTTGGACACATACACAAAAGACAAAACTTGTGGAACTCATGGGATTCTTGGTAGTGGTGGCTCCTCCATGAGTTCCTTTTCTTTTTTCTACACGCTAGGCTTCTGAGATTAATACCGTTGAAGAAGTGCCTAACATTTCTTCTCTTCTATCCATGGATTATGAACCATCCATGTTGATGTTCCAATGTTTGATGGAGTTGGCACTTTCCATGGACATGACAGTTGTAGGAACACTTGATTGGCCTTGACATGCCATGCCACAAATAGCCATCATTCCTCTTCATAGGCTCAGGCCTTGACCTCTCCTCCTTTTGGTTGGATAGATTATGCAGTAATAGGAGTTCTATGATGGATGCTAAATGATTGTGCCTTCTACTCTGCATGTTCTGCATGAGGCCCTTGGCCTCTGCCTCCCCCTGGTCGTTCAGTTGCACCTTGAGAAGGTCCTCCTTGTTGTCCTCTTTTAGGGGCCATCTATAATCACACAAAGATCAATTGTTAGTAAGGTTATTGAGAGAAGTTCAATTATTTCATACCTTATTCATTACCTTTAATAAATGTTGAACTTTTTGCTTAGTGTGATTTTAGAATTAGAAATTTTTCAAGGAAGTTTCCCTAAAAGTTTAATGTCAGACTTGGTTTGTTTAGGTGACACATAAAAGGACCCAATTTTGAGGAACGTTTGATAAAATGATGACAAAGGAAAGAATAGATTTGGCAATGAAGTACTCAGAGGGTACAAAATGATGTGGTGGTGTGCAACAAGTACAAATTACAAAAGTCATGCAAGTGGGTCCTCCCCAAAGCAGTTTCCAACCTATAATTCCCTTGCGTAACCACACCTTAAAATGTCCGTAGGCATTAGAAGGGTTGCATGTAATCTACACCAATGCAACAAAACACACACATGCTAAATACCACCGTGATGAGGTATGAATTCCATGCTACACAAGATACAAGTCAAAAAATATATGAACAATGAGATGAGGTGAATTATAGAAGGGATTGCAGAGATTGGGACATGAGGTAACTAACTCAAGGCATAATGAATCCTATGTATAAGGCATGATTAATGTGTCATTAACTTCTCGCTCCAAAATTAGGACCAAGTCCATTCCTCTGATCAGTGACATCGCATTGTTTCATCCCAATTATAGACAACAATAAGAGCACCATGACAGCAAGGCATATAATCACTTAGCATTTCGTACAAGGGAGGAGTGATTTTGCTTTGTGGCACTCTTTCTTTCCTTTTTCTCTTTTTTTTTCCTTTGTGTGGCTGCTTTGGCACATTCTTTTTGCTCTATTTTTTTTTCATCATCATTCATTTTTTCTTTTTGGAATGCTTAATCCAAAGAAGCTACCTACCTTCAGGCATGGGTGCATATCTTCCCAGTGGGACCCCCTAGAGTAGCATTATTTTTCCTAGTTAAGTGCCTTTTGATTACTCTTACTTCCATTTTTCGTTAGATCTACAAGGATCTTAGTACAACCAAGCTGTATGATAACTCCTACAGATGTCACTAAAAAGAATCCACAAGTCCCCTTGATGTCACACCCTAACCATTCCCTCTTGGTCCATCCTTCTTTGCTCTAGG